>OX459030.1:112687866-113280058 GCA_949775025.1 Tricholauxania praeusta | reverse complement strand
TTGAGTGAGTTGAGTGAGTTGAGTGAGTTGAGTGAGTTGAGTGAGTTGAGTGAGTTGAGTGAGTTGAGTGAGTTGAGTGAGTTGAGTGAGTTGAGTGAGTTGATAAGTTGAGTGAGTTGAGTGAGTTGAGTGAGTTAAGTGAGTTGATAAGTTGAGTGAGTTAAGTGAGTTGAGTGAGTTGAGTGAGTTGATAAGTTGAGTGAGTTGAGTGAGTTGAGTGAGTTGAGTGAGTTGATAAGTTGAGTGAGTTGAGTGAGTTGAGTGAGTTGAGTGAGTTGAGTGAGTTGAGTGAGTTGAGTGAGTTGAGTGAGTTGAGTGAGTTAAGTGAGTTGAGTGAGTTGAGTGAGTTGAGTGAGTTGATAAGTTGAGTGAGTTGAGTGAGTTGAGTGAGTTGAGTGAGTTGAGTGAGTTGAGTGAGTTGAGTGAGTTGAGTGAGTTGAGTGAGTTGAGTGAGTTGAGTGAGTTGAGTGAGTTGAGTGAGTTGAGTGAGTTGAGTGAGTTGAGTGAGTTGAGTGAGTTGAGTGAGTTGAGTGAGTTGAGTGAGTTGAGTGAGTTGAGTGAGTTGAGTGAGTTGAGTGAGTTGAGTGAGTTGAGTGAGTTGAGTGAGTTGAGTGAGTTGATAAGTTGAGTGAGTTAAGTGAGTTGAGTGAGTTGAGTGAGTTGAGTGAGTTGATAAGTTGAGTGAGTTGAGTGAGTTGAGTGAGTTGAGTGAGTTGAGTGAGTTGAGTGAGTTGAGTGAGTTGATAAGTTGAGTGAGTTGAGTGAGTTGAGTGAGTTGAGTGAGTTGAGTGAGTTGATAAGTTGAGTGAGTTGAGTGAGTTGAGTGAGTTGAGTGAGTTGATAAGTTGAGTGAGTTGAGTGAGTTGAGTGAGTTGAGTGAGTTGAGTGAGTTGAGTGAGTTGAGTGAGTTGATAAGTTGAGTGAGTTGAGTGAGTTGAGTGAGTTGAGTGAGTTGAGTGAGTTAAGTGAGTTGAGTGAGTTGAGTGAGTTGAGTGAGTTGAGTGAGTTGAGTGAGTTGAGTGAGTTGAGTGAGTTGAGTGAGTTGAGTGAGTTGAGTGAGTTGAGTGAGTTGAGTGAGTTGAGTGAGTTGAGTGAGTTGAGTGAGTTGAGTGAGTTGAGTGAGTTGAGTGAGTTGAGTGAGTTGAGTGAGTTGAGTGAGTTGAGTGAGTTGAGTGAGTTGAGTGAGTTGAGTGAGTTGATAAGTTGAGTGAGTTGAGTGAGTTGATAAGTTGAGTGAGTTAAGTGAGTTGAGTGAGTTGATAAGTTGAGTGAGTTGATAAGTTGAGTGAGTTGAGTGAGTTGATAAGTTGATAAGTTGAGTGAGTTGAGTGAGTTGAGTGAGTTGAGTGAGTTAAGTGAGTTGAGTGAGTTAAGTGAGTTGAGTGAGTTGAGTGAGTTGAGTGAGTTGATAAGTTGAGTGAGTTGAGTGAGTTGAGTGAGTTGAGTGAGTTGATAAGTTGAGTGAGTTGAGTGAGTTGAGTGAGTTGATAAGTTGAGTGAGTTGAGTGAGTTGAGTGAGTTGAGTGAGTTGAGTGAGTTGAGTGAGTTGAGTGAGTTGAGTGAGTTGAGTGAGTTGAGTGAGTTGAGTGAGTTGAGTGAGTTGAGTGAGTTGAGTGAGTTAAGTGAGTTGAGTGAGTTGAGTGAGTTGAGTGAGTTGATAAGTTGAGTGAGTTGAGTGAGTTGATAAGTTGAGTGAGTTGAGTGAGTTGAGTGAGTTGAGTGAGTTAAGTGAGTTGAGTGAGTTGATAAGTTGAGTGAGTTGAGTGAGTTGAGTGAGTTGATAAGTTGAGTGAGTTGAGTGAGTTGAGTGAGTTGAGTGAGTTGAGTGAGTTGAGTGAGTTAAGTGAGTTAAGTGAGTTGAGTGAGTTGATAAGTTGATAAGTTGAGTGAGTTGAGTGAGTTGAGTGAGTTGAGTGAGTTGAGTGAGTTAAGTGAGTTGATAAGTTGAGTGAGTTGAGTGAGTTGAGTGAGTTGAGTGAGTGAGTTGAGTGAGTTGAGTGAGTTGAGTGAGTTGAGTGAGTTGAGTGAGTTGATAAGTTGAGTGAGTTGAGTGAGTTGAGTGAGTTGATAAGTTGAGTGAGTTGAGTGAGTTGAGTGAGTTGAGTGAGTTGAGTGAGTTGAGTGAGTTGAGTGAGTTGAGTGAGTTGAGTGAGTTGAGTGAGTTGATAAGTTGAGTGAGTTGAGTGAGTTAAGTGAGTTGAGTGAGTTGAGTGAGTTGAGTGAGTTGATAAGTTGAGTGAGTTGAGTGAGTTGAGTGAGTTGAGTGAGTTGAGTGAGTTGATAAGTTGAGTGAGTTGAGTGAGTTGAGTGAGTTGAGTGAGTTGAGTGAGTTGAGTGAGTTGAGTGAGTTAAGTGAGTTAAGTGAGTTGAGTGAGTTGAGTGAGTTGAGTGAGTTGAGTGAGTTGAGTGAGTTGAGTGAGTTGAGTGAGTTAAGTGAGTTAAGTGAGTTGAGTGAGTTGAGTGAGTTGAGTGAGTTGAGTGAGTTGAGTGAGTTGAGTGAGTTGAGTGAGTTGAGTGAGTTGAGTGAGTTGATAAGTTGAGTGAGTTGAGTGAGTTGATAAGTTGAGTGAGTTGAGTGAGTTGAGTGAGTTGAGTGAGTTGAGTGAGTTGAGTGAGTTGAGTGAGTTGAGTGAGTTGATAAGTTGAGTGAGTTGAGTGAGTTGAGTGAGTTGAGTGAGTTGAGTGAGTTGAGTGAGTTGATAAGTTGAGTGAGTTGAGTGAGTTGAGTGAGTTGAGTGAGTTGATAAGTTGAGTGAGTTGAGTGAGTTGAGTGAGTTGAGTGAGTTGAGTGAGTTGAGTGAGTTGAGTGAGTTGAGTGAGTTGAGTGAGTTGAGTGAGTTGAGTGAGTTGAGTGAGTTGAGTGAGTTGAGTGAGTTGAGTGAGTTGAGTGAGTTGAGTGAGTTGAGTGAGTTGAGTGAGTTGAGTGAGTTGAGTGAGTTGAGTGAGTTGAGTGGGTTGAGTGAGTTGAGTGAGTTGAGTGAGTTGAGTGAGTTGAGTGAGTTGAGTGAGTTGAGTGAGTTGAGTGAGTTGAGTGAGTTGAGTGAGTTGAGTGAGTTAAGTGAGTTGAGTGAGTTGATAAGTTGAGTGAGTTGAGTGAGTTGAGTGAGTTGAGTGAGTTGATAAGTTGAGTGAGTTGAGTGAGTTGAGTGAGTTGAGTGAGTTGATAAGTTGAGTGAGTTGAGTGAGTTGAGTGAGTTGAGTGAGTTGAGTGAGTTGAGTGAGTTGAGTGAGTTGAGTGAGTTGAGTGAGTTGAGTGAGTTGAGTGAGTTGAGTGAGTTGAGTGAGTTGAGTGAGTTGAGTGAGTTGAGTGAGTTGAGTGAGTTGAGTGAGTTGAGTGAGTTGAGTGAGTTGAGTGAGTTGAGTGAGTTGAGTGAGTTGAGTGAGTTGAGTGAGTTGAGTGAGTTGAGTGAGTTGAGTGAGTTGAGTGAGTTGAGTGAGTTGAGTGAGTTGAGTGAGTTGAGTGAGTTGAGTGAGTTGAGTGAGTTGAGTGAGTTGAGTGAGTTGAGTGAGTTGAGTGAGTTGAGTGAGTTGAGTGAGTTGAGTGAGTTGAGTGAGTTGAGTGAGTCTTAACGTGAGTTAAGAAGTCGTATTTGGTGGTAAAAATTGAATGTTGATATTTTTCAAAACTCCGAAGTTTTTGTGGCATGTGGCATTATCAACAAATAATATTATTTTTCGGTTTAGTGCAACCATTTCTTCATCAAGAGTTTTTAAAATATCTCTTCATATTTCCTGTGTCATCCATGCTTTTTGATTGTGGTAATATTTTAACGGCAAAACCTTTTTATCAAAGCAACGAGGTTTTGCCGCATTCCCAATTGTTATCAATTTTTTATAGTCTCCAGTGGCATTTGAGATAAAAAGAAGCGTCAGACGTGCTTTTGATGATTTGAAACCTTTAATGCGGCCACCTTTTCTGGTTAGACTGTGATCTGGAACAGCTTTATAGAATAATCCGCTTTTGTCAGCGTTAAAAATGTTAGCTTCCTCAAAACCTCTTATTAATTCGGGAAGGACTACATTTTTGAAATTATTTGCTCCTGCTTCATCTGCTGAGGATTCTTCTCCATGAAGTTTCCGAAAGACTATGCCCTCGCGCTTTTGCCAGCGCCATAGCCAGCCTGAAGTAGGATTAAAGTCCTTATCGAGCTTTATGGCAAATTGTTTCGCTTTTTCCATTAGAACTTTTGAGGAAATTGCAGCACCTGAACCTCGCATTTGGTCAAACCAAACTTTGAGTGCATATTCAACATCTTTGCACGCTCCACCTCTTTCGCGTTTGGCAGAAAGTTGGCACTGAGTGGATTTACTTTTGATTGCATGTTGCGTTCTAATTATTCGGTTCAAAGTGACGAGGGAGCACACATATTTTTTACACAATTCACTTTTGCTTCTGTTTTTAATTTCGGCCAAAATTTGCGGCTTTTGTTTAATTGTCAAGGAAGTCTTCTTTTTTCCACTCATTTTCTGTAAAAAAAATTCGTTAGTCTTTAAAATAAAAATGGAAGACTTCGAGGCCATTGTTCACATACGAAGTTCTGTTACACTCGACGCATAAAGAACTTACGTTGACGTTAGCGGCAAGAATTTCAGCACAATGCTTTTACAAGAAATGCATTCTTTCGAGTAGTTTTGTTATTCATAAATAGGCATACTTTATTGTACACATTTTAAGTAAAACAAATATTTTCACTAAATCTATACCACAATATTAAATCAATGAATACAATAAATAAATGAAATGCAGCCATTTGCAATTTACCACTTACAATAAAAAAATTTACTTTGACACTTCGGCCAGTATTGCCGCTAACTACTTTGTGATCAATGTTGCTTTTAGCATTGTTGATCTCTTAAAAGGGGACTTTTTCATGTATTTTTAACTTGGGAAATATTTTTTCTGGTTATTTAGAAGGGGAAATCAAATAAGCGGGAATCATTTAACAGGGGATTTATATACATAGTTCAAATGAGGAAAATTTCATTGGGTTTTTTTTAGACCAGTAATCCGGGGAATTCAGCTAACCGGGGATCTATTAAGCGGGGTCCACTGTAGTTCTATACGTATAGAGACTTTATCTCAAAAACAGGTATTTAGTACGATTTCTTCTATATGTACTTATAGTTTTTTGCACTTTTCGATATTCATCGATTTTTCGATAAAACTGTTTGATAATTTTTGATTAAATCGGCTTTTTTGTTACTCCTACACTTTTTGTAACTACTTCGATACTTTTGTACACTTTTTAAGGCATATCGATCTTCTGAATGCTTTTCGAAACTATTTGACACTGTTCGACCTGATTTGTTTTACTCGATGCTTTTAAGCTTTAATCAATTCATTCAAAAACTTTGAGGTACCTTAATACTTTCTACGGCTTTTTATATATTAACTACTTTTTTGATACTTGATAATTGCTGGTACTCTTGGCCACATATTGATTTATTCGATACTTATATATCAATCATATTTTTTCATACTAATCGATGTTATACGATT
The DNA here is from genome assembly GCA_949775025.1 of Tricholauxania praeusta. NCBI lineage: Eukaryota > Metazoa > Arthropoda > Insecta > Diptera > Lauxaniidae > Tricholauxania > Tricholauxania praeusta. Next base: position 113,274,558 of record OX459030.1, on the reverse strand, counting down.
CTTGCCATACATTAAAGTACAATTTGATACTCTTAGATTTTTTTTCAACTAAGTAAATATTAAAATACATAAAAATAGAATAAATAAATAAATAAATAAATAAGTAATTTTAAAATCTCTTGCGACTTTTCGATACTTATCGAATCTTTACAACTTTTATTCTTAGATATTTTTCCAGTACTTTATGGTGCGATTACTTTTGTATGATAATTTATTTTTCGGTACTATTTGATACTTATAAACTTTCATCGACTTTTCCGATACATACAATTTTTATTGACTTTGTCGATACTTTTGTTTAAAGATCGATTTTCATTAAATTTTTCATCACTTTTGATTCATCTCGACTTCTATGGATCTTTTCGATAGTAATTCATTTTTTTCGACCATATCGACTTTATTGATGTTATTCGATACTTTTCGAAAAATATACGATACTTCTCAATTTATGCTATAATTTTCAAAACTATTAGTTAAATCTTCTAACAGTTTTTCATACACTTCGGTTTGATTTGAATCATTTAACTCTTTCGATTCTTTTCGATACTACTCGATGCTTTTTAACTTCGTCAACACTCTTCGATCTGCATTGAATTTTTCGTTACGTTCTGATGTCATTCAATGCTGCTACGTCTGTACTAACATAATGAAGCACCGCTCAGTTCACACACATAATGCCGTTGGTCCTCATTTTTCGCACAAGCTGAAGAGTTGCAGACAAAAATAATGCAATTCTTTATTTGTAAAGTAGAGTCCATTCGGCCCACTGTACCTTATGCTAAGGATAGCAGGCAGAACCTAATAAATTGCAAGAATGGCAAATTTAACCTACGATATGACTGCAGCAAGAAGAACCATCGAATGAGAGACGAAGTGATAAAATGCGTCAGAAAGTAACATGGATGGCATTTTTATTATTAAAGCTTAAATCTGCTTAAGCCAATCGACGAATAAATTTTTGCGAATTAAAAGTAAACAAGTTTCAAATTAAAGGAAACGAAAAAAAAAAAAACATCAAAAATAAAATTAGTGCTATTTGTGCTGCAATTCGCCATAACAGAAGCCTAATCCTTGCAACAGTTGTGTGGCATAATAAAAAGATCCCCGGCTTTTTCAGCTAAAATTTTGTTTTTTTTTTCATTTCGTTTTTGTTATTTCGCTATTTTAGTTTATTTGTTGCTAAGCAGTTGAAAAACAATTGAATTGAAGCTTTAATCCGTTTTGTGTTGTTTTTTTTTTGTCGTCTGTTGTTGAAAGCTTTTGTTTTAACTTTGAATTTTTGTTTTTATTTTTGTTTTTTATGTTCACATTTTATTTTGTTATTTGCCATTCTATTATTTGTGTTTTTGTTTGACTTTTCAACGGCTTAAGCTGAAATGACCAATTGCGCAAAAGTGGATTGCCTTTGTGGGTGGAATGACTATGTACTACGTAATGGTTAAAAGGCTTAAAAAACTTTCAGCATGAATAAACGTTAGAAAATCCGTCTTTTCTTTGCTTATTTTTACTAAACGGAAGGATTTAAATTTAAGACTTAACAAACGTTAATTGCCAATAATTAGAAAATAATCTTTACGGAAATTAATATCAAGTGTATAAATGCCATACGGAATTGGAAGGATTGACTTATGTTTCTTTATTAACAAAAGGTCATTAAATACAAAAATAAAATACAGCTTTAACTTAAAATGACTTGGAACTAAAATCAATTTAGTGTTGTTGCTCATAAACTTCTGACCATATCTAACTCGTGTAGGATATATTTTATTAAAAATTCAGCAACATTACACTTAAGTAATGCTAGTAACAATCCTTTGCTTAAAACTAGTTGCTCTAATCAAAACTAAACCCTACTTCCGATCTTATTTAAAATTAACTTCAAAACCTTTCGCAGCAGGTAAATGAATTTCAAAAGAATCCCCCAAAGCCACACTTCAGAGGGCTTACGTGATTTTAGTCGTAAACTGAGAATCTATGCAGGCTTAGAGCGAAACGCGCCATATCCAAAGTAAAAACATAGGCACATAGTGGACTATTAGACACACTCTATAAATTTTATAAATATCAGTATACGAATAAGAAATGAATTGGTAAAAAACTTAACATAAAGTGCGTAGCTTATACAAAATATTTCCATTTTAAAAAACCGCTGTATAATATACAGTAATCCCCGCTTATATGCACGCCGTTTATAAGCATTTCTCTCTTATATACATCAAAAGTTGTGCAATTTAATTTCTAAATTTAGATTTGTTAACATTTTTCTCTTTTATATGCACACGCTTATATGCATTTCTCGGATATAAGCCCCAAAAAATTTCCAATTTTTTCCTCCATTTACGCTTATATGCACGACGGAAAAAATTTTTGTTTTTTCAATGGCAAAACCAATATTAGTACCAAACAATCGTGTCATACCTATTGAATTGTCAAATGTGCGAATTAAATTAAAAAGCAAAATGAGTACAAATTCACGAAAAAGAATAACTTTGTCACTTAAACAGAAGTTATTAATCATTCGAGAGAGTGAAAACGTAAGCAAAATTGAAAGTTGCAAGAAATATGGGTGCCCAATACACAATTAATCAGATTATGCGAAACATAGATCGCATTTTACAATGAAGCAAAGCATTTAATTTGGCCCGAAAAGGGAATTGAGTCGGCAAATCAAAAGCAAAGGAAACAATGTCAATGTAGTTCGATCAAATAAAAAGGTCAGAAGACCACAATATGATATTGGAGAATGTAAAACAGTTCGCTGTTAAATAAAAAGTGACTTCAGTCCAACTCCGGGCTGGCTATTCAGATGGCAGAAGCACAAAGGAATAAAAGTAAAAATAATGTAATAATAATGAATGGTTTTGATGAAAAACTGTTGTGGAAAAATCGAAAAGTCATACTTTTTGTGGATAATGGTGCGTCTCATAAAATTACAAACTTAAAAACGTTAATGTTCAGTACTTGCCGCCCTATACGACTTGAATTTTACAACCTTTAGATGCCAGAATTATTCATGCATTCAAAGCATATTATCGTCAGAGCTTAATAAGGAAACAAATCTGCTTTGTTGAAACAGGAAAGACAATTGAAGCGTTTAAGAAATCTATTCCCTATCTCCATATATTTATTTTTACAACTTTTTGCCTTTAAAAATATTTTCGTAAGATTCTAAATAGTTGGCATAACGATTCTATATAAGCATATCTGGTGCAGGTAACCGAATTTTTATATATGCACTTTTCATGCATATAACCGAGTTTCTCTAAATGCATTTCACGCTTATATGCACCAATAATCAAGCATTTTCATGAAGCAAATTTGTATGAAGCAAAATAAAGTCAGCCTGACACCGACTCAAAAGTTAGAAGGATCCTCAAAAACGAAATCTGCATAATTTTTTTTCGTTCCGAGAAAAAACACGTTTTTTAGCCAAAAAGGGACCATCAGTAGAATCTAAAGTGCTGCATTGGAACAAAAAAAAAAAAAAAAAACGATTTCGTTTTTAAGGGTCCTTCTAACTTTTGAGTCGGTTTCGGAATGAATTTAAATTTCAACCCGCTCTACTATAGTTACATTTGTTCACAAAGTCACATTACACATCATTTTATCTCCATATATGACTTGATAAACTTTAAGTTTGAACGGTGCCACAACCTTTTTCGCAACCCTTACAGCTTCCGTCTAGTTTCGTATGATATCACCATTCGGCCGTGTAGTAATATAAATAATAATGTATACCAACATAACTTAACTCAATATTTCAGGAGTGCTTTTATTTTCTTACTCAATTTTATATTCACCCCTTTCATGAATAAAAATTCCTTCGGATTTTTTCTCCAATCCTCTGTTTTGCAATCGTGGAAGATTTTTGGGGAATGGGAAAAAATTCCCTGGAAAATGATGTTACTGGCAATACTTTTAAGGGGAAAATTTTTTGACGTTTCACGAAAATTTTGTTCCCTAACTTTTTGGCGTGGAATTTTATGAGAAAAGAGTCAATTCTAGCAATATTTTGTAATTTTATTTGATAAGAAGATTTTTTTAAAATATTTACAAGATCTAGCAACACAAATTAAGAGGAATTATTGAAATTGGTTCAATACATGGAATCCAATTTGGATACAGTAAAAGGCATCATGAAAATGACTAGATGGCAAACTATCAAGCTATGATATACTCTATTTTAGGTAATTTATTTTTGTAATATAGATAAATGCACTTTATTCTTATTTATAAAATTGTTTAACTGACAGATAAGCTAGTGTCAAATATTCAAAATTACAGATAAGCTAATATCAGATATGCAAAATTCAACTGTGATTTTTGGCTGATCGGAAGAAATTGGAAATATTTTTTGGCAGCACTAACTGGATATGACGTTTTCCATTCCTCAATTATTTATGATCGGAAAATACTCCTCTCGAGAAAAAAAAATCGAACGAATCTTTTTCCTCCGGATATTCATGTTAGGGGCGATTATATGTCAGTGGTATTTTAGATCTGTTGATCCAATATTTTATGAAACAGTGGTGTTGGTGTTTAACAGGTCACACCATCAGTGAATTATTTTCTTTATTATTTTTTGTACCAGAACCTAATAATTGATGTCATCAGTGATTTTTATTTCTAAACCAAATAAATATTTTATGTCAAAAGTGTACATATGTCACAGAAGCATTAAATTGTAGATACGTACATACATATCATTTTAAGGTTCAAAATTCCGTAAAACTCGATTATGGTAGTCACATTGTTTAAACAAGCTCGAGCTCGTAAGAGCTTTCCGATAAACTTTGACTTTAATCAACTTTTTGATGCTCATGAATACATTCGACTTCAATTAACATTTTGATTTTTCAATAGAATAATTTCCTACTTTTAACGATTTTTTCGGTAATATTCGATAATTTTTAATATTCTTCGAATTAATGACTTTTCTATGTTATTCAATATTTCAGTATTTCAATATTTAATGCTATATTCACGATTTTGATACTTTTCTATACTTATAGCTTAGACTTTTCCATATCAGACTTTTTCTCTTTAAGTGAAGAAAACATATAATTTCTTTTTATATACATAAACAAATTATAAATCCGAAATATAATTTTTTAAGTAATAAATTAAAAGATATCTCTATGTTTTTGCTTTCCTCCATCGAAAAGATTAAATTTTAGCAAATTGAAACTTACATAATTTCAGTCTTGTGCAGTAGCAAAGCAGATTTGATTTAATTCAATTACTGTGGACCAGACCAAAATAAATGTTGTACACACACACACACATATGTACCTACTCTTCGCTGTTATAGTAAAAACCCAGCGTTGCATTTTCTAAGAAAATACAAAATGCGTTTGCAAACAATTGTAATGCATTTGTTGTATTGCTGCTGCTTACTTTAACAATGGCAGCAAGTCTACTGCTTCACAAGGCTTCACTGCGCCTCTAACCCACCCACTCGCCGAGGCACGAGTAAACAGCACTACAACTGGGGAAAAATTACTTTCAATTGAATTTTTTTCTAGCTGTTTTTTTTATTGCAATTCAATTCGTTTGCAAATAAATTCAATTTAGTTACTTGAATTAATACTTTTTTGCTTTCTATATATTTCCGCATTTTCTTATCTACATGCCTTTTCTAGTTATACTCTATATTCTATTTATTTTCCCTTTTGTATTAACAATATTTTTTATTATCGTATTTTTCACTACTTTTCCCAAGCGTCAAGAAATAGACCACCCACACAAAGTCAGTTTTCTGCTGCGCACAAACCCCGTTAGTGCATTTGTTTTATCGTAGATTGACTTAAAAATTACTTGCAAGCAGAAAAATGCTGCTACTGTGTGTGTGTGTGTGTTGAATTGTATGCTTGTATTTGTGTTGGGTTTGTAGCTGCATTCCTTCAGTTCCCTCAGGCAAATGCAATTTTAACCTTATGGCTGACTGGCTTTAGCTCATTCGCTTGTTACCGACTAACGACTGACTGCAGGGAGTAGTGGGTTGATTACATCGAAAGGATTGCAAGAAACAGCAGCAAGCAGAATGAAACTATTTTATTTGGCTTAATATTTTTTGTATTTTTACAGTTTTACTTGCTACTGTGATCAACGACGTCTATCTTGCGTTCATCAGACAACTTGCGACGTTCCAATGTATGCCATATTTAGTTTTGTTACATACGAGTATAATTGGCAGACAGTTTAGAAAATAGTGATATGACTGAGGAGTTCCTTTTTTTCAATTTCAACATTGTGGGCTATGCGAGTGCAGGGGTTTACCTAAATTCACGGTATATAAAATTGTTAGGGAGTTCCTAAAGAATGAGTTTCAAGTACATGCACAATCAAAACAGTTCGTTTACTTTGCAAAAACTCAAAAAAATGTTAAAAAGTTGTTCATGCATGCCAAGATAATGGGTATTTCTAAAAGCAAACTATGGTTTCGTTATATATGTGCAATATGTACCCCATTTGAAAGGTACTTTATAGAACTAAAAAAAAAAAACACAAAAATAAAAATAAATTATGTATCATACTTTTTCGCAACATCTGCTTGACTGTACAAATGGTCAGTGATTCGACAGGTGGTGCCATTAAGGTATAATCAATGGCTTTTGTTTGTATGTAAAACTATATCTAAATAAATAAAATAATAGCTGTTTTCGATGTTCGCATATCACGCAAAAACTGCTTAATCAATTTCAATCAAATTTATTTAGGGTTATTTCTTAGACGCTTGGTGTCAATATCCAATTAAAATTGTCACGATATTCCTGTTAAATATCAAAATATTCAAGTTTTAAAATTGCTAAAAAAATTTATTTCAAACATAAAAAATCGTTGAATGGGAATCGAATGTGTTAGTTAGTGTGTGTGCTTTGTTTTTGTCGTTCCCATGGCAATTTAAAAAAAATAATAAATTGTTAACTAAAAATTTTGAAATATCTGAAAATAAAAGCTGTTTGTTTAAGAAGAAAATATTTGAAAACATTTTCGCAACTGCCTAGGGGCGGAAAAATTTCATAATCCAGGCCTACTCATGGCACTGAGGCTTAATTAACTACTTGATTTTCGAAGGATAGCTCCCAGTAGTACCTCTTAATTTGGATTTAATCTGAAAAAAAAAGAAATAATAAATGGAGAAATTTATACAAGACAAGTGAGTGCCTGAAAATTTAAACCTGAGGCCACCATTAGACCACTGTGAGACGTACGTTAATTGTTTAAGTTTGTGACTTTTTTTCTCGAAAAGAAAAAAAATATCGGAAAGTCCCTTTTCTCGCAACAGCCAAAAAATAATGTTAACTGAATTTATTCCCATAACTGGAAATTATGTCACATGTATTTAAAACATTATCTGTCTGAAACCCTGTATTTAAGTAGCTCACATTGAGATAATTTGATCCCCAAAATTTCAGATCCCAAGTCATATTACACTTATGTCACGGACTGCCACAAATAGTCACAAAATTTAAAATTTTGCTTTAACCTCGAACTTTTTAAATTTTATAGGCAAATTGTCGATTATGATAATAGCTTGAAAAAATACTAAATTTTTAGCATTTTTTCCGTAGAATACGATAAACTTATTTTCCAACTTGCTACATTAGGTTTTACCGCTTTTTATAAGGTTTTAAATATTAAAATAAAAATTTACGAAAGTTTGATTTGTTTTTTTTTATTATAAAATGTCTCATAATGGGACAAAAATTGATGTACCCCCTAGAGCGCTATGAAGGTGAAAACTTAGTATTCTTACGTTACTTCTCGTAAGAGTTATATGAATTTCAGAGGAAAATATCATTTTAAGGTGAGTTTTCATCTTCAGAACCCTCTAGCGTCTAAATAAATAGTTTCTATTCTACTTCCGCCACTAAATCAATGACGTGCTCACAGGTCTCCGTGAGAATTACAATTTTTTTGGTTCGCACTGGACGAACTGGATATAATATCTCTCAAACACCCTGAAAAAGTTGTATCTAATCGAATTAACTCAGCCCGGAAAGCCTCCAAAAATAGATCTGTTAAATTCTTAACACCCTAAACAATAGCTATTCTGCTCGGAGGTCCATAACGTAAGTTTTATGTCGCCAGTTCCCGTTCCATTAAATCATATAGCTTGAAGCTTCAAAAACGAAAATCTTTTAAGTATCATCAATTACCATTTAAGTTAGCCAAAACTGTCTTTGGGGTTAACTAGTCCTAGTATAAGCTTGTATTTCTAAAAGATTTTATGCGAGTAAAAGTTTAGATCTTAATATTGCAGAACTAATATTCTACATAGAGTAAACCAATAAAGAATATTTGCTATGAATTAAATGATACAATATGTTGCATGCACCTAACGTACTATACTCGTATAACTTCAAAATCGCTAAAAAAGACAAATATAAAATATAACAAAATAAACCTAACCAAGTACGCTCCATTCAGTTGTTCTCAATTGCATAGCTATGCAAAATTTTCCTTGCATTCCTTTAGGCGCAAATATGCAAAGAAAATCTGCCACCACATTGTGCGCATAAAACAATTCAAAAATAATGGAAAACTAATTTTGCAAAAAATAAGTAAAAAATAGAACAAAAACGAAATAACAAGGAATTGAAAATTCTATAAAAACATTAAAGGATCAACGACAGAAACTGTGCCAAAACAACAAACGATTTTCTACGCTCGCAAAAAAGACAATGCACAACAAATCCAAATAATTTTTTATTCTTTTTGGCAGGAAATGCTAAAGAAAATCATGAGAACATAGAAAAAAAAATTACTACAAAACGGAAAAATCCATGAAAATTTGCAGTGAAATTTATTGGAAAAAACAAAATGCTGTGGAATTAAAATCCAATTGCGCAAGTACACAAAATAAAAGCCGCGCAAGGACACAGAAACATAAGAAATAAATAATAACACGCTACACTTTGGATTTAAAGTTTAATTAAAAAGCTTAGATATTGCGAAAAGAAGACGACTTGAAATACTAGTGCGTTAAACTCTCATACACAGATATCTCAAGCAATTCCAGCTCAGAATCCTTGAAAAAAAAAAAAAAAATCTGTAAGGATAGCAGTGTTGCTGCGGTGGCATTAAAAGGATTAGTTTTAAAAATTGAAATTCCATACTTGGCTAAAGCAAGCAAAAAAACAAAAACAAAACCAAGACGATTTGTCGTAAAACAAATCTTTTTGTACGTTTGTCTTGTCGTTTCTCTCGAGTTTATCGCGTTGCCTGAATGCATTTGGCGTACAAACCGTACTTAGTTCAGGTAATATCATATTGTTCGAGAAAAAATTGCCATCACATTGCAAAGGCACAGCTGCTACATTTCATGTTACAAGTTGGTAATTACAAAATGATTTGTTTTCGAATATGTCAGAATAATATTAAGAATATTTTTTAAAGCTGCTATTTTTTTGCAATAATATTTAAGAAATTATTTTTTAGTTCTTGAATAATAGCCGCCTCATAAGAAGGACAAGCCTGTACATACTAATAAGTTATACAACTATAATAAACTTTTAAATTTATTACTAGAACGCAACGTTATAACATACAGTAATAGTGTTATGTTCCAAGGCGCAGCATCCCGTGTCGAACTCCACTATATCAACTTACTTTCATACTCTGTACCATACCACAATATATTATATGCTTGGAAGAAATAGTCTTACGAAAATTCACAAAATCGGTAAATCAAACTTTATTTCAGCACAGCAAACACAGAAGAATATTCACCAGCACTTTAGAGAAAAAATTTACGAAAAAGTTCCTCAAACTGTTAAATACATACAATCAAACCTTCCATCGTTTCCTGCTGAGCCCCAGCCTTACAAAAATTAGATATTTGAAAAACCGTAATGATTATGATAAAAATCACTTCATAATCGTTATTAATGAAGTCATATTTTTTTCGATCAAAATAATCGTTATTTAAGATTTTTATTTTTTTTTTTGATCCAAAGTAATCGTTATTTTGGATTTCTATTTTTTTTTTTTCAATCAAAAAAACATAATTGTAACAATAAATTCTAACAATTATAAGTTAAAAATATAAGTAATTTAGGATTTTTGTTTTCTTGGATCCAAAATATTCGCTATTTTAGCATTGAATTTTTATATCACATGCCACACATTTTTGATGTTTTTTTTTGATAACTTTTGCCTTTTATCGATGCATTTCAAGAGCTTTTGAATTTTCTGATTTTTTCGATATTTTGCCTATTTTTCTTCCTGATATTACCGTATAAGATCTAGAGAAACTAGAAGTTCAAAAACAAAATCTCTGATCTTCTCGACCATTTTTCGAAAGTAACAGCAGGGAAATAAAAATATTTAAAACTCTTAAAAGAATAATTACAAACATAAAAGCGAAATTAATTTGTTACTTTTAAATGTGCAAAACGAAATAACTATTAAAATGCCTTTCAAAAGGCAGTCAATGAAATAAATTGAAAATACTTACGTAAGTAGTCATCGGACAGAACATCATGCAGTATTCATTGAAGCGAACTCATTCATTTATTTCTAAAGACCGCAAAACAACACTTAAAGGCAGATTGGCTGGCAATGGTAGTCACTTTAACATAACGGCAGACATCAATACATGAATAAATCATTGGCTTGTTCAACTTAATCTTACATATAACCTATACACACATATGCAAAAGAGCCACACACATATGTACACATTCGATTACCATTGCATGCAAAGATAAGACACAAACAGACCGACAAATAAACAAGCATACACAAATACACATGGACACACCGACAACAGGTTTATTTGTATTAAATCAATGAACCGTTAACTCGGTTTCATTTACATCTCATTTATTACCGTAGTAGAGGACGAGAGTACTTACGAGTACAAGAAGATAATGTTGATGAAATGTGAATATTTCACTCAATTAACAACACGATATCGAGTCCTGATATTGATCCTGCTTAAGATTCCTTTGAAAACTTAAGACTCAGCAACAACAGTGCTTGCTTCACTAAAACAATAATAAGATTATTTGATAGCAAATCACTTGCACATTCAACTGGTTGTTTGTTGGCAACACTTTAAAAAGTAGGACGCTCTTTCAAAATAGGGTGGATATTCTATAAAATATTTACACAATCACAAGTAAGGCATATGAATTATATGAATATAAAGATATTTATCTAAGTTCTTAGATATGTCGACCATGAAGACCAGTAGTGGGCATGAAACTCTAACAAAAGGGCTAAACAACAACATAAAGTAACAACAAACAAAATTTTAAAGTATTTTTGCTGTCATTTCCAAATTCGCCAACAGCCCAAAAAAAAATACCAAATTGCACTCCAAATAAAAAAAATTGCTACATTCGTCAAGACCATAGCTGGGCACAAGTTCTTCTGCAAGTTCTAACAAGAGCGTAATTGAGAGTAATTGAGCGTAACTAGATCGTATCGTGTATACGTATACAAATGTGAACGCACAACATCGACTCAGTTCTACTTCAGCAGCCAAAGAAGCAAGACTTGCGACAGATAATTGCTAGCTAGAGTATTTTTCGTTGCGTATTTTTTTTGTAAAAATTGATGATACACCCGAAAAAATTTGACGTATTTATAATTTGTGACTTACATTTTATACGCACGTTGAGTTTCTTACAACATATTAAGTTGAGTTTCTTATTGATATTTTTAAGTTCTTTTTAAGGCTTCAATGTGACACCTCCCTTCCCATTGTGCGCGGGCTTGAGTTTTGGCGGCAAATCGATGAAACTAGATATCCGGTTTTAAAAAATAAAATGTTTCATCTGTATTTCATGTTTGGTACCACATATTTTTGCGAAGCAACTTTTTCTTCTATGGTATTACAAATAAGCAAAGAAACTCATTAACTAATGAACATCTAGAGAATTTATTACGAATAAAGGTCTCTAGTATTGAAATAGATTTCGATGAATTAATAAAATATTCAAAATCTTAATTAATTTTCATTTGTTAATCCTTTAAATAAATAAAAATAAATATATAACAACTAATACAACAATTTAATTGACTAGATTTAATACTGTTAGAGTTTAATACGTTTTTTAATTTGATTACAACCGAATAAGTATTTTGAATATTTACTTTTCACCTTAAATACGCAAGGCACATAAAACCTTTCAAGCGCACGATAACAATTTTTTTTTTCAGTGCAAAGCACAGATAAGTTCTATGCTCACAATGTGTTTTCAGTTCAGTTCACCGTAAGCATTGAAGAAGGCAAGACGTGCGCCGCTTGTTTTCTTATTTTTTACTTTTTCGTTTTTATTTCATATGGTTGTTGTACCACTACATGGAAACAAAATTTTTGCATGCGTGTTGGTGCCCACCCCTGGTCAAGCCACAATGCGGCGCCGTCGCCTATGCCTTTGTGTTTAGTTTTTATTTTCATTTGAATTCAAGTCAACGCTGTCCTCGATAGCGTTGAAATTCTGCGAATTTCTTTTCGCTTGCTTGTGCGTCGAATAACGGTGTGGGCAATGAGAGCGGATAGGGACACTACGTGCCCACCGCTGATGTAGATCATTAATAGTCAGTCAGACCTTGGCCAATAGTACTATTCAAACTTCGGAAAGTTTTTGCTATAAGCGTGATGTTGCTCAGCAAAATATTCAAACTGCTTGCGATTCAAGTTATTGATTAGTTCTACCAAGCTAGTAAGCAATACTGTCATGATCAGCTTCGTAACTTCTGACAGTCTTATTATCTGTCATCGACAACGAAGCTCAAATCCTTGTGTCAAATGTGAAGCAAGTGCTTAAGAACAGCTGGTTAAGCTACAGCGATCTCTGCTGCACTATTTACAAGTGTTCACCAGCAGTTGTCTTTGCTGACCCAGAACCATTTTCAATGTTGAATTGCTAACCAGATGTTGTCAAGATCCGTTTTTCATACAAATCACCGTCAATATCCGTTTTTAATTCAAATCATCCGTTGAAAGTGAAAATATTTGGTTACACATTGCGAAAATTGCCAAGTCTAGTCTGCCGGCTACCACCTCCAGGCTACTTAGAAACAAGCGCTTAAACAGATTGGGCGTGAATTGGATAAATTATGGAGAAAATTAAAGACATTCGTTACTGCGCGTGCATGCTGTAAAATCTAAGCTCCATGAAAAGATAATCGACACAAGAAAGAAGCTAAAGAGTCTACAGTCAATTAGTTCAACCGGGTTTCTCTTATTGGAACCATGTTGTCTTTTGGCTACTACTTTACACATCTTAAAGTCAACCAGATTTTTTTTTCATTTGAAGCATGATGTTTAACAACTTACCAGCGTAGAATACCTTAAAAAACGTTGCGCTTTAGTTGTCCATTAGTTCTATGTAGCCTTCTTCTATTGGAGGAGTGATATTTGCAAGTCTCTGATGTTTGAAAAAACTAAGTATTCGCTCAACAGTAGTAGACAGGTTCCAGGTAGGTTTCTTCTACTAAAGGCATTATGTTTGTTACTCTACCAACTAGTATTTGTTAAGAAGCTGTTTAGTGAAAAGTCAAAAAATTTACGCTGTGGAGGCAAAAATATTTTTGACAAATTTTTTATAATTTTTCTCTTGTACAAAATGTTTTTGGACACATTTGCTACGTGCGAAAACTTTTACCTAATGGAAATTACCAATTTATGGCGTAATCTTGCCACTAAAAAAATCTTTAAGTTGGTCCACCCTGGTTTCTTCTATGAATATTTCAATTAATCCACCTGAGCCAATGCCACAATGAATTTTATTTGTTTTAATTTTTTTTTTCATTCATACTATTTGTCCTTTCATTTCAGTGCATTACATAGGTAAAGTACTCATCACATTATCAATCTATTCAACAGCGCTCAACTCATTAAGTTGAACGAGATATAAACCATTCAACAATTATCGACAAACTACTACACAAACTCATATGCAAACAAACAAATTCACACGCATATATTAGCAGCATACTTCCTACCACACTCATGCACATACAAATTGCGGCAAACAGTCACACAACCGTGGGAAATTCATTTCATTGCAATCTATGTGTAAACGAATGTATGAATGAAGGACTCAGTTCACTCATCATCGTAGTCGCTGTTGTGTACAACCTCAATCATTTGTCAGTCAATATGCGAACGGAAGTGGATTTAACTTCCGCTCATGTGCGAATTACATTTCCGTAATTATTTGCAAATTGCCGCTTTGCATAATCGAGTGGCAATCGAATTGAAAAAGTAAAATAAATATATATAAAACTCTTACGCATACTCATCTTGTACACACATTCGCGCGCATTTTAAATTGTAAGCAATTTTTTGTAGCATACTTTGTGGCATAAGTGAAAATTGAGTGTAAAATGTCGTATTATAAATTTTTTACTTGAACATCAAGAAATATGCGATTTTTTTTGTTTATTTTGATAATGAAATGTATTTAAGTTCATACGTAAACTAAGAGCTTAAGGAAAATTTCAATTTTCCTTGTACTACCTTTAAATCTTCAATTTTCAATTTATGCAGAACTAAAATCCAGCCATTTGTTCTGCTCAACTAAATTTTAGCCAGATTTAATACAGATACAGTGTGAGAAGTCTTTTATTTAAACATTCAACTAAACCATCGTATTTTTTGGCTTTCTTTCTTTGGCTCCTCTTTCTTGCAACAAAAACTGTTGCGTAGTTATTTCTAATCAACTGAAGCTTTTTTTGGCGCAATTTAGAAGATTCAATTACATGTCACTTTGTAAGAGGAAAGTAGCTGCATAGAGTCGGAATGGCTTAAAATCCTAAATTAAAAAAGAAAAATCTGTAAAAAATAGTATTAGAATAAATAATTTGAAATAGTTGATATTCTAAGTCTTTTGGTATGGTAACTTTAAAACTTAAATTCCTGAAAAAGCCTTTAGCTTAACTTTTAAACGGGAACATATAGGAGCGATTCAACTTGAAGCTACAACGAAGCACAAGATCTGAATAGAAAATCGCATCTATACGACAATCACTAAAGTTCAAAACTTTTGTTCTTTGAAATTGGCTTGGACATGCTTATATTTAGACAGCTCCCAACATCAGCATATTTTTGCATAATTCGAGCCTCTTATGCAGCAATTAGTTTTTATATTAAAATATTTTAATATGTATTTCATTATATTGAAAAAATGTTCAATGTAAATTTCGAATCAGTTCTTATGTAGTCACACAACAAAAAAATTTGTTTATTTCCTAAAATTTCTTTGCGTATTTTGAAATAAAATTTGATTTGTTAAATTCATATAATGGGAGAATAATTTAATGTCAGTGAAGTTGGCACAGCATTTGCCGATTTCTTAAAAAATAAAAATTGTGCTGCAATGTGCCCGACTTGTGCTATGATGTGAGGTATTTTAAAAAAAAATCTTTCGTAGGATTCGATTTTTATGAGCAAAATAATTTTTTAGTGTGAAGTTGGCCCAGCATTTTTCATATTTATAAAAAAGAAACCTTGTGTTGTAATGTGTTCAGCATGTGCTGCCATGTGCAGTAAGGATATAAAATTAATCCTGGAATTTCGACCCTTATGAGTACAAACATTTTTTGAGTGTGAAGTTAGCCCAGCATTTTTCGATTTTTCAAACATTTGGTGTTGTGCTGTAATGTGCTCGACTTGTGCTATGATGTGCCGTAACGCAAAAAAACTAATTCTAAGTATTTAATCAAAAAAATTATTATAAAAATATTGTGAAGTTGGCCCAGCATATGTCGATTTTCAAAAAAAAAAATGGTTGTGTTGTATTGTGCTCGACTTGTGCTATGATGTGCCGTATTGCAAAAGAAAATATTTCCACTTTTTCTATATGAAATTTGCAAAAAACTATTAGTCATACAAAAATTTGTATGTGAAGTCGGCCCAGCATTTGCAAAACATTTTTTTAAGGGTTTTTTTTTTGTGGAACTTTGCCGCTTTTATGCTTCAAAACATTTAAATTTGTCTTTAAAGTCATCAAACCTATGAATTGAGGTAGCTATTTAATTTTTTAACGTGAAAGTTTTAGTCGCGAACAGCTCCCGTAGGCGGATATCTCTCATGGCCGGATGAATTTCTTAGTCCCAAGTCGCAGAATTTTGTTTTTGCCATCGAGATTGAATCTGTGGTGGAACTTTTTCTGTTGTTGTAGTTGTTGTTTTTTGTTGGTTTTGTTGTAAGTAGCTCCTGTTTGAAAAGTTTTTTCCCACCTATGCTATACTACATAGATGGGAAAAATCTTGGAAGCAAGTGCCACGTACAACAAAAGCAACAATAACGAACAACGACAGAAAAAAAACCTCAACATAAATTTGATCTCAATAGCAAAAAAAAAATTTACCAAAAGCCAATTTTAAGAATCAAACAAGCACATGAGTGCACATGCATAAAATGATAGAAGCTGTCGTCAATGTGCGCATTGTTGTTTCCTTGTTCACTCGTTTCGGTTTTTTTTGTTTTTTTCTTAAAATTAACTATAATGCAAATGCCATTCACATTAAAAAAAAAAAAATAAAAAACCAAAAAAAAATTAAAAAAAAAAAAAATAAAATAAAAAAACAGTAAAAAAAAATAAACGAAATAAAAAACAAATAAAAAAAAGTAACTAAGAACACAAATTTTTTGTTTCATTGCACAAATGCCACAATATATAAAATTAATACTACGAATAATATGATTACTAACAGAAAACCTAAATAATTTTCTTTTTATGTACTTTCAGGTTTGTTACTGACTTTGAATGTTTTTCAAATACATCTGCACTGCTTTGCTACATTTTCTTCCGACTATAAACAATAAAGGTAAACTTTTTATGTTCTATTATTTTCAGTTAAATTGCAACCCTGCTGCTTAAAACTTTATTTTAACATTCCCCTTGTGTAATTTATCAAATCTGTCTGTCGGGACCCTTTTCAGTGTGGTATTAAAAAACTACTTTTCTTTTATTTTTGCTTTGGTATTAAAATGTCACAAAAGCGAAACGGTCGGTTTACATTGCAAAAACTTCCTTCATACTACGCAGTACATCCGCTTATAACCGCAACACAGCACTGATTTGGTTGAAATACATAAAATGAAAATAGGAAAAAAAAAAAATTTAATAAAAACCAGAAAATTAAAAAAAAAAAAATTGGCAACAACTTTTAAAGTTTCAAAGTTTCGCCACAAATATATACAGTCGCTAAATAAATAAAAACAATTTCCTTAGAAAAAATGCATAAACATTTTAAAAGTGTGCCAAAAACTTTCGCAAAAAAATAATAATATTTTCTTTCTTGCATAGTTTTTGGCGTATTTCCCTTATTTCTCTTAAACTTTTTTTTTGTCGCTTGTTTATTGAAGTTTTCCTCTCCGTTTTCTTTTTAACTGCTTAATACGCGCTGTACTTTAAGGCTGTCAGCGGCAGTTCTACACTAAAGCAGCAACTTAAAAGTTTTTATTCCGCTGTTTTTTTATGTGCTAATGTTTGAAGCACACATTTTAGTACAGTGCTAAATTGAAATATTTTTAAGCAGATTTTTCAGTTTTTGCGCTAAAAACATTTTGAGCACTTTAGAGAGTTTGGATAAAAAATGGAATAATAGTTAAAACCATTATCAAAACAGGGATTTCTTGAACCGCAACATGGTTGGGGAAAAACAGCACTTTTTTTGCTGCTGCTTTTAAATTTTGAATATAAAAATTGGTACTCCTCCTAAGTATTTTATCTTAAAACTCTGTATGGCAGAATATGTTCAAAAAAATGATTGTCCTAAGTATTGAGCATCTGTGTTCTCATCGCTTGGTGACGGAAAAAAATATTCTTCAAATGCTCATAAGACCCCTGAATTAAAGGTCTGACACACAAAAATTATAGCTAAGATATTGATCGTCTCTTTGTCCTTCAATAGGTAAAATAAAATGTTCCACGCAAATTTAAAGTATTTCAAAAATTTATTCTTTCAATACCAAGTACCAGGAGACCGACCAAAGTTCGGGTTTTCGTTTCAGGTTGAAAAAGTCGAAAAAATGTAATGCAATTGAATGAGAAGTCGGAAATATTTAAAAAATATTAAATATGGTTGAAAAGCCGAAAGCAAGTTAAAAAAAAAATTTAAAGAAGTTGATTATACATACATATATGGAAAATGTTGAAAAACGTTGAGAGAGCTAGAAGCAGGTGAAAAAGGTTGATTAACTCGATAATGAAAGTGTTGAAAAAGTTGAAAGAGATTGAAAGCTCGAAAAAAGTTGAATGAGGTTGAACAGCCGAAAAAATTGAAAGAGGTTGAATTCTTTCAACAATTGAATGAGGTTGATGAAGTTGAAAAGTCAAAAAAAAAAAAATATGGAGAATGTTGAAAGCAGTTGAAAGAGGTTGAACCAAGTGAAGGAGGTTGATAAAGTTGATAATATATGAGCAGTGTTAAGCTAAGAAGTTGAAAAGTCCAAAAAAAACATGGAAAATATTAAAAATATTTTAAAGAGTTTGAAAACCTCGAAAATAGTTGAAAACCTCAAAAAAAGTTGAATGAGGGAGAAAAATGTTGACAAAGTTGAAAGAGTTTGAATAACTCGAAAAAGTTGAGCAAGGTTGAAAAATTCGAAAAAATATGGAAATGGTTGAAAAAAGTTGAAAGAGGTTGAACAATGTTGAAAGAGTTTGAAAACTCGAAAAAAGTTGAATAAAGTTGAAATATTCGAAAAATATGGATAAAGTTAAAAAAAGTTGAAAAAGGTTGAAGAATGTTGAAAGAAGTTGAATAACTCGAAAAAAGTTGAAAGAGTTTGAATAACTTGAAAAAAGTTGAAAATTCGAAAAAATATGGAAAATGTTGAGAAAAGTTGAAAGAGGATGAAAAATGTTGAAAGAAGTTGAAAAACTCGAAAAAAGTTGAATGAGGTTGAAAAAGTCAAACTTTTATTGAAAACGTTGAAAATATATGAAAAATGTAGAAAATCGTTGAGGAAAGTTGAAAGAGGTTGAAAAATAATGAAGCTGAACATATTGAGACCAAATTTTATTCGGATCACTCCTTTAGTTTGCTAAATATGGCATTGACGTTATGGTTATAGTTTGTATGGGAGATGCCACGCCCACTAAATAAATCCCGTCAAAATGCATATAGTTTCAAAGCTTATAGTAACCGACACCTCTTAACAAAATTTCAATAATATTACTCCAATAGCACACTAAATATAACATTTAACGTATTTTGCTAATATGGGAAGTGTCCTACCCACTGATGCAATTTCGTCGATTTTCATTTAATTTCAAAGTTTGTAGTAACAAACACCTTTACACTAAATTTTAATGAAATTGCTCCCACAGCACACTAAATATATCTATAAACGTTTTTTGCATGTATGGGAGGTGCCACTCCCACTGATGTAATCCCATCAAAATCCATTTAATTTAAAAGGTTATAGTAACTGAAATCTCTGTACCTAAGCTCATGGTAACCGACACCACTACACCAAATTTCAAAAAAATTACTTCCATAGCAAACTAAATATAACACTCAACATTTTTTGCATGTATGGGTAGCGCCACGCCCACTGATGCAATTCCATCGAAATTCATTTAGTTTCAAAGCTTATAGTAACTGACATCTCTACACCAAATTTAAAAAATATTACTCTCATAGTACACTAAATGAAGCACTTTACTTTTTTCGCTTGTATGGAAGGTGCCACGCCCACACGTGTCGTTGCGCCCACTTTTAGTTACAAGATACCCAATACCCGGTATATCTACCATGTTAAATTTCATAACAATTGCGTTGTTAGTTCTCTTATAATAACGTTTATAAATATTGTGGGCTGTGCCACGCTCTTCAACGAGTTTTGCCAGTATAGTGGGCATAGCTTGTTATGGTGACTGCTTTTAGCGGTATTGTCTTCAAAATTTTTGTGAAAATAGTAGCCGCCGTTTTTGAGTAATATTGAATCAAAATTTTCAATTGTTGAAAGATGCCACGCCCTCTGCTCCAATTCCCTCAACTTTTGGTACTATTGAAGATATTTATGATTTGCATCAGTCTACCAAATTTCGTCAAAATATCTTAAGTAGTTTGCGAGTTATCACGTTATCAAAATTAAAGTTTAGGGCTGAGCCACGCCCCTGTTGGAGTTTTTAAGGACTTAAAGTCGAGCCCAATCTTCATTTTGTTTTCATGTGCACCAACTCCGTAAGTTTCATCAAAATCGCTGCAGCCGTTTTCGAAATAAAGTTCAGTCGTATACATATTTATTTATTTATGTATTTATTTGTATATTTATTTATATATTTATATACATACAATTTTAGCTCGTTTAATAATAGTAGATAGATGCACAATTCTTTTTGAAATACTAACCTGAACACCCATTTTATTCCTCAATTGAATCTTTGGCATATCAACGAAAATTAATGATTATACTTTTAAAAAATAGAATAGAAGCTTTTGGCTTTGAAAAACCCATTTATGTGAAGCTAACAAGTGAAGAAAGAAACATCGTAGAGCCTCCCAGCGCAAAGTCAAATGCAACGCTTGCGATTTAGAAAAATACAAGGCTGGGTATTGAACTTCACCGTAGAACCGCCTCTGTCTGACTTTTATGAAAGACCACGTAAAGTGGCAATTTGAAATTTTAACTTGGTAAATCGATCTTAAATTTAAGTTGACTCTGATCTTTTTAGCCCAAAACTTACCACGTTCTCAACAAACATACAAGACACTGCTGCCTAAGGTAAAAATTTAGACATTACGTCCATAAAATCTGTTTTGTTGACTATTCCTTAGGCGCCTGCCACCAAATTGTGCCTAATCTAAATTTTAAATTAATAGCAAAGTCAAAGCAAAAACTTCTCAATTTTAACTTCAAGTGTTCAAGCATAAATTGTATCTAAAATTCTATTAATAATAAACGTGCATAAATTAAGCCACCTAATAAATGAGTAAGTAACACGCTGACACACACAAATAAGCACAAAGCTTTAAAATAATAATCTTTAATTTTGAGTGCAATTGTCAGTTAACTGTTTTGACGTTGTCACGTGAACAGAATAAAGTGCGATTTACACTGACATCGAAATCAGCACGATTTTCGTTTATCTCGATTTTGTATTGCGTTTCAAAAAATTGCTTTCATACTGACATTAACGCGATTTTGCTGACATTAGCTCTCTGTTTGACATGACTTGATTATTGCTGACATTAGCTGACATTAGCTGACATTCTGTTTGACATTTGCTGACTGCTTTTCTTTTGACATTAGCTAATTCTATTTTGTTTGAAATTAGCTGCGGCAAAATAATCTGTAAATTGAACAAATTATGTTAAATTAAACTACTCTTCAATACTTATATTGTTTTTGAAATCTTATTTTATTTTTTATATTCTTCCCATTGTATATTCTTTGACTTAATAGCTGTTTAGTTTTAAGCTTTTGACATAATAGGGCAAATTTAGTTTTTACAAAAACAAGTGTAATTTAAAATGTTTTTTTTTTTTTGAAAACTTTTCTTATTTGTCTTTGTAATTTTTCGCACATAAGCGATTTGGTTTTAAAGATTTTTATGAAAAGTTAATATTGGAATAAAACTAAAGACATGCTTGAGACTTTCTCGAATTCTCCTATGGAAAACGTTGAAATTTAGATATTATTTAGAAAAATTGTACACTGTTTATCCAGTAGATAATTCACTCGAATTCAACTATAGATTTAATACTATTTGTAAGCATAATTTTTTAACGTAGGGGAGGGTGGGCCTAAACCGGACGCAGGGCTAAACCGGACAGTCGCGATTAATCAAAAACTACTTTGAATATCGGAACGGCCATATCCGCGATGAACGCACCCTATCGTAAGCTACTAACTTCCCAAGTGTCGATGATATTTCATCATTCAGTTTAGCGGCAGTCGTCGAAGAGTGCAGACACATGTATTTTTTCGCTTAAAGTAAAACTTTTTTTTTTCAAATTTTTTGGATTGTGAAATTTAAATACAAGTGCGCAGAATATTCGGTGAGTGTTTTTAAATAATTAAAATGTGCTGAATTGAATGGTGTCAGTGATTCTTATGATAAAATATTTTTCATCAACGTTTTTTGATCGAGTTAAAAAAATGACACGATGGGGCTAAACCAGACACTTTTTGGTGGGGCTAAACCGGACATCTTATTTGTCATTTTAAACTCGTGTTTGTTATTCATAAACACTTCTGAAGCACATTGAATCTTTCTACGACATAACTAAAGCACAATAAACATTGATATTAATTATTTTAAGTTATTCACAGCAAATGGTGCGTAATTACAAACGTAAAATGCCTGAAGTCGATAAGGAAAAAATGAAATTAGCTGTTATTTTGGGTGATTCGTGATAAAACGTCGATTCGAGATGCATCAGAATTGCATGGTGTCAAGCGAGCAACATTGGCAGGTTGGATCAAGAAAACCAGATGAAGATTTTGAATGAATTTCAATATTTTCCGATTTTCCGTTAAGTTTTCGTTGAAAACAAATATTTTCATTTTTCTATCCAAAATTTTTTTCATCATCATTTTGCGTTTAGCACTTAAAATCAACATTTTTTCAATCAAATACAATCTTTTCTTGTACGAAACACATCGAAATACATCAATAAAGATTCAAAATAACATTTAAACATATTGTGCGTTCATGTTTGTTGTTCATTTTGGTTTTGGCGCGACTGTCCGGATTAGCCCCACCCCCTGTCCGGTTAAGCCCCACCATTTTTGGCTTTTTCGATTTCGAGGTTGGTATAGTCTGAATGAGCTCACGCCAAACTGAATACACATGTAACCATCAAACGATATGCGATTTGTAGCTAAAGGATGTAGCTTTCGAATGATATATAACACCCCAGGTTTCGAATAATTTTTTTATATTATTTTTGCAAAAAGACAAAAAGTGTCCGGTTTAGCCCCACCTTCCCCTACTTTTTTTTATTTTATTTTTCTTTTTTAAGTACATTTTGTAAAAATTTTTAAATAATGAAATTACCTTAATTTCTTACTTGAAATTAATTGAAGAAGCACGATTGAATCAAAATTACAAATTCTCATTGGACTGGAAAAAATTAGGAGCTTGTGACTTCTCCTACAAAATGTAAATGTAATTTGTAGCATAACTTTCGGATTTGCTGTTTCAATTTAAACTAAAGTAATAAAAACTCAAATCTATTTAAATATTAAACAAAAATAAATCAATCCTTTAAAAATTTTCGCATTTAAAATTTGTTCAGTTTTTATTTACATATGTCTGCGATTATATGTATATACCTATGGCTATAAGTTGCCTAATCAGACAAAATCATTTTTGAAAATTAAAATAAAGTTCCTCGAAAAAATACATCAAACTAGTAATAACTAAGCAAATATTGTTGCATGTGGTTTATAAATTTTGTTTATCAAAAAAAAAAAAAAATACTGAAAAAAAATTAGGATCAATAAATATTTGCACATCCGAAATTAAGCTTTATTTGATTACCACAATAAAACAAAGCAACAGTTATTTATTGACTATAAATAAATATTTGCCAATATGAAATTTAAATAAACCACATACGCTTTAAAGTATGCAATGAAATGCGGTAGCAACAATACAGAGCAATAACAAACAAATTGTATTAATAAACATTAATTGACACTAATTGTTAAAATTTTTTATTACATTTGTGGTGTTTAAATACTTTATTTTATGACCACACATATACCAATATGTACTTACAAACATACATATATGCCTGCAGATTTAATTAAAATATTTTTTTTTTGTATTCGAAATTCAAGTGACAAATTAACATTTATGTGTTATGATGGAAATGTGTTATGTGAAATCATTTAAACTTTCCACATTTTTATGTTGCATACTTTTGACGTGTCAAGTTGGTTTGCCCTACGTGTGGGGCATAACAAGTTAAATTGGATGGACCTTGAAGTCTCCGGTTTTGATATTTTTTGAAAAATTGTGAAAGACATTTTTTCAAGTTAAAAACTTATTTGAAACTTAATTTTAGAAATATTTTTGAGCTTTGTAAATATAACCTCTGCGAAAAAAAATTGTTAGAAGATTAAATTAAGACTGCTTAGTTTTTGCCTTCTATAAAGCAGCAGCTATTTTGACTGTAACTTGAAAATAAAACAAAAAACTCAAATTTCACCATTCACAATTTTTTCAAAAAGTTTTTTTTTAAAAAAAAAAAATAGAATTTATTTGTTGAAATCTTGGAAGTTCTTTGGATCTTTTGTGCAATGAACGAAATATCTGTACACATTTTACCTTCTATTTTTTTTTTTAAATTTAAGTAAATTTTGAATAAATATGCGAAACAAGTAAATGGAATGATCTTATTTCTTTTTTCTTAGTAAACATTAGTGAAATATGCATTACAAAATCTAGTGACATTTTTGCTGTCCATGACAAAAAAAAAGATACATTCGCCCTTTAAAAATTATAAAAAGTTAATTCCAAACCTCGATTCAGTATATTTACACAAAATCCAAATGCCATCACTGGACCAGTTCCTTGCGATTTGACTTGTAATGTCCCAAATGCAAACTTACTTGGCACCTTAAAAGTATGCAACAGAAAAAAGGCAAAGTTGAAATAAAATTGTTATTTCGTTTAGGCTATGAGGCTAATGACATGTTATACCACATATGCACATAGTTAAATTGTTATTATTATGGTAATTTCTCTTCTATAAAAAACAATTTTTATCTATAGTAATATAGTTACTATTGTAGTCTATGAAAAATAAACAGCATTTTGTAAATTCACTAACTGTTTATTTGTATTTATGTTGCTAGAATAAAGCCTTAAAGCACTTAAATACATATATGTACAATGGAGTGATTTTTAGTAAAATTTTATAATTTTAAGGGTACCACCGCCCGAAGAAATCTTTAAAAATTTAAATTCAAATAGTAAAAATTAATTATGTAATAAAGAGTGACTAAGTGTTTTCGATAGATTTTTACACTCAGAACTCGAATTTTGGCTCAACAAATGTCCACCACTTATGGTATTTGATAAAATGGGGTTTAAAACCCCCAAAAAGTTCTTTTTTTAATTATTTTTGAAAAACCATGGGCACTAAACCCAGACTTACAGATCATTCCAAAATGTTTTTAAATGAAGCTTATCTTTTCCTTTTTGGACCTCTATAAACTAAAAATCAATTGCATCTGACCTTGAAGCGCTAGGAAACACTGAATCATCAGTTCTGTGGTCAAGGGTCACAATATAAGTGTTGTTTGTTTAAGATGCAATGTATGCCGATTCATCCAGGGTTTGTTCGTTGGTGACTATTCTAACTATTTCCGATACAGTTTCCTGGCTAAGTGCCAACGGTTATAAATAAATGACCAAAAATGCATATTCTTGAGGGTTTTCAACCCTCATTTTCTGAATAACTAAACATGATGGACAAACTTTGAACTTTTGTAACGTGCAAATTCAAGTAAAAAGCGTATTCAATAAATAATGGAAATGAAAAAAATATCATACAACTTAAATTTGTTTTTTTTTATAATTTTTTCTTAGCTTTTTCGAAAATACAATTTTTTCCTTTAATATCAACAAGCAAAGTAAAAAAATATCCAGGCATTTTAAGGTTTCACTTAAATCCTCTCATTTTCATTTCTAGTGCTTGTTAATCCTGCTAAAAGTGTACTTCCAACCACCGCTACATCCTGTTTATCCATCCATAAGTAGTATACGTATTGTATTTCCCCATCTATGCGTACAATTGTTTGTCTCTTGGTTTTTGTTGGCTTTGACTTTGTGAATATGTAACTCTTTTGCAAACCATATAAAAAAAAATATCCTTTTGCACAAATACGTAGATAAAGTTGCTTTGTGTCGCTAATCGGATTATGACTCAACTCACTAAAACATTTTTACATAACCTCACAGAGATACACATGCACACACACTCACATTAGGGCTTTTATGCTTTGAAATGTGTTAGGCTTTAACAATAAAGTTATGCAAATCGAAAATTGTTTTTTTAAAGCGTTAAGTTTTTAAGTGGCCTTAAAAATACTAAACTTATTTCAAGATAAAACTTTTAAAGAAAACGACTCGAATCTTTTTACTTTTCATATGTGTATGTATATTATTAACTTTACAGATTACGTGTTTGTTGGATTGCCTTACACATACAGGGAGGCCACTCTATAACTATAGAGTTTGAATAAGTCGTACATTCTTTGCTGTCAATCTTTTATATTTTCTTTTCAGAATTGAAGAATCTCTTATAATGTAACTAAAGAAAAATAAAAGATATTTCAAAATTATAATTCTAAGAGGTTGTTGTAGGTTCTAAAAACTCAGTCTTTATTTTTTATACGAAAATTACTTTTTTCCAAGTGCCTGCTAAGGTTCCATCACCTAAAACAAAATGTCTGCCCTAAAAAAAAAAATAACTTCAGGTTATAGAATCCTCGAAAAATACCAATATTCACTAAGGAAGAATTTTAAAACTCGAGTCCTCACAGCCTATGGCATCTGTCGTGTGCACCCAAGCCTAAGTTGGACGACTATCAGGCACAACGAAGGTTGGCAAACGATGTCACGTGCGTTTTTTCAGAAAGGTTGAGCAGTTTGGTGACGGCTGAATGGCGACCATCAAAAAATTGAGGACAAAAAATAATGACAGATGAAAATCACGCGATGGGATTTTTTGTGAAAGTTGCGGTTTTTTTCCTGCCAGAAAAAATATATAAAAGGCAGATTAGGGATGAAGAAGGGAGAATTTGTGCAGAAGTTTTTAGACAGTGCGGTAATAAGAAAAAACGCGTGGAGTTTGCTGAAATTTGTGATAGTAAAGGAAAAAAAAGTCCGGGAAATAAAACAATTTATAAGATTATCGTTAAAGGATTTTGAAAGAACTTGAAAAAACATAAAATAAAACAAAAAGAAAAATAATCCAAATACCACCGTAGAAAAAAAAGTGCGTAAAAAGTGAAAAAGAAAGAGAAATAAGCCACGCAAACGCTCCACGGCACTATCCAGACACCAATCAACAAAACATCTCACCAAGACACACCGCTCATCACCACAACGAACGACAAAATCTGCAACAGGCGGTCGCAATAGACACGCGCAGTCACAGAAACCAACACATCCCCGAATCAACATACCACAGCAGCAATAGTATCAGCACCACCGTCAACCAGAACAGCATCAACCGTAGTCATCAAGCACCAGCACCACCACCCCAACGCACATCATCATAGTAAACCCCAGCACCAACCTTAGAACGCTCGCTCCACAACAGCCACAGCAACGGCATACACTGGTGTAGGTAGGCGGGAGTCGGTAGTGGAGCGTTATAGGGGGTGACCACAGAAATCGGGCCAAAGGTCACCCAGGAAAGCTGGTCGATACCAGTTGAGGGAGGGCTGCCCAGGACCGATACTCGATAACGGGAATCGGTCCATCAAAGGAACCTTAGAACCGAACAATAATGTTATTAAAATCTGTGCCAGCGAGTGGCAACCGGTAAGTTATCGTCGAGGAGGGATTGAGGGACTCCTCAGCACCAGAGTAGGTATAAATAAATCGGTTTTTTTTTGATTTTCAGCAGTTTTTTTTGTTACTAAGACTGGTACAAATAAATAAATTTTTCTGTCAATACCCAGGTCCCACCAGACTGACAAGGACCACGACATCCGGCGAGCGATAGCCGCGCTAAAGCTATTGTACCAGCACGGTCTGTCAGTGGGACAAGGTGCGCTATACCCGGCACCGCAGGTCATTGCCAGATCGCCATAACATCGAAGCGAACTGGCAATGGTCTAAGGAACCAACACACATCTTCTACAAATGCAAAATTTCGATTTTTCCATAAAGCTAAAGTTTTTTTTGTTTCTGAAATAAAACTCTGCATTGAAATTTACTGAAACTTGGTAAAAAGCAAGCTTGGCTTGGCTGCCCAGAAATATAAGCAAAAATCAGCCAAATGGTTTGTCCGGAAAAAATATCTATAAAATGTTTTCGAATTTTAAAAATCTGATCTGTGACAATAAATGTTCATGAAAAATTATCCGCAAAGAGGTATACACTCGTTTCTAAAGAAAATCAACTGAAATCCTTAGTCCGGACAGCCACATTAGTTGGCGTAACAATTATTATGGATGAAAAATAGTTTGCAGAACTCATTCAAGCAAGAACTTAGAAGAAATTGAATAAAACATAACAAAATGACATTTGAAAACACGATAAGCAGTCAGGCCTATTTTGACAAGTGAGCATGGTAATTACCATTGAAGCAATAATTTTAGGGGCCATATAACTAAAATCAGTTTATCAAAGAAACGTAATAATACGAGGGCAATCTGAGAAGTAAGTGCATTTTTTAATGTCCCGCGTAGTATCTTTAAATGCAACACTGATCCTGTCAACTACCATCTACTACTGTCAAAATTTCAACTCGCTGCGACGCTTAGTTTGTGTTTGGCAGCCATTGACAGCAGACGATATTGTGAATTTTTGCGAAAATGGAAAAAGTTGATTTTCGTGTGCTCATCAAGCATTATTTTTTGCACAAAAAAACCATTAACAAAACCAAGGAAAGGCTTGACAAATACTATGGAGACTATGTACCATCGATTGGCATGATTCACAAGTGGTTTACTAAATTCCGATGCGGTCATACAAGCACAAGTGACGTCGAACGTTCTGGACGCCCAAATGAGGTCACCACACCAGAAATGGTCACTAAAATTCACGATATCGTGTAGGCCTATCGCAGAGTTAAGGTGCGCGAGATTGTTGAGGCCGTAGGCATCTCAGACAAATGGGTGCGGAACATTTTGCGAATCATTTGGATATGAAAAAATTATCCCCAAGATGGGTGCCGCGTTTGCTCACTCTCGACTACAAAACCGATCGTGTGACTGATTCAAAGGCCTGTTTGGAGATGTTGAACAAAGATGAGAAAGATTCTTCGATCGAAAATGCTCCGAAGAAGGCATAGACGGTGCTATTAGCCGGAAAGGCTCCGGCGACAATATTTTGGGATGAACGCTGTATAATCTACATCGATTACCTTCCACCGAAAAGAACGATCAATGGCGAATACTATGCAGCCGAGTTGAACCGTTTTAACGACGCTTTGAAAGAGAAACGTGCCCATTTGGCGAGGAAAAAAGTGCTCTTCCATCAAGATAATGCGCGCGTTCACACATGCCCAGCAAAATTCCATGAATTGCATTCCTCATCCAGCATATTTTCCAGATTTAGCCCCCAAAGACTATTTTCTGTTTCCAAACCTAAAGAAATGGCTCGGCGGAAAAAGATTCACCACCAGAGAGAAGCTCATCACCGAAACAGAGGCCTATTTTGAGGACTTTCCGAAAACATATTTTTCGAATGGAACCAACAAATTGGAGGAACGTTGGACAAAGTGTATCGAGCTAAACGAAGACTATATTGAGATATAAAACGTTTTTTTTTTCGCCGTACAAATCATTCCATGTTTAATTTTTCACGGAATTATCAAACGGCCCTTGTACTTGGTACATTTGGTTAAACAATCATCCTTTGCACTATAAATGACTGTGATCTAAAAAGTGATCGTAAAGATATCTGATCGACAGTGAAGAAATAACTATAGTGAAAGTTAATTCGATTCATAGAAAACACCTTTAGCAGCTTCTTGTCTAATCGATTGAATTTGGCATAATACAACAGTATTTTCTTCATTTCTTAACCATATTCAACTAAGTTTCTTCGTTGTGGCGTTGCCACATCGTTATAACTTCAAACAAATACGAATTGTACCTCTCCTTGAAAAAGTCAAATCAAAATCAAATTCACAATCATGTCAAATCAAATCAATTCAATTTTATGCAATGGCTTTTAACCAAAATTGCATGGAACATAAATGTTGCCATAACACACACATAGTGTAACAACGTTGACTTAGTAAAAGGAAAAAAAAACGATGCCGTTGCGTCTAAATGCATGGCATGCTTTGTTAGTGTCAAATTCGATTAAATTTCATATTTTGACGTTGAAGTGTTGAAAGGCAGAAATGGCATGCAGAAATGGAAAGATAACGCTACACTGCATGAGTCATAAATTGAAAGTGTAAAGAATTGAAAGCGGTCTGACGGCGACAGAGAGTTGCTTTGGCCATATTGTTATATTATCATATACATAAGTATGTAGCTATTGCAGTCATGACAAGTTCACTTAATTTCAATGTCAGAATCTTTTTTGAAATTGCCGCCGTTTTTTAATATAGTCTGCTAAAAGTAGTAAAAATTGTATTTTGTTTTTAAAATTCAGTGGTAAATCTTAAGCGTGAGTCTTATATATTCCTTTAAATAAATGATGTTGATAAGTGCAAGCTTTTGCATTGTGATTAGTAAACTTAATGATATTTCAGTATGTCAGTTAAAAGCTGCCAAAGTACAATAAAACTCGAAAGGATATTAGAGATAAAATAAAACGTGACATAACTTCTAGACTAGAAATTAGTTCAGGCTAAGATCCGATTTGGATCAGATTTACCTGAAAAATTATCAAAATCGGGTCAAGCTTTTGGATAATCGTCACATCTCATATGAAGTGGGCCGGATACACTCAGACAAAAAATTGTTTTCAGAAGCAGGTAAGGTTATAGAATCACTTGGGGATCAGTTTTTCTGTTCAGGTCCTGATCAGAAAAGTAAATTATGTAGTTGTGAAAATCGAATCATTTACGGGGTCCCGAAAATTTTGTCAGCACCATATAGTCGGAAAAAATTGCGGATTGTCCTTTTAACTTAGCGCTTTTTTTGCATTTCTTCCATCAATGGAAACCTTGATAGTCACTCGTTTAACAAATTCATCTGCTTCATAGTTACTATCACCATCTGTGTGCGCTAAATCTTGACAAGTTCAAGCGTCTTGTTCAGTGCTATTCTAAAGCAGTTTATGAGTTTGAGACAAAAAGACTCTAAAGACTTGATGGCGCTTGATTGTCTCAATATATGTACATATGTATGTTAATGTCAACAGTCAAACTAAATAATAGCTAAAGTTTTACTTGAGACCAAATTTTTTTGTACATTATTAGAGTATAACTATTCAAGACCTATCCTTGACTACAAAAATATTCGTCGTTTTAGCAAGACGGCGCATCTTGCCACAGCCCGTAAAACAATTGCTTTATTGCAAGAAGAATTCAGTAAAGAGTTAATTTTTTGTTAATTGACCGCCAAAATCATATGATAATACACTTCAAAATTTTTTCCTTTGGAGCTGCTCAAACGCGTCATCGAAAATTGAAACTTCGGAATGGATGATGTTAGCCCAGCATATAAATAAAAAAATCTATCTTTCAAAAATTGATGTCAAGAATATTTCTTTTGAATGATAACAACGATTACTCTACTCTATCTAGCGTTTTTTCTTATTAGAGGCGTGGCACCGCCCATTCAAAAGAAATATCTTTACTCAGGATTCAATCTAGCAACATACCAAATTTTATCAAAATCAATGACGAGGTTCAGCCGAAACAGCGTTTTTTCCTAATAAGGGTGATGCGACGCCCTATTCAAGAACTTAGAGCTTCTAATTACTTTTCTTATGGTTCAGTCTATCTTCAAACCAAATTTTATTAAAACTGGTATTTTAGCTTAGTCATGGCAACGTATTTTCCGTTAGGGACGTGGCACCACCTATTTAAAAATAAAGTATACACTGCACTCCCTCTCTTCACAGCTTTCCTAAAAAATAAAAAATTAAGCGATTATGATTATGGCTGCTTACCAACTGCCAATTTATACATAGATATCTAAAGGTAGGCGCCGTTTTATGGTCGCCATTTTCTTAAAAACAAAAAATTCGAAAACACCCGTTCTCATATGAAAGCTCTTGAGCATACGAATATTTTGACACCTTAAAAACGTTTTTCCGCTGCGCTCAATTTTGGGCAGACCACTGTTCCGGTTGACATGGAACGTCCCATAGGTGAATTCTTAAGATCTCTACTCAAGCATCTACCACAAAAGTACCTTTTCGTTAAATTATACAACAAATTTCATATTATTTAAAATGTCCCAGACTGTTGTCATTAATTTGCCATAAAGGCCAACAAACACAATAGGTAAACACCCACATACATTCAGCCTCTTACCGTTACTAAAACAGCATATCGCATACATTTGTAGTTTCAACGTAAAGCTTACAATTAATCCTTTTCAATTAAGTTTACATTTGAATTTAATTGTTTCCTTTTAACGTGCTACTCTATCTTACTCCTTCCATCCAATGCTTTCCCCATTGCTTTAAGTAGCGTTGTTTGCCTTTTTTTTCACTCTTACATTTGGCTTACACATGGCGTTCCCTTTTGCGCCATTTTATTGCTATAATTGTTGTTGTTGCTAGTGCTGTTGTAGCAGTGTATTGCTACTAGTTCTCTTTTGTTGCCTTTTCATTTGTCATTTTGTCTGCAGGATAGTTTTCTATGATTTCCTGCTCCTTTTTTTGCTTTTGTCATGCGACATTTGTTGCTTTAAAATATTTAAAATTCCGCATGCTACATCAGCAGTGAAAGAAATAGATTCTCTGTTATTTACATTCGCTTTCTTGCACTGCAACAAAATTGCCCTCACTCTCTGTTTATTTCTCTTTACCATTCCTTTGAGAATATTAATATAACCGTCGGAAAGAAGAACTGATGCGCCGGATGCTGCCAAACGTGCTCTCTAGCAGTGTTTGCTAAATTGCTACGATACTAATTTTGTTTCGTTTCTGTCAAAATGTTTGTGTTTGTGCGAGTGTATACAACATGCTTATTCATTTGTAATTTTGAGTGTTCTGAAAGACATTTATTAATCATACATAATTTGCTATTCAAATAAAATCATTTGTTTCTCCAACTTATTGTTTTTCTACTCTATGCAAAATAAAGTTTATTTTTTTTTTGTAAAAAATGGCACTATGCCCGAAGGAATTTTTAAATTTCTGAATGACTATCCAATTTTTCAATAAAACTCATAATAATAGGAAGAGATCTCAGGACACTTATCCTTATGGAGTAGTGTTCATAAGATAATGGCTTGAACGACTTGATACGAAGTCATTCGCAGTTATTGTTGGGTAGACTCCCTGTATATTGCACTATGTTATGTCTTTAGGCAATTAAAAATTCTAACCACTTGAAGCAAATACATAAGGGTGATATACTGTAGAGAATCAAACAAAACCAAATAAAGTATATACTGATTTCACTACGAAACCAACTAGTTCCTGACTTCCAAGAAGTAACAGTAGAATTATTTTCAAACATACTTTCTTATAATATTACTAATTAATACAAAAAAAATTTCCCTAAAGGTCAAAGAAGAAATATGCCTAAGGTAATTTTCTTCTCTAATCACGAGTTTCTTTTGGCTACAAGCTATACTTCTATCTCAACTTATATTCAGAAAAAATGTTGGCACTTGTTAGATTTGTCTCTCGAGAAGCACTGTGAAGGAAAACCAGACTGACAGATGTATAAAACCCTTAAACATTGTGATGTCGAATGGTAGATCTTAAGACTTAAAGCAAATAGTTTTTAAAGTCTTCTAGACTGACGTATTCAGGAGAAGGATACCAAGGTTGAGAGCTTTTGGCGGTACGCAAGACATGACATTGTGATACTCAAATAAAACTCTTATCTGTATGTAAAGAGCACTCTAGCTTGAGCAGAATTATGTTTGACTAGCAGATGCCCGCGACTTTGTACGTGTAGCCTGTTTTTCTGCGAGGCAAACTTTTTTTAAATAGAACTACAGTCAATTTTGGATTCTTCTCCACAGATCTAGAGTTCTTGTTGTTTTCTCTTCCATAAATATTCCATTGCATTGCCATGTGAAAGGCAAAAACAAAGCACACACACAAGCTAACACATTCAATTAGCCTAGTACGCATTATCACACATGTTGTCCAACATCAATGTTCGATAATGTGAACTCCAGGAACGATCGCTTGACACACATGTTGGATGGATTTCAAAAATTGTTGATTTTTCTGCTGGCAGTGTCCAACCATACAAACTGTGTGAACTGAATATCAAGCCTAGTGAACATTTTTCATTTTAAATTGTTCTGCAATTGATGTTTGATGGCATGCTCGGTAATGTGAACTTAAAGCAATATTGACAGTCACACATGTTGTCAAGCCATGTAGGACAGCATGTGTGTTTTCTATGTGTGAACCTACTGAAATTTTTTTTCATTCTTCATTGTTCACAAATTCCGCGTTGTTGTGTTGACAAATTGAGAATGAGACCGAGAGCAAGAGTAAAATTCCGTTTTTTGTTTTCCATTGCATTGCCATATAAAAATAAAACACACCCACTAACTTGCTATTAAACGTTTTGTTATGTTTGCTTCTTTCTATGTGTGAAATTAATTTTTTTTAGCAATTTTAAAACTTTAATATTTTGATATTTAAGAGGAATATCGTGATAACTTTAATTCTATGTTAATACCAAGCGCCTAAGAAAGATAACTAAAAAAATTTGATCGAAATTGATTCAGTAGATTTTGCGTGAATCCCGTTCATTGAAAACGGCTATCATTTTATTTATATAGATAATCGCGGTGTGCACCCGATATATGAAAAAAGGTAGCAAGTTCCATTTTTTACGAAATATTTTCTGGACCTTTCAGTTTCGCTTAAATTTAAGGCTAGCACCTAGCATCACTCGAAAGTCGCTGAACTTTTACTTACGTAAATAAAAGCATATCGACCCCTTTGCTCGAAATCATCTTATGTGCCATATTTTGAAAAAAGACTTTTTGATGCAAATTTGTTGTATACCCCACAACGCATCACCTGGTAAAATATTGTAGCTGAAATTCTTATAGTTACGCCAAAAATTGACTGTATATTTAATCGTATCTTATGCCAGCTAAAGCACAGAAAAGAAGAAAAAACATCTACTGTAAAATTTGGTTTTCGGCACATATCTACTATGATTTCGCGCAAAGAAGTCTATACATTTGTCGACAGGAAAAACATAATTCTCATAACCTTGGACGTGTATGGGTAAGGCTACGATTTAATCAAAGAAAGAGTTTAAGGCAATGCACCATAATCTCAAAACAGCAAATTCTCCAAGGGAGTTTTTTCCATGATTCTATGATTATATATTGTTGTCTATTCATCTGACTATGTTAAAATTCTCTGCATGTGCAAATATTGATCTACAAAACACATAAAAGTCAAAATCTTCTCAAACTTTTTCAAAGCACTCGGCTTAAGAAATTTTGTTTAAAGTGGCGCATTTTTTTGCCATAAACATATGTATGTAGATGTCAAAGCTACAAAAAATAAAATAAATGGAAATATGTGAACCATTCTCCAAACTAATTTACAAACGGCTCAACATTAAAATATAACCTGAAACAGAATAGCTTAAGTTTGCACCTAAAGCTTAAGTATACTGCATAAGAGCTTAGCTGCTTAATTTTCGCGACTCCTATCGCGCCATAATGAAACAAAAAGCCACAAATACATAATTCTATGTTGCCTCAGCCCTAAAGACTTAAGTTTGGCGTTAGCGAGTCAGTCTACCGACACTACTCATGTTGCCTTAAGAAATTTTAAAAAGCTTGATAAAGCATATTAAAATCTTGTTATTTGTATACCTTTCTCAATATAAAGAATCTACGATAGTATCTCGCAAACTTAGATAAAAGCTGTCCTTTGTTAATGACTAGCAGGTCTGTTGTACATGTATTCTTCTTGATCAGATTGGTAGGCTATTAAGAAGTCAAAGAAGTGTTTACATTCTTGAGAATACATCTTAAAATGCCACAAATATCTATATAAATAAAATGATAGCCGTTTTCGATGAATAGGATTCACGCAAAATCTACTGAATCAATTTCGATCAAATTTTTTTAGTTATCTTTCTTAGACGCTTGGTCTTGACATAGAATTAAATTTATCACGATATTCCTATTAAATATCAAAATATTAAAGTTTTAAAATTGCTAAAAAAATGAATTTCACACATAGAAAGAAGCATGTAAGCATAACAAATCGTTTAATGGCAAGTCAGTTGGTTAGTAAGGGTGTGTGCGTTTTATTTTTACATGGCAATGCAATGGAAGACAAAAAACGGAATTTTACTCTCGCTCTCGCTCGCGCTCTCATTCTCAATTTGTCAACACAACAACGCGGAATTTTTGAACAATGAAGAATGAAAAAAAATTACAGTATGTTCACACATGAGAATGAGAATGAGAATGTGTTATGCTTTGAACAGAATTATGGTAGCCCCAGAATTAGAGCGGTGGCGGTAAAGCAGCGACGAATATACGCTGTCAAAAATTATACCATACTTGATGTGAAATTGAACAGAATTGCGGAGTATTAATGGGGACCTGCCGTCGATTTAGATTTAATTCTATTTTCACCGTCCGATCAGTGTTGCATTTCTTTGACATTCTCTTTGCCCATAGCGTGTCTGCTTTGTTTTGTGTCTTCCACTTGGAATATTTATTTAAGAGAAACAATAGAACATTCAAATTTTACTCTCGCTCTCAATTTGTCAACGCAACAACGCGGAATTTGTGAACAATGAAGTATGAAAAAAAATTACAGTAGGTTCACATGTCAATGTCATGTCATGTCAATATTGCGATCACATTATCGAGCATGCCACCAAAGATCAATTGCAGAACAATTTATGAGCGTCCACATCGAAATAAACTGCATAAAATGAAAAATGTTCACTAGGCTTGACAGTCAGCTCAAACAGGTTGTATGGTTGGACAAGCCTGCAGGAAAATCAACAATTTTTGAAATCCATCCAACAAGTGCGTCAAGCGGTCGCTCCTAGAGTTCACATTATCGAACATTGATGTTGTCAAGCCATGTTGGACAGCATGTGTGATAATGTGAACTGGGCTAATTGAATGTGTTGGCAATGCAATATTAATGGAAGAGAAAACAACAACAACTCTAGATCTGTGAAGAAGAATCAAAATTGACTGTAGTTCTATTTAAAAAAAATTAAATTGTTTGCCTTCGCAGAAACCAGGCTACGCGTACAAAGTAGTGGGCATCAGCTAGTGTTAAATAAGAATTTTCGAATTTTTGCTACGATCATTACGAATTGGGTCTATGTGAACGAAAGATCACAGCACTTAGAGGTTTCTGACAATGGAAAATGATAAACTAATAAAAAAAAACCAAAAATAAAGAATTTTGTCTCAGATGGTGCAAATTTCCACTTCAAACCACTCACGGAATTAGCTGCAGTTGCTGTAGTTACGAACTGCAACGCTGCTGACCGTAGCGATAGTGATGACGATGCCAGTGACAACAACTTAAATTACAATTGCACTCTTACATTGGCAAAAGCAAAACATACTAACTACTACAAACAAAAGCTGCAAGGATTATAACAATTTAAATTGAAATTGAAATGAACACTTAATGGAAGGCCGCTTGGTCGGTCGACGATTGAAAACGCGGAGACGTAAAGTGAGCCGCATTAACTGTAGAGTGTGAAACAATTTGTTCGTGCATTTGTAATCAAAACGCAGCAGGACATGCAAGGACATGCGACCATGTCGTTGTCTTATTTGAAGTGAAATAAAATGGTGATTACAAAAATACACACACTAACGACAGCAGTGACAACAGCGAATAGAAATTCTAGAGTGTGAAAATTTTACTATATCACGCTAGCTCACGCTGATCCGATTACAAATGCTACTTAAAAGATCTGCTCGATGGATACAACGAGTACATGTTTATACACTAATGTTTATGTAAATTGAGTGAAACGAAAGTAGGATAATTTGTCGTCTATGTAGAATTAATTATGTTGCTTTTACTGTTTGTAAGGATAGGTAGGATATGCAACTGTTGAATGAAACTACTCCAGTTAGCGTTACTTTACACTTTATACTCATCTGCTGAAAGTTTTTATATCCCAGCGGCAAATCGATGAAGTACTCTGAACTTTCATGTATGATTTGTTGTATGTTTCACAAATGAAATTGTTACTGTGATGTTTTGTTTATTTGTTTGCTGGCTGCCTGCTTTGTATATGGAGTTGTAGGCAGTCTGTCTGTTTGCTATCTGATTTGTATATGGAGATGTAAGAGGTCTTGCCTGTTGGCTGCAAACTTTGTATGTGGAGATGTAGGCAACTCGGTAAACTATACAGACACTTAGTAAGCGATGTTTTAAGGCAATCTGCCTTTCCCTTGCTACACATTGTATATAGAGATGTAGGCAAGCTGCCTTCAAAGCGGTCATCCCTTTGTAAAAAGCATTTACAGTTGTGGCTGGGGTTGTGAGCATTACTGCTATATAGTATATAGTATATAGAGTATAGCTATTCATCGATGTTGTGTATAACATATTTGCCGCTGGGATATCAGAAACCTTTTTGATATATTTATTTTGGCGCTCTAAGCAACACGCTAAAAATCCTCATCTATACGGGTTGTGCGTTAATATAAAATAAAATATCCAAAGTTAAAACAATATTTTTATTCAACATTAATTTATTTCTATAAATTGGCAACAAAAGAAAAAAATAAAAATTACAAAAATTATTAAGAGAAATATTACCGTAAAAGCTCAACTATATAACTATATCATAAAAGAGCAGGTGTGTAAACATAAATGACAGGTGTGTGTAGTAGTCGTTGAATACCAACCAGCAAAAAAACTAAAAAAATGAATACAAGCACTAAAGAGTACGCACGAAAGTAATTGCTATACAAAGAGAACAGAACATTTTTTTTTTTAAATGAAAATTTAAATGAAAAATGAAATGAATTAAAACAAAAATCATTCGCTGAAAGGCAAAAGGACTCGTCTGCCTGCTCAAGTATGTATGTGCTACATATGTAAATATGTTTATATGGGTTAAATGATTTACATAAACGTTTTTAATAAATGGCTTGCCATATTTAAAAATGAATTAATACTTTACAAGCCATTTCCTTTTCTAAATAATATCTTGATGGCATTTTATGCCAACGTTAATTTAAGCTTAAAGGTCTTACATGAATATGTTAAAACTAAAGAGTATCCACTTTTCGCAACAGAATTTTATTCATAATTTTTTAAGAACCTCGCATTCATTATAAATAGTGTGAACTAAAGTGGGCCATAAAATCAATTTTGCGGCGCATAAAAACTTAACAGCGTGGAAAACTTGCCTGTTACGATAATACCCGACTTTGCAGTTTGCTGCTGCTATCAAGAAAAATAATTATTGTCCTATAGCAGGCTTTCTTAGGTTAGTTAAAAGGGTTTTCACTACGGTACATGTAGACTTATTCCACCAGAAACACTAAAAGTGAAGTCGCAAGCAAGTAAATTGGATCATGTTATGGTGACTCAGGAACAAAATTCGATCATATGGATAATTTTCAGTTGATCGGAAATTAATTTCGTTGTTTGTTTTTGGGTGATTAAGTAAAACGATTTTTTTTATAATGCATAAAAATATTATTAAATTGTATATTTTTGCAATTTGGTACAATGCCTTTTTCCATTTTTTTGAGTCCATTCACTTAAAGCAGTGGTGGGCATGGAAATCTAACAAAAGGGCTAAACAACAACATCAAGCAACAACAAACAAAATATTAATGTTTTTTTGCTGTCATTTCCAAATTCGCCAACAGCACAAAAAAAAACCCAAATAGCACTACAAACAAAAACAATTGCTACATTCGTCAAGACATTATGACTTTGTGTTTTGGTTTTGTTTTCATTTGAATTCAAGTCAACGCTGTGCGTCAATAGCGTTGAAAATCTGCGAATTTTTTTACGCTTGCTTGTGCGTCGAATAACAGTGCGGGCAATGAGGGCGGATAGGGACACTACGTGCCCACCACTGATTTAAAGTAAATTTCTTGCCATCTTAAAAATTTTGTACAACCCATAACAAATAAAAATCCTAAATGGTTGTGGAAGTAACGTGTTGTTCATTTAAAAAAAAATTTTTTCAGTAGAGATTTTATAACAGATCATTATTATTATATTGTTATTATAACAGATGGTATTTTTTTTAAGTATTAATTGGCATTTCATTATTACTTTTTTTTTAAGTTTTTCTGACTACCGCCCAAACATCGCATGGAAATTGTTGAAATATAATAAAATCATTAGAATTTCAACTTTCACAATATTTTTGTAAAAAAATTTATTTTAAAAACAAAAATTAAAAAAAAAATATATATTCTGGTTTACATTTAAAAGCGATAATTCTGAACTTAAAACAAAGCTAGGATAGTGAAGCTACCGAAGCTTTTTCATTTTATTGCTCTAGCTTTATTACTTGAAAAATATGAGATAATCTCTGAATGCAAGCACTAATTTAAAAGCAACTTTGTTAAACACACTCTCTCTCATGTAGTGTTTAAGGTTGACCACCCTTCCAAACAAGTTTTTACTCACAATGAACCAGGGAATCTAATGTTTCTGGACGGTGCGTCTAAAGCGGTTCACCCTGTATATGCTCTTATTTTTCTATGATATAGAATTCAATCCTTTCTATTATTAGTTTCCCTTTGCGAATATTTGTGCAGCCTATAGTTTTTACATTTACACCTACATGCGTAAACACTATCCTATACAAATACTAACGCAGTCATCTAAAAAAAAAAAAACAAATAAATATTATCGCATGTAAATAAACAATTTACGAAAATTATATCACAACAAAAAATAACGACAATGGCACAAAAACATAACATTACATTCAACAAACACAAAAACCAAATGAGCAAAAACCAAAAAAAAAGGACAACGCAATATATGTGGAAACCAGTGCTTAAATAACAAAAAATAAAGAAA
This sequence comes from Tricholauxania praeusta, assembly GCA_949775025.1. Classification (NCBI taxonomy): domain Eukaryota; kingdom Metazoa; phylum Arthropoda; class Insecta; order Diptera; family Lauxaniidae; genus Tricholauxania; species Tricholauxania praeusta. Next base: position 113,233,753 of record OX459030.1, on the reverse strand, counting down.
TGTGCAACAATAAAATGAAAAAAAAAAAACTAAAACACATTGCCTCAAATAAAATAAACAGGAAAATGAAATAGTGAAAAACAAACGAAATCCTTTGTTTCTAAACAGTTGTAATAATTTTATTTGAACAGATTGTAAGATAAATCGCAAGCAACATAGATACATAAAAAAATATAAAAATAGGGACTAATGTGTTTCTTATTGTAGTGGTTGTGTGTTTGTGTGCGGCATTTGAGTTATATTTCCATGAATGTGTTTCGAATCGGTGAAGATGAAATCAACCGAAAAGCTAATGGTCTACAAGAAACTAAGCCTTAATAATATAAAATTCATCATAGACAATATGCAAATTTGCCCCGAATCGAAGAAAAAATTGCCCAAAAAGCGAATCACTTAAGATATGGTATTGCTGAAAAAAGACTACAGATAATGAAGTATTTACATCATAAAATCAATAAAAAATTATGTTTCCAAACAATTAAAAAATAAAATCGCGTAGTTATCAAATCTTTGTCATTACTTTCTTATGATTCTTCCGAAAACTTTATTCATTTTTCAAGGCAATTTTTCGAAGCAACTTCTTATTAAGTTTCAAGCAATAAAACAACAATGAAAACCCTTCCAACTAAACTAAAAAAAATATATGTACATATATTTTAGATAACTTTCTTATGACCTATTGGCCAATGCTTAGAATTGCTGGGAGTGTAAAATAACTTAACCCGTATCGTACCTTTGATTCGTTAACGAATCACGAAAATTGCTCATTTTTGGACATTATTATAAAATAACAAAAAATTCGAAGGTTTATGTTTTTTGTATTAAAGTTTAATCTATTGGCTTTTCTTTAAAAATTTTCTTTCTCGTGCCACGCCCACTTTTTAGGACTAAGTGGGAGTTTAAAAAAACAATTGTGGATATTTTTTTGAAAATTAATCAAAAATATTAAAATTAATTAAATGTGGACAAAACCTACACAGAATAGATTCAAAAAGACTTATGTTATTCTCCACAATAAAAATTATATATCCAGATTGTTCAGGCGAGCTATATATAGCACTCAATTATGGTGATGCGTATACGAATCAATGGCCACTTCCCAGGGTAACTATTTGGCAATTTTTATTTTTTAAGATATCAAATTTTTTGAGTAGGCCAAGCGCCAAAAAATTCAAAATCTTTAAGAAATAACATTTTTCGATTAGGTCACGCGCTGAATAAATTCAAAAAATTTTTTCCGATCGACATCAAACTTATTTTTCGCCATTTTTTCCACTCAATTTACTACCTCATTACAAATTTTTTTAAAAAATGCTGAATATTTTGGTACTATATGGGTAAATATAAGTCTAACAACCAGTTTGACCGTTGAGGAAAATGAAAAAGGGCCAAAAAAGAGCCATTTTTGTGTAAAAAAAAGGGCCAACTGGTTGTTATTGTTGGGAAATACATATAGTAAAAATTCAAATTGTTGTTGTCTTTTTATTTTTTTTAGCTTTCGACGTGTTTTGCAAAATGGTTTTTCCTATTCATAAACAGCTGCTTACATACAATGCACATCGGGAGCTGAGTTTCTTTGTTCTTCTGCAACCACTTATAAATATCTTCCCAATCATGTTGATATTTCCGATCTCTTCTTTTTTTCCTGTTACAGGTAACATTTACTGATTCCTCTGGAATATCATCTGCATTAGAAGACTCTTGCAATGGCACAGTAGATTCAAGATCAAGTGTTTTTGATTGTTGGCCGGTTATTGGTGACGATTTAATAAAGAACCTAAAAATTTTAACATCTAGAAAAACTTTTTACTCACCTATCCATACGTTTTTCAAGTTTTATCAAGTCGTTGAAATGCAAATAAATGTTTGAATTAATTTTTGCAAATTTTGGCGCGAGCAACACTTTGAATCTTCAATCTTCAGAATCCTGAAGTAATAGCGTTATTTCTATGTTTTCGTAAATTTTCGTATAAATTTACTGAAAAGTTTGATCAGTGGCAATGAAAAACATAAACATTTATGCAGTTATATTGTAATTACACATACTTAAAAAAAACCTTTTTAATACCCATTTCAAAATCAAGTGTTTGCGAACTTACAAATTCAATGTAGGTCACAAACGCGTAAGTGATGAATAAACATAAATTTTGTACAACCTTTTGTCATTCGATTCTAATATGTATATCTTGACTAAGTTTTCACTGAAATTAGTTGTTTCTACCCTTATATACCTAAAGCAGAGATGACCAAGTCGAAAAAAATCTAATTACTCCGGCTCCTATACAAATATGGTGAGCTCTTATATAAATTGGTTGATAAATGTCTCTTTTAGATTCCACAAAAGATCAAAAATATTAACACAAACAAACAACAATAAATATTAAATATTGATGCATTTACATTTTGAAAACATTTCTTGTCACTATTTACTTGCTCATTATCAGTACCATTGTTTTTGTAATTGTCTATTTTGCAAAATTCGAAGCAATAATAACAATACGGAAAAATATGAATAGGAGCCGCAGCCCGCCACTCGCAACGAAAAATATTTCAATACATTTGACTTCATGTTAGTGTATCGATAGGCAATGTACGTAATTGCTGTTGCGATCGCTCGCATCGAATTTTTTTTAGATTTTTTTTTCAATACTTTCAATTTGTTAGTGCAATTTTACTCATTGGGTCTTTTTTTATCAAGTGATTAGCGACTTTCAGCTCCCTTACTCAGCTCTTCTGGCCATGTCTGACCTAAAATAACAAAGATTCTTAAATTTGTCACAATAAAATTATTTTGCTTGGATAATATTATCTAACCAATAACGAATGGACTGAAATCCAAAGAGATGATCAACTGAACCAAAGATGGGCAACATTTTGGATGCAAGAGTCACATACAACAAAAACAATAACTGAAAAAAAAACCACACCATAAATTCGACTCGATAGCAAAAAAAAAAACAAAAAAAGTTGAAAAGCCAATTCCAAGAACCAATGAACAACAACATGAGTGTAGAAACGAAAATACCCTGATCAAACGAGACGAGAGAAGCTCTCCACAATGTACGCATTGTTTGCTTGCTTGCTCACTTTCTTTTTTTTTTTTCTGAATGATGCAACAACAATGCAAGTTCCAATGTGAATATAGCACGTATAAGAAACACAGTGGTGGTGAGTGTATTTCTTTGTTGTGTTGGTTATTTTTCATAAAAAAAAAACCACGTATTTGTTGTGAAGAGCTAAAATTTGCTCAATTTTCCTATTATGCCCATCGCTGATCTATACAGTTAACGACAAATGAAATCACATTAGATTATCACATATGTGATAACTATAATATGACTATAATCTTGCGCGGAAACACCATGGATGAACTGTTGAAAGCTCATTTTAAAGAGAAAGGCATTGCTCTCTGAGTATTATGGTACACGTAACATTGACTTGACATAACTTAACGAAGTACAAAAATTTAAAAAAAAAAAAAAAAAAATACATTAGCCGTGTTTTATTCGTTTTCGTGAGGCCTTAAGCACCCAGTCAGTGCTCGGCCCAAATATTAACCCTTTCAGGACCAATGTTGCCTATAGGCCTATAGGCAACATTGTCTTCACTTGTCAAAATTACCGTTTGGTTGTTTTTTTCAGTGATTTGCTTAGCTTTTGTCTTACCGGCAGTTCTGTTTTCAGTAGGAAGAACCAGGATACCGAAGACATAAAAATTGATATCAGTTAACCTTTGTAATCATAGTTATAAGAACTTAAACTGAAATATTTTTTTCCTCCAATTTTAATTCTGTCCTGAAAGGGTTAAAATAGAAACACATAATAAAAACAAAAACAGTGATGACACAACGGAAAACGAAAAGAAAACTTTGGTACTAGCGTTTGCGACACTATAAATTGAAATCATTTGATAGCAATAATTTGAAAAAAAAAAAAATTATGTACTGATACGTGAAGCCCGCGCTAGGCCCCATTCAACCACGCAGTCATAAACCCGGCCCATAAAATTTAATATATAATATATTTTTTTTCGGCTAAGCAAATAGTGAAGGGGCGTTTGATCGTTAATTTTTGAAAAATATTAATTTTTGACAAAATGGCGGGCGTACAAAGAAAATTTTAATTTTTTGTGCACAAACTTGAGGTCGTTTTAGGCTATAAATCAAAAACTATGTAATATGATCCGATTTAACCGATCCGGCTTAACCGAAAAAAAAAATAATTTTCTTTTTTCGGATGAACCAGTATCCAGATATCTTGCTCACCGCAAATTTTGAGATCGTTCACGGCATTGTACTTTTCTAACTTACTGAAAAATATTTTTGGACCAAAACTTCAGAGATAAATCTTGAATAGTTATACTTTAATAATGTAAAAAAAATTTTGGTCTAAAATTAAATGCAGCCTCAAAAAAATATGTTTTTTTTTTTTTGAAAAGCTCCCGGACGCCCTTAAATTAAAAAAATGATACAAAACAGAACAGATAAAATACGGATAGTCACCGTACCTGTACATGTCTATATTTAGGTAACAATCCGGTAATCAAAAAATATTTGATTAAAAAATTTTTCTATTATTATAACAATTACATAAAATCAATGCTGACTCTGGCAGTGTAAACTTATTTGAACCTGAGAATTCTATTTTATCCCAATATAGCGTATCACTCATCATTCACGCCACGTATGTTATTCTGTTTATTTGCATTTAACCCGAAACCCAGTAGACTTTTAGAAAAAATGCTTTTACAAAAAAAAAGCGTTATTTGATTGTATGCAAAATCATTTCATCAGTAGCAAAAAAAAGGTTGTTTTTCTCCCATCACATGAATTTAATTTAAAAATCGATGTCCATTTATTTAGAAATTGAAATATGTGTTATATCAACTTTTTTGGCAGCAACCGAAAAAAAAAAAAAAATAAAATAAAAGCAAATAGGATTTTATATATGTATGTAAAATATTCAAATTAAGCGTTTATTTTTTTTATTTATTTCTATTACGTAAACAAGCAAGCAAACATATACCTATTGTATGAAAGAGTTTTCTCGCATGGCTTAAATAATGTGCCTGTATCACACAAATGTTTTATATATTAAAAGCAAATTGTTTTAATGAAGTATTTTACATTTGCCAGCTTAATTTAAGTACATAGATACTTCAAACATGCCAAATACTTGAAACAGTAACATTATTACGAAACAATTAATAATACTATGTATCTTTTGTTTAGGTAATGATGTAAGAATCTTAAGTTATTATAAATGTAAATACCAGCAGCCATCGACATAGCAACGCATTAGATATTTTTCTTCTTAGAATTATTTATTGTGTAACAATATACTCAGTACTTATGTATTTAATAAGCAAATCGTCCCAGAAAAAACAACAAAAACTGCACATTTCGTTAGGGAAACAAGAAATACAATCAAAAATATCTAATTGCCACAAAAGAAGCAAATAACCGGAAAAATATATTTTGCTGAAAGAAAGCATTCAAATTATACAAAAATATATAGTGGATTCCTCAAACAAAAGAAGAAACAATTGCTTATAAATAAATTTGAAAATTTAAACTCAACTGTGTAAGAGATAATAATTTTTTGCGATTTTCCCTCTGCAAATTACATTTAAAAATAGTCAAGAAAATTTTTCTTAAAAACTTAATGTGTCTTTCTTTAGCATTTTAATACCATTTTCATTCCTGAAGAAATAGATTGAAAAAGAGCGACAATAATACCTTCAATGTTTTAGGTTACTTTTCATATAAAGTAAGCTTGTTGGCATTTTTTAAACTTTTTTTTTTTTTGATAATATTTCACAGGCATTCCGATTTAGTCTTTTATTTTGTTCAAAAATTTGGTTTTTTTAAATCGATGTTTAAGTGACTATGAGGTCCTATTCCTGAGGTCCTATTCGGTTTTGCTAAAAGCCTTTTCGAGCTCCGGCGCGGACTCTCACAATTTGTAGTTTTTTTGTTATATCTGACAACTAAACTCTACCTATCTCTAACAACTAAAAGTATGCAGTGGATATTTACCTTTCCTTAACAACTAAAAGTATGCAATAGCATTTCTTCTTGTATTTGTTTTGTTTTATTTTTTTATTTATTTTTCTTTCATTATATGCAAATTTTCTGTCACCGAAAACAGTTTTACAACAAAAGAAAAACTACAAAAAAAATATATATATATAAAAACTACACAAAAAGTTTTAATCATTTCCAAACTATAAAATTTTTAAAACAAATATTTTGTGGCTTTTTTAACAATATTTTTATTCGTAAATTATTTAAGGCAAAATTTGCTATGCAATTTCTATGTTGTAATAAACTCTGTGCTTTTATGAAAATTGTTGCAAAAATACTTCAATGAATTGAAATAAAAGATTTTAACTATTCTTGGAAATTTTAGAAATAAATTCCTTCTGCAATAAATTCCAAGAAATTTTAACGAGCAAAAACAACACGCACTTTGTTGCCTAAGGTTATTTTTATTGAGGTAAAACAAAGCGGTTATTTCACAAATCAGTGTTAACTTCAAACTTAGTCTTCTCTGTGCCATAATCAAATCGTTATTTGTATAAATAATCATTAAGTGAAACACATTCATTACCAGAGCATAAAAATATCCTTACGTCAATCAAACCCAAAAATTGGAACTTTGCATGAGCAATTTTCTATGTTTACAAATAAAAATCCAGTTTTCCCATTCAGTACGGATTTTGCTTAAATTTGTTAAAATTATTAATTTAAAAAAAAATTTGATTGAAACTTAATTCCATTAAATTTTTAAATATGCAAAAAAAAATAAATAAAGCTATAAATCTATCCTTGAGCTTCCTAGCTCAAACCTGAAAACGGCGTGGACAGAGTTTATGTCCAATTTCGTTGAAATTTAACGAAAAAAACAACTTACTAAAACGTAGAAAAAGGTCTGTCTTAAGTGCCAAGCTATAGCGTTTTAGGTTTTTTAGTTGAATGGGGGTCGCCACCCACTGTTGTAAAACCACGCCCACGCCCGAAAAAGGTATTTTTATTTTAAAATTTGCGGTCCTATGTGCCTATATAATAGAACTGGGTTTGAATAATATTCTCCCAAAATTTTCAGGGCGTGGCTTTACAACAGTGGGTGGCGACCCCCATTCAACTAAAAAACCCAAAACGCTATATCTTGGCACCTAAGGCAAAAGTCTGCCTACGTTTTAGTAAGTCGGTTTTTTCGTTAAATTTCAACGAAATTGGACATAAACTCTGTACGCGCCGTTTTCAGGTTTGAGCTAGGGAGCTCAAATGTTGAGACAATTATTTTTTAAATCTATTATATAAAACTCATTTTTTGTCTGTCTGTTTGTCTGACTGTCTGTCTCTTATGCACGCGGAAACTATCCAGCCGATTTTGATGAAATTTTTACAGAATGTAAGTGTCGATCGGGCGGGTGTCGTAGGCTATAAAACTTTTATTTAGGTGCATATTTAGGGTGGCCCTCATACAAAAATATTGTCAAAATAGCGATTTCTTAAAGACAGGCAAATTCTCATGAAATTTACACAGTATGGCTTTTATGTTAAGGGGCACAGATTGGATGGTAAAAATTTTATTTAGGGTGCATACTTAGGGTGGCCCTCATACAAATATATTTTTAAATATCATTTTCACGAAGACAAATAAATCGATTCACACCGAATTTACACTACGTATCTCTAATGTTAAGAAGCATAGCTTAGGCCACAAAACTTTTATTTAGGGTGTCCCTCATAAACAAATATTTTAAAAATTGCATTTTCTCAAAGACTGCTTAATCGATTCTCTTGGAATTTACACCAAATGGATTTTATATTAAGAGGCAGGGACTAGATTGTAACAATTTTATTTAAAGTGAAAAATTAGGGTGGCCCTCAAACACACATATTTTTATCATTTTAACGATGACAGGTTAATCGATTCACACCGAACTTACACCACGTAGCTCTTATATTAAGAGTCATATCTAAGGCTTAAACACTTTTATTTAGGGTGGCCCTTGTACAACAATTTTTTTATATCATTTTCTCAAAGACCGCAAAATCGATTCTCATGGAATTTACACCATATGGCTTTTATATAAAGAGGCACATGTAAGATCGTAAAAGTTTTATTTAAAGTTCAAACTTAGGGTGGCCCTCATACACAATTTTTTTAAAAATCATTTTCACGATAACAGGTTAAACGATTTACACCACATAGCTCTTATGTTAAGAGTCATAGCTAAGGATACAAAACTTTTATTTAGGGTGGCCCTCACACAAAAATATATTTTAAATATCATTTTCACGAAGACCGCCAAATCGATTCTCATGGAATTTACACCACATGGCTTCTGTATTAAGAGCCACAGATAAGATCAAAAAAAGTTTATTCAGGGTGCATACTTAGGGTGATCCTAATACGAAAATATTTTTAAATATAATTTTCACGAAGACAGGTTAGTCGATTCACTCCTAAGATACACCACGTAGCTCTTATGTTAAGAGGCATAGGTTAGGCTACAAAACTTTTATTTAGGGTTGCCCTCATACAAAAATATTTTTAAATATCATTTTCTCGAAGACCGCTTAATCGATTCTCATGAAATTTACATCACGTGGTTTTTATATTAAGAGGCACTGCTTAGGTTGTAAAAATTTTATTATGGGTGCATACTAAGGGTGGTCCTCATACCGCACATCGAATCTACACCACGGTTGAGATGAGGCGATGCGCACATAAAATCCCTCTCCAAAAGTTTGAAAAAAAAACACCCTAATTAATAGTCACACAATGTTAAAAACGTAGTGTTTTTTTTCATATCGAAACTTTCTTCGATATTTGAAGCAGATTCTGGTTCGAGCTTTGCATCTCTTATGAAATGGGCTTAAGCCACTTATCGCCTCGTTCAGGCAACGCAGCTTCAAATGTTCATGAAAACAAAAAATTTTATATGACTGTTTCTTGTTTAAAAAATATTGAAATTACGTTTTTAATAACATAAACCTAAAATTCGGCTTATAAAATATATAGCGAGTATTTTAGAAACATCGTGTCAAAGTTATAGTACTTGAAAAGCTATAGTTAAAAAACTTTGAACGCGTTTTTCTCGAAACCACTTTTTTTGAGTTGGCGGGCATGATTAAAAAAAAACTACTCTACCGATCCTTCTGAAATTTTAATATGTTGCTGTGTACATATTAATGCTGAAATACGGACAAAAAATATTGGCAATTTTCGAAAAAAAATGACGCCATTTTGTTATTTTTAGACCAAAACTTTTTCTTGTAGTTCATTCCCTGGCGGCTTTGATGCTGATTAAAACCTCTTATTTTTTTTCAGGTCTTCCAGTGAGCCGCAATCACGCTCGCCGTGTTTTTTTTTTTCAAAAATTTAAAAAAATTTTTTTGTTTTCAAATATTGTTTTGTTTTTTCACAGATACGGCGCGCACTGGCTCAGAATAGCCAGTTGGCCAAAAATCTGCAACTTTTGAAGCAATTGAGATATTTCAGCAATTTTTTTTTTTAATTGACACATAATTCCTTGCTCCAGTTTTGTTTTCACTTTCATTAAAATCGATTGAGTCCTTATTGAGGAATTCAGTGTCAAAATTAAACTTTTGATTTTTTTAAATTTTTAGTATAAAAATATGGGTTTTTTGTTTTTTGAATCTTCTTTATTTATTGAAAAAGTCTTATGTGGATAAATGTTAAATAATTTTAAAAAAAATTATAAAATTTTATAAATTTTTTTTTAGAACAATGGGACGTTTTTTTAATGTTAATGTTTTATTTTTTTTCTTACTTTAATATCAAAAAGTATATTATAATAAAAAGTATATTATATTATAGTAACTGAGCTTGTGTCCTGTGTACTTTTTGTCTGGACATATTTTGTAAAAAAGTATAATATGGGCTAAAAGCCAAAAACAAAAATGCTAATTCACTGTTTCAAGTATGAGTTTATTCTGTTTTATAGAGGTGGAAAAAAAATACAAAATCCTTTTAATTATATGCAATAAAATACCTAAAATTGAATACAACACTATTACATATTAATAGGGCTGCGTGTAAATTAAAGTCTTTTGAATAATTTTTTTGGGTAATTTCATTAAAACAAAAAAAAGTATTCTACGGACCGATCCGAACGGGTATAAAAGCTTATATTAATTCAAAGAGGATCTTTTTACCAAAGTTCAAACTAAAAAAAAAAATAGTAACTTAAAAAATATTTTTGAATATCCATAATATAAATGGTATAGCTGTGACAATACACAATCATTTAAAGATAACAATTTTACCAACCATACGAAAAAAATAAAACTTTTATTGATGACATTTTGCGAGCAGTGAACATTCGTTTCCGATGAAAATAAATAAAATTCTCACATTTTTCTGAAATAAGACAAACGTTTGTGCTTAACAGCATGCCACGCCCACAATTACCAATATTTTGACTTAATTTGTTGGCTACTTTACTTTTGATATATTTACTACCAAACGGCATTACAATTTTATAAATCGGTTACAATAGAGGTTTTGGCCTACGAATTCAATTGTTGAGCCAATGTGCGGTGGCATACATATATTTAAATGTAAAATGGCTTTAAATTTTCTAGCGAATAAAACCAAATGACTAACAATCATTTGAACAATTTTTTGTGTTCTATTTCAATTCGAAACCAGAACGGTATAAAAAACAACCATAAAAAAACTGCTAAGATTCCAAGTACCCAATAAAGCTTGCTGCCTTAAACACTTTCATAATCGCATTTCAGAAACATTTTGAATTAATTAATCATTGAAAATTATGGGACTGAGTGAGCTCCGTTTTTTCTAGGACTACAACTAATTAATGGCAAATTGTTCTTGAATGTTAAGGATGACCTAGTGTGATCTGTAAGAAAAGGTGATAGTCTTTTATGAATTCACCGACATCAAATTTCATAAAAGGCGCAATTATTTAAGCAACATTGCATGTCAGCAATATATGACTCACGCAACCAGCTACAAATTATGTTGAAATAGTCGTTTGTATCAAAAGGAGCTGTTGTGCTAATTTTAAGCTTATATAATACGTACACATACAGATATAGTTTTCTCACTAATAATTAACAATAAAGAAGCCTTTCTGTTAATGCTGCTCTTGTGTGCATATACTATAAGCAATATGCACCGTATGCTATATTTTAGTTTAAAAATTAATTAAGCATTTGCATCAGTGTGTGTGTGCGCTACACTCACTGTCTCTGACCTAATGTCTATGTTTCTGTTTATTTACTAATAACAAATTCATAAATATTCAATTTTCGACATGTGGACTAAAAAGCTTTACTTTTGCTTTATTTAGGGATTACACTTGACTAAAATTTATAATAAGGCAAACAGCCACACGTACTGATATTACAAATGCACATGGTATATTCTCATACAGCATAAGCATTTTCTGTTTGAAATTAAATAATTCATTTAAATTTTTTTTTTTTAAAAGAGAAGTTTGATTCTGAAAATACTTCTGTCGTTATGGAGTTCACCTGACTTGCTGTATAGTTTTAGACTTTCGTCGGCTTTTTGATAGTTTTCGATATAATTTGATAGTTTTTGACTTTTGCTAATACTGATTTCTGCTATTCGAATCCCTTTCATTAGTCTTTGACTTATCGATTTTTTGATGCTCTTTGACCTAAATCGATAAACTTTGATATGTTTCAATACGATTGAACTTTTATCGTGCATAATCGACTGACTCTTCGATACTTTTCGAAATATTGCAATACCACTCGATTCTTTTTGATTATTTTATTCGATACTTTACTACAAATATTCCGATTTTTTTTCTTAATGTATATAAATACAAATATATTATATGTACAAATATTCAGAAACATTTAAGCCTACAATATATCCCAGCAAAACAACCAGCAGGCTAGAGCGAAATCACTTAAAATATAGCCACACCCTAATATATTTTTTATGCCATCCCTAAGCCTTAACCGAGTACTGAATATGAAATTATTATGTAGAAGAAAAAAAAAAAAAATTGTAAGTCATACTTCAGTAAAGACTTAGAAATATTAACCTTTATCATTATATTAAGTGAAGATGTCAAATACCATTTTCAAAGTCTGGCTTGCACAAATCACATATCGTTCTTCTAGTATGAGCCGATATTTGGATCTAGGAAACATAATTTTTTTTTTCTTAAAATAGACATGTTCTTGTATATACTTTAACAATAATTAGAGCGTTGACAGAAAAATAATATAGAGCTCCCAGTTAACAGAACAGGGTCTCACCAGAAAAACGAAACGCGACTCTACAAACTCCACTTTGACAGAATTGGCGTAACAGAATGTACATGTACATGTATTTTGACATTGATAGCTCTTCAAGTATTAGTATTTTCCTCAATAAAAAGTAAATCAAGAGGTATTGCAAGCGCTCATGCCTTAATATTATCCTTTAAGCCTAAGGTATTTCTATATTTTATGCTAGATTTTCCCATTGGGATATAGAGTAAATTATATAAATGCAAATCATGACATCGCATTTATTTACATGTACTTGTGCATGCAAATATGCGTGCGTTTGTGTGCATGTTAAATGCAGCACGTGATTTGACATAACACTAATACCCAGCAGAGCCAATAGTTGAACCATATGATAATATCATGTAAAATTTTGTATTGAGCTTTCACCAAAAAAATACATGTTTATGAAATAATCTTAAAGAATTAACGACTTAACTCTGTGCGCTTGCTAAATGTTTGGTCTAGGTTCCATATCGGATCATAATTTATATGCGAAGTCACCATACCTTAGATACTCGGTAGTACCTTACAATAGTAAAATTTTTTAATGTTTTTTTTTATGTAAAGATATAAGGCACTAAAACAAAAAATCATAATTAATGTGCGTTCTACCCCATTCAGGCAAAAAAGTAGTTCAATGGGAATTTGTAAGCACTCTCACCTGACCACTGCACTACGACGTGTTACGTATATAATGCAATATATCAGGTGAAATTGTTCCTCTGGGCTTAGTAGCATTTACACATCAACATTAGGTAATACAACAGCAACTGCAACCAGCAGCAAGTTGATGTTGCCTTCAAACAGTTGTCCTACGTGCAATTTCCAATTTTTGTGTGAAATTTCTGTTGATTTTGTAGCTTTGCATAACAAATAGCATTGATATTTGGTTCAATTCACGTGAAAATGGTTGAATTTTTACATTTGAAATGTTCACATTTTTTCCCCCAATCAATAGTTATGTGGTCGAAAGCAGTAGCCGCCTAAGTCTAGAAATGCTATTTCGAGTAAATAAGTTTTAATTTATATTGTTGATGAGGTTGTAGGGCTTATTAATATGAAATTTACCAATAATTTAAATATACTAAGTATAGAATACTTTTTATATTTCGTGAGGCTCTTATCATATACAAAACTCATACAAATTTCAAAACTGCTGCTCCCACATTTGGGTCCTAATATAAAGCATTTTACTAGTTATTTTACTCATGAATAGCGTGCTATAAGTGGAAGAATTTCTAAAATCGGTGCAGCAGTTCAAACAAAGAAACTTCACTTTTTTATATAATTCTAGTAAATTTTCTGTTCCTATACATCACAAAAAAATTACAATTCAGTAAGGTCACTGAATACGATTTGTGCTTGCCACTTTGCTTTGGATCTCCTGCAACACAAAACAGAAAACATTTTGGCTCTATGCCTAACTTTATGCTACGGCTCTCAACAAATCTATGTCAAAACGAACACATATTAGGTTAAGAAATTCAAACACAACGAGTTAAGGGTCACTGATGATTCCATTTAGAAATAGATGAAACTGGTATGACTAGCTTCAGCAGTCCTTTGTTTTTCATAGTTTTTTTTGATGTTCTTAATCACTGTACTGAGCAGTTAGCTCCGTAAAATAATTAAAAATTATTTTCTGTTCCTGCAGATAAGATACACTTAAAAACAAAAAATGTCATCAATAGCATCAGCGGTCGTAGCTCAACAACAATACGGCGAACGTTAGCTTCCAAATGATTTAACGTTGTTGACTGATTTGCATTGACTAAAGAGGTTATTAGTAGCGTTAAGTCATACGATCTTGAAGGAAAATTCATGTCACAATTGCAAGAAATTACATAATAATGTAAAGTTTAAGTTCATTCAAAATTCCAACTTTTAGAAAGTTATTAAAATTTCGTAATTTGCAAACGTTGTTGCGCTGTCAATCTTTCAAATGGCAAACTTTATCCATGTTGACGACACCAGCTGAATTCGATGAGATTTTTTTTTCGCTACGCAACTACTTGAAAGTATGATACTATATATGTACACAAATACACGCTGTATTATATGAAGATCTCCGTAAAATTGTGTGTTTTTTGGTTCTAGTTTTTTTCATATCTATTGACACTGTGCGACGATAAAAGTGTTATTAGGATATGATTCTTTTCTTAGCAAAAAAACGTTAGCTAAAAAAGTTTGATTGTTGTGACACAAATAAACTATTTCACCACGCTCAAACTCTCGTTTTTTCGAAAGTATAGAAATTTGGATTAGCCTCCTATTTATTGCACCATAGGCTTTCAAAAAATCTTAACTTTTTATTTTGCCATATAGGCCATTGACATAGTTATTGTAATTTTCAATGATATGAATCTAAATAAAATAAGTTCTTTTAGAATTTTAATTGCCAAAATTCGTGTTAAATATTTGGTAAAAATTTTATAATTGCACAAAAAAATATCAAGCCACGCAAATCAGGCACGTATACTAAATACACAATATATACACATGCAATACTAACGATATACCCGTATAAACTAACAACACTCAACATACCCATGTACGTAACCGCATTAATGATTCGCGGTAAAAACATTTTAAAATGTTAATGTAAATGTTTGTATTGCATGCATGTGACATTTTACGCACATATGAACACATACTATATATGTACATACTTATACACATGTACATTCAACATTTGACAAATTTTGAATGTTTAAGGTTTGCAAAAGTTTACTATAGTGAGAAAAAAGTCATTACAAACTTTTAAATAAAATTTGCGATATTACTTACTCAAAATGAAAATTACGTTATATTACACTAAAAAAATGATTTGATTGATTTTAACAAATTTATGTTTATTTGAATGGGGCAATCAAATATTTGAATATGTTAGTCAAATAGTAAAAACATTTATTGATTGACTCAAAAATTTATGTAATTGCTCTATATCAATTTTATTTGGCAAACCTTTATCCTTATCATTTTTATAGTAAGAAAAATTTAAAAAAATGAAACAAAAATTTATAAAAAAAAATTAAAAAAAAAAAATTAAAAAAAAAAATTAAAAAAAAAAATTAAAAAAAAAAAATTTAAAAAAAACTAAAAAAAAATTACAAAAAAAAAATTAAAAAAAAAAAAAAAAAAATTACAAAAAAAAAAAATTAAAAAAAAAATAAAAAAATATACATATAAAAAAAATTTAAGAACAAGCTTAAAAAACTAAAAAAAATGAAAAATAAAAAAAAATCTATGTAAAAAAATTAAAAAAAAAAAAATACTAACAAAGCAAATAGAAAAATAATAAAAAAAAATACATAGTCCTAACCAAACAAACAAAAAATTTAAATCTTAAAAGGAACATAACTTTTATAAATTTTTCTTCTTTATAAAGAGATTCCTTTATTTTGTACTGTTTTACCATTTGTTAAAATAATTTTTTATTTGGTATTTTTTCTTAACTTTTATCGCGTGAAGTAAAAAAAAAAAAATTACAGAAAGAAAAATGAAATAAAAAAGTTAAAAAAATAAAAAAAGTTAAAAAAGTTAAAAAAATCAAAATAAAAAATACAAAATAGTTAAAAAAAATAAAAATAATTTAATATAAAAAAATATTAAAAAAGAAAACAGAAAGATAATAAAAAATAAAGAAAACTTCGTCTTAACAAAACAAAACAAGTTAAGGTGTTATCTACGGCCTGGCCGAAACTCACATACTGCACTGAAAGTCCCTTTTAATTAAATGTTAAAAGACGTTGAAGAGGTTGAATAAGTCGAAAAAAATGTGATATGTAAAAAAGCTATAGGTGATGAAAAATGTTGAAACAGTTGCAAAAGTCTGAAAAAGTCGATAAAATATGGAAACCCTTGGAAAAAAGTTGAAAGAAATTTAAAATGTCGAGAAAATATGAAAAATGTTGAAAAATGCTTAAAAATGTCGAAATATGTAATATGAAAATATCCAAAAAAGTTGAAAGAGGTTAAGAAATGATAAAACAATTCAAAATCGCTGAAAAAGTCTTAAAAATAAAGAAAATAATGAAGAAAATTGAAAGAGGTTGAAAAAGTCAAACGAATACATATGGGATATATTGGAAAAAGTTGGTTGATAATGTCAAAAAAACATGGAAAATATTGAAAAAAATCGAATAAAACCTAAGAAGTTTAAATGTGCCACGCCCACTTTTCCAATTCCGCCTACTTTTGGGCTACTAAATTATATTCGTCATTGACATCCACATACCAAATCTTAGTCCAATAGGTTGTATAGTTTGCGATATATGCCGTAATTAGTCTTAAAATTTTGGACGGTAACACACCCACTGGTGCAATATAGTCCGATTTTTATGTAGAAATAGTTTTTTGTAAGAACACTCTTTCACCAAATTTTAGTCTGATTGATCACATATTTCGAAGGATATGCAACTTAAGGTATTTTACTTGTAAGGGGAGTGCTACTTACCATTTTTTTTTTATCAAAATCGCTGCAACTTTTTTCAAAATTGGCCTGGGTAAATATACATAAAGCATGGGCGGTAGGCGTGTTGGTGAACCGATTTCGCCCATTTTCAATAGCAAGATGCCTGCAAGAAGATATGACCTGTGTGTGAAAGTTTCATCCAATTAACTTTCTTGGCTTTCCCGTAAACTTGATTTCAACAGACAGACAGACAGACGGACAGACAAACGGACATCGCTAAATCAACTCAGGTGGTGACGCTGATCAAGAATATATATACTTTTCCATACCTGCCACGCCTTCTTCTATGTGTTACAAACGGAAGGACAAAGCGAATATACCCTCGGTGTAGGCTATAAATACAAAGTCAAATCTAATAGCAATGTAAATATTCCTGCGCAAAAGAGTAGTGTTGTTGAATAAAATGTGTTTAAGAGACGGCGAACAAATTGATAATGAGTGGATTTGTCTCTAATCCGGGGGACATCCTACAAAGTTGCAAAAGCTCAATGTCCAATTCGAGCAAGAACAGCAGCAGCTATAAACTTTGCTATGGCTTATATTAATTTTGTATAGTATGTCTTTACAAAATAACTGATGTTTCCGAAAGTAAATGTCGGCAAAAACACCAAAATGCCAGTGTGAAAGCTAATTTAAAAAACGCGATTTAAAATCGAGCTTAATGAAAAAGTGCTCTTTTCGATGCCAATTGTAGTATGAAAGACTTATTAGAAACTTTCTTAAGAACCAAAAATTAGTGAAAAACTTTTATTTAAAATCTTTGGCCATTTTCTCATAAACTTTGTTTTTGAGCGATTTTCTTATGCTTTAAGACTCAAATTTAGTTAGTGATTGCTGTGTTTTTTTTTTTTCGGGAAACTTGTGCTACTTCAAAAATTTCTAAACGGGATTGCTTTGAATGTAAACAAACTTCCACAAAATTGTGGTTTCCAAAGTTTCACTTACAGTCTGTGTAATGTTAGCAATGCATATATTCCTTTTCCTTTCTTCAAAATGCCTTTTTAAAACGCACACACGCATATCTACTTGTACGCCACTAAATACAGTTGTACTGCGTGTGAGTTGCGGTTGCATTTTTGTGCTATTCGAACTGTGGGATATATGTTAAATGTGAATGTTTTACTGAAACGATAGGTACGCTCTTCTTTAAGTAAATAGCGGCTTTAATGCACGTTTAAAGCTACTCTGAAAGTACTGAGCATAAAAAATTACATAACATTTTTTTTTCAAACAAATTTACAAAGTCCCACCTACAAAGCATTTAAATTTATAATGTTCTTAAATTTTATTTCAAACTTTTGAAATTATTTTTTATATATTTCTATTAAACTTTAAATGTCACTATATGACATCAAGGCTCTAAAAATATGCTCACTGGATTTGTAAATAATTGATTTTAAAATACTATAGTTCATATGTGCATTTTCATACTTATTTACTGTCTAAAACGTAAAAAAATAATATTCACAAAACCTTCCCTTAAATCATATGCCAGCTAAAATATTTATTAAATCGAAAATAAAAAAGCTATCACAAAATACCTATACACATAGCTTAACAATACAATAAAAATGCCAAAAAAAGAAATGTACTTTCAAATATTTTGAAAACACGCTGCAAATTGAAATGTCAATTGGCAACGCTACCAATTCAAGACCTGTGAAGCCATGTACGTGCAATGCATTAGCGTTGTCAATGAATGAACATTTAACATATAAAAATAGGTCATATATCAAAGTCTAATTTGTTGGAAACAAAGTTTCTTGTTGAAATTTGGTAAGAAGCTTGCTCAGGAAGTAGTATGAAGTAGTTTTAGAGATTTGGAAGAAAAAAATTTTAAGTATATAGGTTTCCTTAACTTTTGAATATAGAGCTGAGTAAGAAAAGAAAGTTCCAAAAAGTTGTAATATAAGCTTCTGCAGTGATCGCTCTATTTGTGTTGTGGTTGAATGTCTTACCTCCAATAAACATTTCATTAATGTTGCAGCTTCCCAGGTTTCTGTCCTATCTCCTACCCACTTCCTGATTTTTATTGATGACCTTCTTTCATCGAACACCTTCTTTCATCGTTACTTTTCGGATGACAGCTACATAGAGTGTTGTCTGTTGTCTCACAGACGAATGAACTACTTCCTTCTCTCCCTTGATATGGCTGGCTTAGATATTACAAGGTCTCCTGGCGTTCTGGACATATCGGTTCAACCGGATCTGAAGTAGACAGATAATGTGTTCGGTATTACTTTCTTGAAACGGTATAAAAAAATACTTCACTCTTGTTGACCTACGTACTGTCTATTTCTCCTATATCAAACCCAAACAAGAGTTCAATTCACATATTTGGGCAGGGTTCTAAAAACTACATTGGAGATTGAGTTCAGCGACGTGTGATAAGAACTAATAAGCGAAGAAGCTGTCGTCTTCTCTATCAATTCCCTACACCACCAACGCAACGTAGGGTGTTTAACCCTTTTCTATAGGTATTCTATTGGGATGTCTTCTAGAGAGATACTCTTCCTTCTTTGAAACCAACACATTGCATTGCATTTATGGGAGACATTCCTGAGCGTTGCTTTAAAAAAAAAAAAAAATGTGAATAATTTTCGTTGTTAAAATTTTTTTAATTTCATATTTCGTGTTGTAAAAGATGAACTTTTTTAAAAATTAAAATCTTTCTGGATAGAAAAAATGATAACTATCTATCAAGGGAATCCTATTACAGCTCTGGAACACAGCTCTTAATATGCAACACATTACAAATTTTTTATTTGTTATTGATATGCCAAACACTCTCGAGCACAGAACACTCCGATGGCAGTTATCTAAAAACAGGCAAAAAAATAATAACCTCCAAAAAATGCAGAACTACACAGGTTTCTGTCACTTAACAATTTTTTTTTTATTTTATTTAAAATAACCTCATGAACCATACATTGATTGTGTTAACCTACACTGAAAAAAGTATATAAAAATTTATTAAAAAATTTCTTCAAAATCTTCCAATTTTATTCTGAAAACAATGAATATATTATAGTTGTGGCTATGAATAAATTTTAAAGCAATAGATGCTAAAGTTTGACTGCGATTCCATTTGAAAATTTCTTAAAGAGGGCATAAAAAACTCCCAACAGTTAAAAAAAATTTATTAGTTTCTGAAAAGATTTTTAAGGTTCTGAGTTTAATCCCCAACATGAACGAATAGACTCCCAAACATTTTTCCCGGCTATATTTTTGAGACACTTTCATTTATACGTGTACATTGAGTAAGAAATTTACGTTTTTTTTAACGTTTGTGGTATAACATAGATTTTTTTTTTTAACGTAAAGCTAAAAATGTCAAATAACAATCAAGTTTTTTTTAAAGGTCTTTTGTTCCTTATTTTTATTTTTTCACCTATCGATATGTTGACATTTTGTTTTTATTCATTTAAGCTTTCAAATACCAAAAATAATGGGGTCATACTAAATGGGAATTGCTATCAACTTTGTCATAGTCGTCAACTATTGTTGTCGTGTCTGTCCGGCCAATGTAGGCCATTAGGGAATAAATGATTTTAATGCTTTTTAAATTAACTGACGTTTTGGACACTGCAGGAATTGCGTACTTAGTTTTTATGAAAGGATTGCGATTGAGTAAAGAAAATAAAAATCAATATAAAAATGTAATTTATTGTGCTAAATAAATTATTCATGTTTTTAGACAATGTTCAATGTCTTTAATTAAAAGCTTTAAATTTATTTTTATAGTAAAATTTCTAAAGTATATCTTTCGTTAATATTTGTTTCTATTTAATTGCAGGTATGCGAAATTGGATTTTTTCGAGATTGCATTATGAAATGATATGAGACAAGACGGTAAGGTGTTATTTGAGTGCAAAATTGTCATATCTTACAACAATATTTTTTATTTTTATACTGACAAAACTCGTTGAAGGGCGTGTCAAAGCCCACAATATTTATCACGGTAGGTATTATAAAAGAACTAACATCGCAATCGTTATGAAATTAAAAATAGCAAATATACTTGCTATAAGGTATCTATGTAATTGCAAAGATTACCATACACTTTCCGGAATCCTTTTACCGGAATGGACATTTTCCGGAACGAACAAAACAAAACAGAAACTTTTGCAAACTTTTGCAACTCGTTCCCACCCACTTTCCGGAATCCGTTTTCCGTAATGGACATTTTCTGGAACGACCGAAAAACCGAAATTTTTTTTCCGGAATCGGTTTTCTGGAATGTACATTTTCCGGAGTGACTGTTTTTCGGAATGGACATTTTCCGGAACGACCAAAATTCAGAAATCTTTTTTTCGGAAACGGTTTTCAAAAATATACATTTTCCAGAACGACGGCTTTTCGGAATCGGTTTTCTGGAATGTACATTTTCCGGAATGATAATTATTCGTATGCATAAAATCCACAACTCATGTTGCTATAGTAAGGCAATCTGTCTTTTGCTTTCCTATTTCTATTTGATATTGTAACGTCTTTTATTTTCCAAAATTCTACGCAAAAATGGACGCAAAAATAGTGGGCACAAAACTTTCTTTAAATGGTTACTTGTACACTCGGGGCATATGTGAAAACGGCAAAATTTACTGGGAATGTGTGCAATATCGAGCACGGGAATGTCTCGCTATAGCTATCACCGCTGATATTACACCAGGTCGTAGTATAACAGTCTATCGAGGTCCGGTTGACTCAAAACAGAAATGGTTGAACTTTCAACATTGAATCAGATCACTCGTTCAAAATTACGCGGAATATGCAGATCGCGGGGATGACCTACGATTTTCGCGCTCAATCGCACACAACATAATTCTGTGAAAATTTCAAGTTTTGTTTACGATGATGTATACTTACAAACAAATTTATACAAATTTCATACAACTACAAAATATTTTACTCATGACGCAGAAGTTAGTAATTATTATTTCCGGAAAACAGTCGTTCCGGGAAATGTATATTCCGGAAAACCGATTCCGGAAAAAAATTTCGGGTTCTTGGTCGTTCCGGAAAATGTCCATTCCGGAAAACGGATTCCGGAAAAAAAATTCAGGATTTCGGTCGTTTCGGAAAATGTCCATTACGGAAAACGGACTCCGGAAAGTGGGTGGGGACGAATTACAAAAGTTTGCAAAAGTATCTGCGGGCGTGGCACCTTCCATAAAAGCAAAAGCGTTTAATGTTATATATAGTGTGCTATCAGAGTAATCTCCATAAAATTTGGTGTAGAGGTGTCGGTTACTTTAAGCTTTGAAATTCAATGGAATTCGATAGGATTGCATCAGTCGGCCTCTCATATTAACATAAAGTTGTAAGCGTTAATTATACTAAATAAGCCCTTGATGACCCTTGATTTCTAAGGTAAATTCATATTGCAATTTTGTTTTCGTGTCTTTTTTAATAGTAACAATACTCTCTTTAAATAGGTTTAAATTAAGTTTTGTAACTACCTTCCTTCCAGGCTTCCTTAATACTTCTAGAGACTTGTTGTGTTAGAAATTTTTTTTTGAAATGTCATTTAAATTAAATAACTTCTCATTTCATTCAAGAGTTTCTGAACATTAATTTACACTTAGTAACTTTAACTGCAAAACTTTCTTATTTCCTGTTCAGTTTCGTAATAGTTTTTCCTACAAAGTTTTCCAATACTGTGTCAATCAGTGAAGGTAGCTGCAAGTTTTTCTTATATCCTTTTAAAATGTTTCTTCGATTTTTTCAATCAACCAGCAACAAAAATGTACAAAATAATAATAGCAACGTTAACAATTGCATTGCCATTGATTTGTCTATTTTGTGCAGTTTTGACAGCCAGCAAAGAAAAATTGTCAGAATTTCACTTTTTCTAAAAGTATTTATTTTAAGTTTCCTTTTGCTCTTAAATAAACAAGAAATTCTCTTACAATTTGGCTAAATTTAAAACTGATGAAAATAATGGCAATCCTGGTGAGGTTAAAAACTCTGGTTATATTTAAATAGTTTTTACAAACTACTATACACCTGGGACTTATTTTGTCATAAAAAAAGGCGTGGCAGATATTGAAATGCATATAAATTGCTGATACTACCTGTGGAGTTGATTTAGCCATATACTTACGTCTGTCATATCTGGCTGTTCGATTTGTTTCGAAAGTTATGCTTGCGAGAAAACAAAGCGAGATAATTTAATAAAACTAAAAAAATGATATATTTAAAACGCTATACTGAAACAATTATTTAAGATAATGCAACCAGTTATCGAATACTACGAATTTGTTGAACACATTTGGTTGTAAATTGCACTATGCAAGCCAATACTTAAAAATAATATATTGAGATAGAAAATGCAGCCCAATAACCTACTAAAACTAAAAGTATTTCGGAACAGAAAAAAGTCGGCGCATTTTGCCAATAGAGCGTGAACAAGACTCTTCTTTATAGTGACATTACAGCACTAAAACTTTCAACACACATTCACATAGCCTGCTGTCAATCTTGGCAAAAGAACCATTAGTAAAATGTGTGTATTGCGCAGAAGAATGAAGAAAGGTGCACTCTGTTCTCGAAGTACTTATATCTAAGCTTCATACAAAGTTTGTTCTTGTTCTTATGCAATGAACTTTACTGTATCCTATTATCTGTACCAGAAAGAATAAAGCATTTCACTATAGACTCTATCCCTATCCTTACACTACATTAATTCTGTTCAACATCAGGGTATATTTTTCAAAGAACCAAATTCTTTTTGATGAAACCAAAAATAATTAAATTCCGTGAATGAAAATAAATGAAAATGTCAAATAAAATCATAGCCGTTTTCGATGAACGGGATTCACGCAAAATCTACTGAATCAATTTTGATCAATTTTTTAGTCATCTTTCTTGAACGCTTGGTCCCAATATAGAATTAAAATTATCACGATATTCCTGCTAAATATCAAAATATTAAAGTTTTAGAATTGCTAAAAAAATTAATTTCACACATAGAAAGAAGCATGTAAGCATAACAAATCGTTTAATGGCAAGTTAGTGTGTGTGCGTGTTGTTTTTATATGGCAATGTAATGGAAGCGAATATTCAAATTTTATTCTCGCTCTCATTCTAAATTTGTCAACGCAGCAACGCGGAATTTGTGAACAATGAAAAAAAATTACAGTACGTTCACACATAGAAAACACACATGCTGTCCTAAATGGCTTGACAACATGTGTGACTGTCAATATTGCTTTGCGTTCACATTTTCGTGCATGCCATCATACATCAATTGCAGAACAATTTATGAGCGAAGTTTACATCGAAGTGAACTGCATGAAATTCTATTTAAAATGAAAAATAATCGCTAGGCTTGACAGTCAGTTCACACAGGTTGTATGGTTGGACAAGCCAGCAGCAAAATCAACAATTTTTGAAATCCATCCAACATGTGTGTCAAGCGGTCGTTCCTAGAGTTCACATTATCGAACATTGATGTTGGACAACATGTGTAATAATGTGTACTAGGCTAATTGAATGTGTTAGTTTGTGTGTGTGCTTTGTTTTTGTCTTTCACATGGCAATGCAATGGAATATTTATGGAAGAGAAAACAACAAGAACTCTAGATCTGTGAAGAAGAATCCAAAATTGATTGTAGTTCTATTTAAAAAACGTAAATTGTTTGCCTTCGCAGAAAAACAGGTGACGCGTACAAAGTCGCCGGCATCTGCTAGTTTTTCAATAAAAAAAAATTTAATTCAAAATTTAATTTCTTTGAATTGAAATTAAAAGTTCAATATTAGAAATTTCAATTCCAAAATGCATTTCTAAGCTTTGATTCCTTGAGTAGAATCGACAAAATAATCATTGATTCCTTTTGTCATAAAATTGAAAAAGTCGATTCCAACAAAGAATTTCTAGAAATTGAATTTTCGAATGAATTTGATTCCCAAAGGAATGATATCTCGGTAGTAAAAGAAATTCGACAATGATTCGGCATGGTTGATGTTTTGGTTTAAAATTTTTCTTATGTAAAATTAGCGCTTTAAATCTATTGCATATTTTTTGAAACAGTAAAATCGTAGATGAGAAATTAGCTTTCTGTTAAAAACTTTAATCTTTTTGTAACTTCCTATAACCCTTAACTTTAATGTAAACTGAAAATAGCTTTCTATAGCTCTGTTATACACATATGTATGTACTCTTAAGCTTAATATGAACAAACTTGCAATAGCATTTCAAATATAGCTATAGCTTTTTAAATAATCGAAAAAGCTATTCGAAAGTTTCGAATTGAAGTGCAGTACTAAATTCGAACTAAAAACTACCCTAAAAATGTAAAACTGATTTCCCTTTAAAATTTATAGGTTTAAAACCGTGTTTTATATCCTTTCAGCTTTGCATTTAATAACATTTATATTTTGATAACATTCTTTTGTCACTGTTAGTTAACAGCGCTTGCCAACATAATTCCTCTTAAATTGGTTCTACAGTTTATGTTGTTTGACATTTTATACCAGCTAATCAGAGGTTATCGTAGACTCGAACAAGTGTAGTTTTGCGCAGAACCATCTATGAAAATTTGGTTGCAGTGTTTGTTCGGTTGTATCTGTTGTAACTACATTGTATAACAGTTAATTTTTTTAATGCAAATTTATCATTATTGAGATAATAAAATTTTCTGCAAAGAACAAAAATCAAAATTTAAAAAATTTAACACATTAACTTGAAAAATGTATTTATTGTGTGGTGATGGTGAAGTCGAAGGTTCATGAACAACAGTCTTAGAAATATAGACTATAAATATATGCTATCTCACGGCTTAAAATCATGAGCGGCAAGAAATAATGCAGCGGTCTCGTCGATTCTGGGTGGGAGATTGGCAGTCCGTATTCAAAATGAAACCAGATTTTATTAAATGATTATTTTATTGAGGTGGTGCAATAAAATGTAACAGTAGCTAATGAATTCTTCGGAGTCTACTAACTTCAAAAGTTAATTTTCCAGCGTTGAGCCTGAGCTGGCTAACTCATCCGCTCACTCGTTTGCCTCTATATCTTATGCTCTATCTACACGGATGGTTCCAAAACTTTTTTTGTGCCATAAATAGGTAACTATAGTGGCAGTAGAGTTGCCAGATGGTCTGGATTGTCCAGATTTTTAGTCTCAAGTCCAGAGTCCAGACAATCAGAAATATGTCCAGATGAAATTCGAACAACCGTACAAACCATGCCGTTAACGAATAATTTGCCGAAAATGCGTTCAATACAATTGGCAGACACAGATTTTCATATTCTAAGACATAGTGATACATGGTGCAACTATTAATCTTGTTTGAAATTAAAAAAAAAGTACCCACTCGGAGCCAGAGCATCAGGGTTTTACGCCTACTAGAGTCTTTCGAGTGCGTTTTCTATTTAATTGTGACGATTAAAATTCTTGATCGCATAGAAACATTGAACACAGAACTGCAGAACTCGAGTCTCTGCGTTATTGAACCGCATGAGAAAGTGAAAGCAGTTGTTGATGGCTTAAATGCGTCTCGCGATTATGAATTTGAAAGAAATTTGGGAGAAAAGCGTCAAAGCTGTTATCGAACTCAAACCTGAAGAACCATGTCATGTTCCACATCTGAATAAAATCCTTAAACGATTCGATTCAGGTTCAACTGAAACTTTGAAATTTAAGAAACTCAAAACCTCCAAAGATTATTTCAGGAAATTTTACTTGGAAATTTTAGATCAATCATTGAAAAGTTCTTTCGAAACGGATTCAGCCAAAATTTTTTAAGTTTCTTGAGCAATTTGCTATCGATCTGACCGCTGATGTTGACAGCGCAAGAGAAAAAATGACCACGTGAACAATTTGGGGGAAGTTGTGAATTTCTTGAAAAAATACGAATAGACTACAGGGCTGATTCCGGAATCCGTGCGCTTCGTTCGATTGCTGCTCACAATTCCAGGGTCATCCTGTTGAAATTAACGTAGTTTTCTGTTCTCCTTAGATTGAAAACATTTGAGATTGGCTTAACAATTTGAGTACACATATGTATGTACTATGTATCTGGATATGACCGACCAGATCGATTTAGATGAAGTGGTCCAGATCGATTTAGATGAAGTGATTCGAAACGTGCAAGTGTTTTTGCTTTGAGGAAAAGAGTTTTTTTTATTGAATAACGTGGTTTTTTAAGTTATTATACATAAAGAATGTGACGAACCATTTTGAATATTTTAACAGTTTTATAACGTATTCCAACATCCATAAACATTCTCTTCCAGACCTCCTCTCTCCTTCATATACTTTTGTGCTTTCGCTCCCCCTGCCTCCCCCACCACTGACCAGCTAGCCACTCGAGCTAGGCATGATCTGCCGGGCATGTAAGCCATTATATGAATCTGTTGAAACTTTCTGGACATTCACACAAACTCACCGCTCATAGAAAATGTTGTTTTACTGAATTGTTATGTTTCTGTTATGTTTATTTTGCTTAGATAAAATATATACACATCGCTCACTTACTTCAAGACTGGCATAGCTCAAAAAACGTGATTTTTGAGTTAATGATGCAGGAATATCCGCCATTTCATGTTTTATTTTGTGTGAAAAATTCAGAAAAGTATCTTATAAACTTGCCTTGTGAGAAGAGTTCATGTAAACATACTTTTCATTATTTTAAAAAGTAAGTTATTGAAAACTTTAAATGCATTTTTCTCCCACTTTATGTTTTTTGAGTTATGCCAGTCTTGAAGTAAGTGAGCGATATGTTCTTCCGAACTAAGTTTTAGTTGTATTTATTGTCCAGAAAAATCCAGATTTTTTTTGTTTTTTATTTCAAATGTCCAGGTGAAACACAATTTGGATCTGGCAAGCCTAAGTGGCAGTCAGGCAGGGCTAAAAGCTCTTGCTAATCTGGTCAGCTATTTGAAGATAGTGATAGCTAGTGTAAAGCGAATCTTAATTGTGTAGCAAGGCACACAGTTTCTTCTTCACCTGGGACGAAAGGACCTCCTATTACTGGTAGAGTAAATTACGCAAAATCAATTACGAATGGACAATTTTTTTTTAGAAAATCAGGTTCGGTGGAAAATATGTTATAAATGGTTTTGGGCAAAATCAAAGAAGCAATCTGGTGAGATTTTTATACATATTTTTACTACTAAAGTTCGAAAATCTAGGTTGAATTTGTATATGATGACTAATAAACTATTGCTATAGCAAGCACAGCGACCAAGGATTTGCTTAAACCTCTTTAAAGCTCTGTCAATCTTTCAAAAATCGTTAGCGACTATAAAGTAAGATCTTAACGCTTAATACTAAATATATGATGCAGAATTAATGCTTGTCTTATTTGAAAACTAGAAGACAGTGGTATTGTTAGTAGCAAAGAAGACGATGAATTGGCCAACACTTCCTTTATGAACAATTTATAGGAAAAAAATTGTCAAGGCTGATTATCTGTCAGGTATGTACAGTTGTCTGCTGTGTTATGGAATGCATAGTCACGGGAAGCATAGTGAACAATAGGGCTTGAGTGGTCGATGAGTTTTTCTTCTTCACTTTTCTATCGTTTCGCTAAATCTGTCTAGTACTTCTACGCATATATGTTAGTCTTAGAAAAAATACTTTTAACTATAATTATTGCAGTCAGAATGCAGAAAGATTTAAAATTCATACTTTGTATTTCAACGACTGCCACGCGAAAATTGGATGGTTTAGCGAGAGGCTTTAGTTAAATACCCTGTGGTATCTAAGTCAGTCGGTTCTTAAACTGACTGTCAATCCTACCTAACTTAACTTAATAACTGCGACAATTTCAATTGCTAAAAATTGCATTGTTCTTAATATAAGTAAAAGGCATACAAAATGTTTTGCTCAAGCTCTTTGTAGCATTTCGAGCACAAACGGTAGAATAATAGAAAACCACCATAAAAATAAGGACTTAAATTCTATTCAAATTGGCGATTTTTGCATGTGTTGTATCCTTTATATCAATTTTTGTAAATTTTATTTTATAATCTTTTTAGTACTTTTTTTTTTTACTGATATCCTTTAAGCAAAATGCATAAGCACATCTTGTACGTGTTAAAAAAAATTTACAAATAATAAAATAAAAACTTTTAATATCCTTAGGAATAATACATGAAAATGCAGTTGCACAATAAAAACACAGAACAAAATAAAACAAAGCTTGATAAAACAAAACAAAATAAAGCATTAAAAGAACAAAGCTTGACAAAACGAAACGAAAAAACAACAAAAGTACGTCGGTAGTTGGTTGCAGAGAATTGTGATAAACTGAGAGAGACTAAAGTTACGATACACAACAGCAGGACAATGTCACGCTGAACAGTTTAACATGAATGGACTTTAGGATATTCAAAAGTAAAATGAGCAAATGTCCTGAGAGAATTTTATGTTGTCTTCATGTTTATTTTTCAATGCATTTTTTTCGCTCTATCTTTTCTTTTTTTTTTTGCAGCATGTTCTCTGTAGTTGGATTTTGTTTTTCGGGTTTTATAGCAATTTTTCGTAAATAAAATTTTACTTTTAAGTTGCATTAGAAAAAATTGAAGCAAAACGAAAAAATTAAAAATAAACCAGTTATGAAAACCGGAAGCGGAAGAGCGCTTTTTATGCATATTTTAAAAGGATATAAGCTTTCTTTGCAAACAAAGCTAGTTTTTAAAAAAATTTCTGTCTGCTAATATTTTCATTCTTTTTATTTAATTTGTGTTTCTTAACATATTTTGTGATGCGATGTTTGCTTATAAAAACATTAAGGGGCTATACCAGTGTAATCCATGAAAAATTAGGCGATTTTTTAAAAGCAAAAGTGCTCGATAGAATGTTTTGAAGTTTTTTGGACATATTTGCAGCTATATTTTAAGATTTTTTTTTACAAAAATATTAAAAAATAATGGAGTTATGTGCCGTCTTCGGAGGTGCCAAAAAAAAGGTTCCCCAACTGCTGACATTATTCCGGCCGAATGAGTAATTGAAACAAAAAAATTCAAAAAGGTTATTAAAGTTGAAGGTATTTCCTATACAATGACTTACGATTTTTGAAAAATATCAAAAATTAACAAAATGGCGTAGTTCTGAAAAAAATGTCGCTTTTTGGGGCAAAAAAAATTGTCGTTGTTTTAATGCCAAGTTGAAAATTTTCAACCAATCAAAAAGATCGTAAGTCATTGCATAGTAAATATATTCAAGAATACTCAATTTCAATTTGAAGTCGATCGGTCAATTTCTCTTTGAGTTATGATGTCAGCAATTTTGAAAAATGTCGTTTCTAGAAAAACGCGTTTAAGGTTTCAACTATTGAGGTCTATGCCTGCGAGCGGTCGCTCTTTAGAACGCTGCCATTTAAAAAAATTATTCAAGATACGACCTTGACGCTTTCACAGGATATTTTTGAAAGTATAAACTATCGAATAAGCCAACAAAAAAAAAAAATCGATTTCTTAAAAGTGTCACACTGGTATAGCCCCTTAAACAGCTATTTGCAGTAAAATTTTCTGTAGGAGTACACTGAGATCAGAATTCATATGAAACAGCATAGCAAAATCATAAAAAATGCTCGAAAAACACTGTCATACCATAAACCATTGCGATGTGCAAATCCAAATAGCCGACTTACGATCAAAGTACCGTTATTCGTTTATGTAATGCTCAACATAGAGACAGTTCATGTGTTACGAGTTCAAAGCAAGTTAAGTTTTAAAATACAAATTGAAACTAAAGCATTTACAATCCAGTGAGAAAGTATGTCGGGATAAGACCCCGATTAAGGTAGCTGACAAAACTGACACTCTACAAGACGCTCATCTGATCCGTGCTACTCTACGGCGCAGAAGCATGGGTTGTGTCGCAAACCAATGCAGCAACGCTTGGGGTATTTGAGAGAAAAATTCTTCGGTAAATCTTCAGTCTTGTTCGCCGACTTCGAATGAACCACGAAATTTACGAGCTCCGGCTGACATTGACATAGTCATGCTTTGCACAGAATTGGGACGAGATCGGGAAAGCGGTGACGATTACACGCTGTCATAAAAAAAACCAGTCGGAAAATCGTTTGATTGAACACAATTGCGGCGGATGACTGCTTTTCACTCACTTCAAATTGAAACTACAAACTTATGTTCTAGTGAGAGAATCGTATGGGAAAAGAGAGTGACAAAAACAAAATTTGTTAACAATAAATTTCGCTGAGAAAATCGTATGGGAAGAGAAAGTGATAAATTTTAATACATCAGAAATGCAGCACAGATCCGACGTAAAAATAGAATTAATTCTAAATGGACGGGTACTCGTCGGCAGCTTACCAGTCGTACGCCGAAATTCTGTTCAATTTCACATGATCAATTATGTTATAATTTTTGACAGCTTGTAATTGTCGCTGCTTTTCCGACCCCGTCCCAATTCTGTTCAAAACATCAAGCGTATCACAGTCCAACGTATGCGCTGGCTGGGACAGGTTGTGCGTAAGGAAGAAGTAGCTACGGCGAAAAATGTGTTTGCTGGGTTCCTAAACGGTAGTTGCGTTGCAATCATACAAAGTTGCGCCTTCCTAAACGCAATCCTTTATAATGTAACAAGTTCTTGTGTCACCAAACGTCAATCGAATGTTGTGATGCGGAGGAAAAACCAACTGCGCATCACTAATTTTGATGATGCTTTTGTGATGCACAGCTAATTCGCGAAATTCACAATATCAGAGGCAGACAGATAATTTTTTTTTTCTGTGTTTATGTAAAATATATCATGTGACTTGGTATGAGCCTTATAAGAAACGCAGAAAGAAAATAAAAAAAATAAAAAACTATTAAAAAGTCATTCACTGACTGACTTTTCGACTAGAGCTGCTGCTTGTTAAAGCGTGTCAACATTTTTGTCACTTTGAAAATTTGACTTTAATTGCTCTTTTTCCATCTTGCTAGTTGGTAACACACTCAGGTCAATTTTGGTAGTTTTTTTTTTGCTTACTACTGTCGATAGCTTTCAAATATAGCAACAACTACAGAACGATAGCAATAAAAACCAGAACACAAAAAAAAAAAAAATGTCATATAACGTTGAGTGAGTGAGAGGTTTCCGACTTCAACTTCTTTTTTTTTTTTAAAGTTTAAAGGAGAAAGTCTGTGCTTTTCCCTCTTTTTTTTTTTAATACTTGGCAACACAGCCTAAACTGTCACGTGATTTGCACAGGCGAAAGGCCCTACAAACTTGCAGACAAAATGTACGGCATTTTAATTGAATTTTTTTAACACTTACAATTTTGTAAAATGTCCCCATGTCGCAGTATTCCAAGGAAAAAGCTGTTAGGACTACAAGGAGCAAAAAGATGAAAGTTCGCAACTTGTTAAAAGAACATAGTGCAAAATTGTTCAATTGTGGTAATTAAAAAAGTTCTTGAGGCAGTTAAAGTCTGTACAGGTGACAAAATAACTAAAAAAAATCTTTTTTTCATCTTCTGTTGTCTCTTCACTTTTGCTGTGATTTTAAGCTGTTTTTCTTTCGTAATTTTACTCATGAATTTTTTAACAAACTTTTCTCTAATACACAATACCCTAACTATGCTACCACTATAACAAAGGCCACGTTGTTGCCTCTGGGCCTTTTTGTTTTTTATTTCTTTATTTTCATCTCTTGCCTCTGGTATACTATTGATTAAAGAATCTACTGTACACATGTGTCTCATCATGAGTTAAGTCCCTCTTAAAATATCAAAATTAAGTTATTCCAGAAAAATATACTATAAAAATACCAACAATGGGCATCTATTTAACTTAGAAAAGAAAAATTGTCGTATATAGAACTCTAAAGCATGCAATGGATTAATTTAACCCTCTTCCTAGACCACATGGTTCTAAACACATTTATTATTTTGAGAGAAACTTTTCGAGTAGATGACCAAAAGCTGAACCAATTGCCATATCTATACTTTGGAGGCAAAATATTTAATTTTTGCTTGTTAGCTGTCTTTTTTGCATATTAGACGATCTTGATAACAACGGAGCGATATCGCTAAGGAGTTTTTTTTCTAGATGATTACGAAAGTACCAATGAATCCCATTGAGTAAGAACTCGAGTAGGAAGTTTCATCCAGGTCGCCTTATTAGAGATCCCGTACGGACTTGGGCAATCGGATCAGGTCCTAAGTATTCCTGCGCCACGCCACTGTTTAAAACTGCATATCTTTACCAACTGAGCTAATCTCATTATTTTTCCGAGCGACTAAAACTTTATTACTTTTTTGTTAAAATGAAAAATAGAATTTTGATTTTAAATAGTAACCAATTGAGAATTCATACAATATACTTTTAGCCAGCCAAAAAATAACAATAGGTCGTTAAACTGCGTATGTTAAAATTGTGTTATTAGAGAATATCCAAGTTCAATCCCCAGTGAATAAGACATAATTTTTTTTTAAATAAGTAAAGTTGAATTACATATAAAAATTTATCCGTCTACTTTGATATCTATTTAGCTAAACTGATTAGGGCTGTATAGGTTTTTATAGGGATTTCCATATATTTTCTGTTCGCACCAGAATCGTTCAATTTCGTTCATGATTGGGAACAACTGATCAGGACCGGATGATATTTTATAAGGCTTTCTCTGCTAGAACTGCAGTATAGCTAGTCATTTCCATACCGGATCCGGAATTCATTAAAACGTTTCCACCTTTTGAATCCTGGTAAAGTACACACATGGCTGCCAGTGATAGAGTCCGCCATTCAAAGCCTGATCCCGAGGCTTGCCTGATAAGAATTGTTACTCGGGAAAGTGACTTAGCAGAATAAGTAATAACATAAAGGACATTAAATAGCACTGTTTTGATAAGTGGTGAGCGATTGTTCATGTGGAAGATGTGGCAATTAAAGTTTTTTGAAGTGCGCTTTGATACTGTTACGAAGTTTGATATTAAGATTTTATTTCAATGAACAACTTTAGCACGGATGAATTGATATTTACAGGATTCTTAAATATCTAAGAAAAATTATTCAAAAACTTCACTTAAGTGAATATGAAATAATTTGTCACCAGACATAGTCCTTTCTATGAATAATAATCTGCAAGCTGTTAAGATTGCGTTAAGACATCGTATTGGGTAAAAAAATTTGATTGTTTTTGATAAAACAAATATCGATATCACTTCAAACTTCCGTTCAATTTATTTCCTTGCACTGTATTATGGTTTATCAATTTTGTATTCAGGAGAACTTCATGAGATATTGTAAAATATTATGTGAATTAAATTTACTTGTAAAAGCATTTACTGTACCGACTCAAAGCGCCTTCTTCGAAGTAGAAATTTTAGCTGCGGGAACAGGAAAACATTTGACGTGGCCATACCAGCTGAATACGGTATCGCCCAGCCAGCATTTTATGAAATTTCCGATCACATTCGAGTCTTTTTCGAGTCCTCTGTCTGACTAAAATGATCATAAATGCGCTCATTTTCTGATCATAAATGATACTTTTGTCGGGAGAAAATCGTACCCTATCCGCGACTCTTCTTGAAGAGTCGTTTATGACCCGTTTTTCTGAACAGTTTCGACTCATTTTCGAGTTATATTTTTAATCATTTGCGAGTCTTTTTCGAGTCATATTGTAGTCATATATCTTATCACTTGCGAGTCTTTTTCGAGTCATATGCGAGTCTTTTTCGAGTCATATTTTAATCATATTTCTAATCATTTGCGAGTCTTTTCCGAGTCATATTTCTGAGCATTTGCGAGTCTTTTTTGAGTTAAATTTCTAATCATTTGCGAGTCATATGACTTAAACTTTTTCGCATTCACGTTCCTTCGCGTGTCCTTGCCATGCTTTTCATCACCATCAGCCCTATATGCATAACTTTACTTATTGTTAAAGTATTTATATATTATTTATTTCTAGTAAAGTTATTATGAACTACAAAACAGAACAGAATCCAAAATAAATTTTCAAGAATAAGTTCTAAAGTCATATTTGAATCATTATGTAGATCAAAAAGTGATAACATTGTTACTGTTTTCCTGTGCAATCAGTTTTAGATCACTGGCTAGATCGGAATGTGATTTTTGGAATTTTTTTTTATTTTTTTTATTTTTTTTTTATTTTTTTTTCTCAGTCATTACTTGTAATCACTTTCTGGTCATAAATAGTAGTCAAAAATGACTCGTATAGGTGATTTAAAAAAAATTATCATCTAAATGCTAGGTGGGCGATGACATTCGTTGAGTTTTTGGCGGTTAAAAAGCCTTAAAAGCAAAATATGTTCTGCTTAAAATAGAACTGAAAAAAAAGATCGATATTCTTTTTCGACCACTAAAAACGGTTCAACGTTCATAAAAATAATATGAACTATCTTTACACTATTAAGAATCTACCGAAAACTGTTCGTTTCATTCAGATATAATTTCTTTAGATATGCGAGTATGGGAGATACCACTTAGCTGTTAACCCTTGCAATCCCCTTATCAAAAATGATCTGCGGTATAGGAGATATACTTGAAGATATAAATCTTTACATTGTAAAAGTCAAAGTGCTTAAAGTTTTCTAGATTAGATAAATGACATTAGTGTTGCTTATATCGCATTTACACTTTCTAATAAAAACCACTGTTTCGGTACAATGAAAAAATATTCGTGGTGTCATAGGTACGCAACTTATTTTACTTATTCCTCTTCACAAAATGAAAGTTCTCTTTCAGTACTTTCAATTGATATGCATATAATGTAATAAGCAAAATCTTAATATTCCAGCTTCATCTTAATAAAGCTTCACAGATCATAACTTTTCAAAAAACTCTGTGTCGTAATTTTTTGTTCTTTACATTTTTTTTTTTATTTTACTCTCTATGTTATCATTAATATTTTATGGAAAGTCCAGTACTTTCACACAGACTCCACTGCAAAGTCCCTTATGATTTACTACATCATAACTATAACTTTTACATTTGCATCGCTTCGTTTCATCTTCGATTTATTTTTCTTTTCTATTCCTTCAAAGTTTTTTTTTTCGATTTTATTTCTTTTTATCGAATAACATAATTTATGTTATCATCGTTATTGAAATTTATATTGCGGCAAATTTGCTAGCACCGAGTTTTGCAATGAATTCCACTTGGAGAGATTTCTTACTCATAATAAAGAAAAAATTTAAATATTAAACGATTGGCTTTAAGATATTGCGCAGGTGTACAATATTTAGTTTTTGTTTGTCATTTACGATTTGAAGTTTATCTTTTGCTTAGTCGCGCTCTTTGCTGCTGCATGAGATAAAGGACACATAATAAGAATTTTCCACATTGATTTTGTTATAGTGTTAACTTGTAATTTTTACCAATCACTTAACTCCTGGGCATAAGATGTAGTAGGAATGCAACTAAGTGACTAAGTGCAAAGTTATTTAATTTTTAATTAAAAACCAAACCTCTTATTCCCAAGACTAGCTGAGATATTGCACATCAACATTTCTCCTTTTTTTTTGTCATGTCCTTACCTTTTGCTTTTTCTACTGCTACATACGTTACAAAACACTTCAGTGATTTCTTATATATGTTGCAAGCAAAAAAAAAAAAAAAAAAAAACAACCAAATCAACATGCAAACAACCATATGAGGTCGCAACAACGCAACTTGACACAAAGCACCCAAACTGCATTCAAAGTGTCAAAAGATATGCAGATAATTGCAACATCATGTGTAGTATACTCATACAAAAATAAATAAAAAAATGAGAAATTTACATACAGGGTCTTGTGGAACAAAAATGAAATTGACTTAGATCATGAATTGTTCGTTTGTTCTAATTGACTGCTGTCATATATTGAAAAAAGTATGAACAATCAAAGCCTCCTAACAAATTAATTGAATCTAAGGCTTGTTGTT
This sequence comes from Tricholauxania praeusta, assembly GCA_949775025.1. Lineage (NCBI taxonomy): Eukaryota > Metazoa > Arthropoda > Insecta > Diptera > Lauxaniidae > Tricholauxania > Tricholauxania praeusta. The sequence continues at coordinate 113,197,124 of OX459030.1, read as the reverse complement.
GCTTAAAATTCATCGGTCTTATGCATCCCAAAATTCCCCCGGAAGTGACCCTGTTTCCATACAACATTACATAGTATGATATTTTTATTTTATTTAAACTTAAGCAGCAACACCTCAGCGTGAGAGTCGCAATGTGCCAGCTGTATTTTTTTTCTCGAACTGCAAAAGAATTCCCAATGCATATAAATTACTTAGCTTGTTTTACCTCATTTGCAACTCCCTCGACACAAAATAGAGCACTTCTTTTTTTCTCACCAACCATGATTTTGTTGCGTGCAACGAACGAACTTTTATGTTAATTAACTAAATACTGCACGGAAAATTCGTATGCGACTGTAGGTGACATCTGGGGATTGTTGAAGAAATTTTTGCGTACGAAAGCTTTTTGCATTTACTAATAAAAATGCACTTATAAAAGTTATAAATTAGTTAAAGTATTGAGAAAATGTTAATAAATGTTAATGTTTTCATTAAAAATCAAAATTCGTTAGCTCGAAATACGCAGGTGCGTATTTTAATGTCTACTACTAATTACACTTGATGGCAAGACTTAAATTAAACTAAAATGCAGCGTAAAGTTTCTCAAAACTCTTGGTGTGATCCAATAAGAGCTTCCTACTTTGTTTTCTAAATAAAATACATAAAAATCAATGTATTGATGCAAATCTTTATTTAGAATTATAGTTCGGTTCCTACAAATCAATGTTTAAAAATTATTTCGTTCAAATGTTGCCCATGACTACTTCTTAAATGGTCCATTCTGTGAGTCCAATATGCGACAACTCTTTCTAGCATATCCGTCGGTATTCCTTGAATAACACCAGTTATGTTGATTTCCAATGCGCCAATAGTTTCGGGTTTGTCGACATAAACATGTGACTTAACATATTCCCAAAGAAAATAATCCAATGGCGTCAGAATCACATGATTTTGGTGGCCAATTAACAGGACCGTTTCTTGAGATGAAGTTTCCCTCAATTAAGCGATTGTTTCTCCAGCTGTATAGCATGTTGCGCTATCCTGTTGAAATCAAAGGTCGGCTACACCAATATCCTGAATTTTTGGCAACAAAAATTCATTGATCATTGCTCGCGGGCTCCATCCGCATTTTTGAAGAAATACGGTCCGATGATGCCTCCTGCCCATAAATCACACCAAACAGTACATTTATCGGTATACATTGGAAGCTCCTGGATTGCTTCTGGTTGTTCATCGGCCCAAATACGACAATTTTGCTTCTTAACATAGCCTAGCCGTTCAACCAGAAATGTGCTTCGTCGCTAAACACAATTTTTCGATAAAATAATGGATCAATTTGAAGTTGTTATAAGGCCCATAAACCCAAATTAAAACGTACACCAATATCAGCGGGCTTTAATTCTTGTACGACTTGCATTTTATAGGCCTTCAGACCAAGATCACGCCTCAAGATATGCCACAATGATTCATAAGAGATGCCCAAAGCCTGACGAATCGATTGTTCACAGTTTTCACGAACACTCTCTGCTACTGCAGAAATATTCTCAAAATTACGGGCTGTATGCACTCTGATTGAGTGATGAATATCCAATAGTGTATAATTGTTTCGAAATTTGGTGATGGTTTTACGAATAGTGCGCTCAATTGGACGCTCATAATAACCAAAATGATGTTGAAGAACTCTATAGCATTCTCGAACTCATGCCTGATTTTGGTAGTAAGTTTCCACAATTAATAAGCGTTGTTCAGGAGCAAGTCTATTCATGATTGAGTCGTATTGAATACTGAACACAAACGTCGTATGGAAATGCCATTTGACACATGACAGCTGTCAAAACAACCCTGTTGGAAACGGACCTCGTATTGGATCACCCTTTATTATAAATACTACATATTCAACAAATATCACAAATGCTATAAATACTAAGAGCACTATTTAACTACAAGTACTTTTAAGACTACACCAGTTACGTAGCCGGAGGAGGCTGATGAACTTAGACCCCCTAAGCTATTTTTTCCAGAAACTTAATATCAAAAAACTGCTGTTTAGATTGTAATCTATTTTTTGGTTTTTTCCTGAAATTAAGTTAATTTAATCTAAAGATGCTCCGAATATGCTAAGAATATGCTAAAAAAACTTCAAGTGATTTAAAAATGGGTCGGTCAAAAAGTGCTCGGTCAGTAAAAGAACTTCTCACATAGAGGTTTTGTCTGAAAAAGCGACAATATCGGGCGACTGACATAAGCAGTTCTTTTGTTTATCTTAAGGCACCCTGATATCAGTTTGACTATTTTATTGCTTTGAGCAAACTACTAAAAATTGAAGAATTTGTCCAAAAGTATCAAAAAAAGGAAAAGCTTTAAAAACTCCATAAAAGTTTTCATTAACATATTTACCTTTAATATTGAGGTATTTAAATTGCATTTGTCTGAACTTTCTCTGTATAGTCAACAAAGTTATCTAAAGGAATAAAACTTTATGCAATGCCTTAAAGTTTAACCTTCATATTCTATTATCACTTACTACAATAAAATTTTATTGAAGAACGCGCACTGGCTATAAAAACGCTCTTTAAACGAAAAATATAAAATTTCCCTTGCATACAATTAGGCGCTGTTAACTTATTACGGCGAACGTTTTCCCAACCAAGTTTTTAAAACGTTATGAAATAATAAACATTAGCCAACCTACATACAGCCAACAGAACAACCATTCAGTTAGCCAATTCAGCCAGTAACTTGGTAATTGTGACGTCGGTCATCAAATCTAATTGCATCATTCACACCCCCAGCGCCTTAAAGTATATTGTAACTTTAAGCACCGTAGCACTTTTATGCTTTTTCATCTTTAAATATTTCATAGTCCAACCAACCAACCAGCCAGCAGCAGTATTGGCAACAGTTTTGTGAACTTGTAAGCCAATGTGTACAACACATGTTAAGATACCTGCAGGACAGCAACACCTCCATTTAAAAGGTGGACGACGACGCCTACTCACAATGCCGCCTAACTTTTTAAGTATAGTTGTTGATTTACTGATAGCGCGTGCTATCAACATATTGCGTCGTCATCGTTTGGCAGCATTTTTTTTTTTTTATTAATTTGGTAGAGGAGGCTTTTATTTTTATGCGGCAAAAAAAAAGCACAAAAAACTTAAGCATACTTTTGGGCATTGCTGCTATGTGTATTCGTGTATTTGAATGTTTTGACTTTGTCGGCAGCGTATTACTGCTTTTAAATTTTATTTTAATATGCAACGTAGATAAGAAAATTTCTGCGCTGTTTGATGTTGTAAATATTAAGGGCTCACAATATAACCTTTTAAAAGGCAGTAGTAGCATGGAGTTAGCTGATATTATTGTTAATTCTTAAACTTGTTGCTGTATGAAGTTTTTGCCTATAAGTTTTGTAAAAATTTATTTTTCTCTTTTCTTGCAGGTATGTGGATTTTATTGTATATTATTGATAATTACTAAAAAACTTCACAGGTGAGAAATTGATTTTGTATCTCAGACTCGAATATAAGATCTTTATGACTGAAAGTGCAAATAATCTTGAAATATTTTGAAGTTACCAGAAGCATGAATGCGCATTTCAAGGGTCATATCATCTCTAGCAAGTATCCCAAAAGTAAAGTCGATATCAACAACTCAATTACAATACCTGACCGCCAGTGGTGGAGGCTTGCCGTGTCGTACAGGTGCCCAATATTATTTTTCATATACATATAGTTGCCATGAGCCAAGTAACCTGATACAAGGTAAAATTCAAAAACCTTTCTCACATAACAACACAGACTTTTGTATGCTACTAACATTATGTAGTCTTATTGACAAACCCTTTATTGAGTGTGATACATACATATGTTATTTCATAACATTCAGATACATATTAGATACATATTAAAGACATTTTTTACGTTTCTCTTTATTATGGTTTTATATCTTGTTTTAGCAAGATATTTAAAACAAAATTTCGCTACAAAGACTTAGTATGTTTTTAATTAAGATGCCAAACTATTGTAAAGATATTATTGCTTTTTAAGCTTGATTTTTGTCTTTATAACTTCTCCTTATGCTACTAGAGATGCCTCGTGTGTGTATTTATATTTTTTATATAATAAAGTGCTTACAAAGACATGCCATGGCATGTCTCGTGTCTGTATTTATGCTGTAGGAATAAAAGTCACTTTAGAGACATGCCGGCTTATGTCTTTATATTGTCCATTTTTTGTCTTTTAAAGACGCTTTACCAAGATAATGCCACGGATAGCCTAGTAGATAGTGTGCAAGACCATGGAAAAGAACTTATAGATATAGTAAATTGACTTTCTACTAACCTTTAAAAGGCCTTAAAAATATGTGTACTATAAAAACTACTAAGGTCTTCAGTATACCATTTAAAAATTTATGTTTATAGAGGAGTTACCACGTCCCTAGAAAGTATCGGAATAACATTTACTTATTATGACAATAAGCTAAAAATTTTGTAAAGTGAAATCACGAGCTAGGTTTAGTTTTGTATGGGCGGTAGGGGACCGACCGTTGGCTGACTTTGCCTATTCCACGATATACAACTAAATATGCAGCTTACGAACCAAATATCATATTTTTTAATTGCTTCATTTTGTTATAATCGTCATTTTTAAAGAGGGACAACCCGATGAACATAGCTTGACCGATTCAGGGGACTACGAATATATGACATTTTATGTATCTACCCCTTTTAAAGTATGTATATGTGTAAGTCATGTGTTTGGTATAAAAAATCCAAATATAATTTTGAAATAATTTATAGTAAAAAGACCCACCATCTACTCATAAAGTCCATGATTTCAGTACATTTATTAAATTATGCCAATATTTCAATAAAGTAAAAAACAGATTTTATTTTTCTAATAAAAAATCATGTCCCTGAAACGGTAAGCTCACGCATAAAAATAAATTTACGTAAATGTACATACGTATGTTTATGCAAAAACTTATAAAAAAAGACGAATCCCTAACAAAAGTGGACGTATTAGCTCAAAGGAAACCATTAAATACAATACATGCCAGCTTAGTATATAATAAATACAAAAAACATAAAAATTTGTTGCTCGCAAAATAAAAAAAACAAATTCGACAATTTAACACACGCACTGCCCAACTGACTGACTGGCTTGACTAACAAACTGGCTGCTGAGTGATGTTTAAGAAAGTCCATAAGGATAATAAACGCAAGACCCATCATCATCAACATCAGCAACAGAATTATTGTCAGCCATCATACTGACATCTTCTTCTTCGTCTTTTGTTAGTTGTCAAGGAACCACCATATAAATTTCTTGGCTATTTATCCTGTAGTAATAACAGCAGCAACAACAGCAACAACAGCAACAACAACAACAACAACATAAACAGCAACAACAACAACAACAACATAAACAGCAACAACAACAACAACAACAACAACATAAACAGCACTGGCAATATATACCATAATAATTTAAGAAAAATTGTACTAAAAAACGGATATTTCCTCTGCAATATGTTTTTCAAAGATCGCAGAGAATATTTTTTTCTTGTTGTTCTTTCTGCCGCAGCGCTTTATTACCATCATACACAACTCATTCGCTATTGAGTCGTTAGGGTTGCCAAATTGCTTTAAATGGCGCACAACATTAAATGTTCAGCTATGACGAAAAAATCGAAGCAGCAAAAAGAACTTTGGATCTTCGAAAAATGAAGTGGCACGTCTCGTTTGCTTCTCTTTACTGTACATAATAAAATGCTTATAAAGACATAAAGCTGCATATCTCGTGTGTGTCTTTACACTGTACAGTATAGTAACACATACGAGACATGCCACTTAATGTCTCTATAATCATCCTATTATGAGCTTTTAAAAAAGAATATTAATGAAATTTATACGTCTCTCTTTGTTATGGTTTTATATCTTGCTCTAAAAAGATATTAAACAAAATTTTGTTGCAAAGGCAAAGTTTTTTCAACTACGATACAAAGCGAGTTTAAAGACATCACTGCTTTGTATGCTGGATTTTTGTCTTGATACTGGGTGTTTGTTGCTAGAGTAAATAGCTAAAGACAGTCCTTGTGTATATGATAAAATGACTAAACGTAAATAACTGAATGCTTAAATGAATATTCGACTAGCTTAATTTAATATAAAAAAAAAAAATGCCCAGAATAGGCAACTCTAAATGTACATATCTAACACCCTTACATTCCTCTGTTGCCTTTTTGACAGCCCTACTTCTTTCATGTATACCATATACCATATCTGCATAAAATGTGCTTTTCGAGCAATATATTAAATATAATCCTTTTTCGAAATCTACTTTGATACACATAAATTTATGTGATTTTTTTTTTTTTTACTCAAAACTACACGCTACTCTTCCACCATTATCCTGATATTTTGTCCTTTTGGTATCATCCTGTTTGTTGCCATTCGAAACGCAGCAGATAAAAAAAAATTTTATTGCCAAAAGGATTGCGTATTTTTCAGCCGTCGCGCCGTCATCATATATGTAGTCGATTTTCGAGTATTGTACGCAGGATATGCTGCTATAGGATATTACTTGTTGGCAGTCTGCCGCCGCCTTCAAGTGCGTTTGTTTGTTCGTATTACTTGCTATATATTTTTTATATCTCTTATTTATTCTTTATTTTCTTTATTGTGTTCTGTTGTTAATAATGACATTTTTCTTATTTTTTCATATGTTTTTTATGCGTTGCGCAAGTAAATCATCATGATTTTTTTTTTACTCCTCGTTCATTCGTTTATTTCTCTTCCACACTCACAGTTTATGTATGAGTGCGTGATTTGCGTATGATTGACTTGCATACTTTTTGGCAGTTTGTTCTGCTGTGTGTGTAATTTAGTAGGTAGCTTAACTTTTTTTTTTTGCTTTTCTCGATTACTCAATTATTTATTGATGTGATTCTAAAAAAAAATTTTTCAAAATATTTTATTAAAACTGTTGTCTGTTAAAAAAATTATACTAAATTAGAGTGTAGTGAGGAAGTGAGTTTCATTTTATTGTATTTCAAGCAAACCTACTCTTTATGAAATATTATATCTTTGAATAATTTATTGCTTAACTGCCAAGTATTTATCGTTAAAGGCTATTGCGTTTTCTTAAATTATATAGGTTATGAGAAATCATGCATAAGAACTGATATATGTATTACCATAGTTGAGAAAAGACTACATAGTTTTTGTAATAACAATTTCAAATAAAGTCTTTGGCTGAAATTAAGGTCATACCACGAAACTCAGCTCTCGGCCGAAGGAAAGTTTGACAGGCGAAGAAGAAGCGAAATAAAAAGAGGATTTATTTTCAGCGTCGAAAGCGCATGACGGTCGACTACCGGCTTCGATTATAAATTCTTCTACGAGTATTTTGAGGTAGTAGCAAATGTAACGTTGGTCACTTAAAAAGTTATGAAGTGAACTCCTGCTTCAGGTATTACAAGCAATACATGTGAAAAACAACCAAAAGTCAAATATCGAACGCATTGTTAAGAAATACCAAGTTTCGCAAATACGATATGAAGAACGGTTTAAAACTACTTGAAAACCCTCAACAAATAAAAAATTTTATGGTAGCAAATACAATTAACGTACTCGAATCAAAAAAAGAAACGATAAGAGCAAAACTGCGCAGCATGGGCAAAAATAAATGAGTGGTGTCAAGCACAGTGATAAAAATAGTCGCCTAAAAACTTCACAGCTTTACAGCAGTCCGTGCGAAATTGCAAGCTTCGAGTACCAATATAAGAGCAAAACAACTATGCTAGGTCAAAAGAAAGCACCATATCGACAAAATCGGTGAATTTCAGGATTGAATAAGAATGTTTGAGAGTTTTGTATAAACCAGCATCAGCAAATATAAAGCATCAGCAAATATAAATTTTTTATCACAAAAATCGAAACGATGCAGCTTATTTAATTAAAGTCCACGCACTTGAAAATGACTGCTTCAAAACTCTCAGCCGAAAAAAAATGTTTTTCAGAAAAGTAAATCCAAGCTCTCAAAATAACAAACTGCGCTAAAATAGAAAACAAAAGTAAACACGTACCAAAAATGTCAAACAAAACAGTTATCTATAAAATTGACACAAATAAAAATAGTGATTAAAGTAAATATAACAAGCTACCGGCTTCTTGAGCAAAGTGACATAAGCGGACGTGCAAAACGACAATCACCGAATGACAAGGTTAGCGAAACGACTAAACAAAATTAAATAAAAGATCGATTAGCTTTTGACAGATATTCGACAAAACCAATATTTATAGATGAAAAATCGGTAGATTGCACGATTACACGAAAGTGTACCAGAGTTAAGTCTAAGTCAGTATTGACTTAGACTGTTTTTGACAGAAGTAAATCAAAAGTTTCGACGTGTGCTGATTGATTGATTCATGTCGTCTTCAAATAGTGCATGCACCACAGACAATCGACATGACAGAATCCTGATGTCAATTTATGTGATTTTTATGGACATGAAAGAAAATACCGGTAAAAGCAGACAGTAAATAACACAATTTCCTTGCAAGCAACTGTCCACCGCTTTTAATCAAAGAACATTTCTCTTTTAAGCTCAGTTCAACCTTTTTTCCATTCAACCATTTTGCCCATGCTCAATAAGCCAACGAAAATTATTCGTTCGGTGATATCGTAGTATTAATTTTTCTAACGATTCCTTGAGAATCCCACATTATTTAATGTCGACACCACCCGACTAATTTTATACAAAAAAAAAAAAAAAAAGGAAAAAAAAAAAACCAATGTATAATTAAAATTTTTTAATACCCTGCACCATTTTGAATTAAAATTTTTTTTTCTAATTGAATATGGTATAAGTCCTTAATTTTATTAGACTTTGCTGCCTTTTAGCGCTTTTAACCACTGGCGTCTTCTGCATTAGATTCTTCAGCATTCGATCCTTCAACATTGGATTCTTCAGCGTTGGACTCTTCAGCATTGGACCCTTCAGCATTGGAATCTTCAGCATTAGCCTCTACGGCAGCAGATCCCTCAGCACTAGCTTCTACACCATTAGACTCTTCAACATTGGACTCTTCAGCGTTGGACTCTTCAGCATTGGGCTCTTCAGCATTGGAATCTTCAGTATCGGGCAATTCAGCATTGGATCCTTCAGCATTGGACTCTTCAGCATTGGACCCTCCAGCATTGGACTCTTCACCGTTCGACTCTTCAGCACTGGAATCTTCAGTATCGGGCAATTCAGCATTGGACCCTTCAGCATTGGACCCTTCAGCATTGGACTCTTCAGCATTGGACCCTCCAGCATTGGACTCTTCACCGTTCGACTCTTCAGCACTGGAATCTTCAGTATCGGGCAATTCAGCATTGGATCCTTCAGCATTGGACTCTTCAGCATTGGACCCTTCAGCATTGGACCCTTCAGCATTGGACTCTTCAGCATTGGACCCTCCAGCATTGGACTCTTCACCGTTCGACTCTTCAGCACTGGAATCTTCAGTATCGGGTAATTCAGCATTGGACCCTTCAGCATTGGACTCTTCACCGTTGGTCTCTTCAGCGTTAGATTCTTCGGCATTCGATTCCTCGGCTTCAGATTCATCAGGATTTTCTGCAGATTCAACAGATTCCCCAGATGCTCCACTACTCTCTTCCTCATTAGACTCACTATCAGATTCACTCTCAGACTCACTACCAGATTCACTATCAGACTCACTATCGGATCCGCTTTCGGATTCACTGTCGGATTCACTGTCGGATTCACTGTTGGATTCGCTATCTTCATCACTATCCTCATTGGACTCACTGTTCTCATCTGATTCACTGTCCTCCTCATTATCGCTCTCATTTGAAGAAGCGGATGAATCTTGATCCAGTAATTCTTCTATCAAATTTGCGATTTCTGTCTCAATTGCTAACTTCTCCAAATCAAACTGAGCAAGTGTCTCCACAACACATTGACGATTGCTATAGCCAGCAGCCAAAATACGTGCTCCAGTTACACTTAATTGCTTGACATCTAACAAAGCACCAAATATTACGGACAGTGGGCGCCTCACTGCACTTGCACATTGACGTCCTGCGGAGTTAGTATCACGGCTGTTTAAGCAATTTTGCACCTCACCAATAAGCGTCTCTACGACGGGTTGATAGTCTGCAATTGCTTCCTGCACCTGCGCTTCGAATTCCGAAACTTGGGATTCTAGTTCATCAGCACAAGAAGACAAGTAGCTGCTATAACGATTTATTACCTCATTGATAATCTCTTCGGCTTGTGCGGTAACTTGATCTGAACCAGCCTGTTCTTCCACTACTTCAAGCACTTCTTCAGCCCAGCTATTCCACTGTCCAAGCACTTGTTGTTCTTCAAGTGCAATTTGCTGTTGCAATTGCTCGCGCACCTCACCAACATGTTCCTGTAGTGATTCTGCAGCAGCGTTTAACTCTTGTAGCTTATTTTCGATTTCACTCAATGCTTGACGCTTCACGCGATTACGTACACTTTGAATTTGTTCATTCAAAGTATCGACGAAAGCACGCACTAATGCCTTGAAATTACCAACACTTTGTACAGCGAATTCATGTGCGCTACCAGCAATCGCTTCACCAAATTGTCGTCCTCCATCAATTAAATTTCCTGCTGCGTTTGCAACGTTATCAATAAAATTTTTCTTGGTTTGTAGTCCCAATATGGTAGCATCTTTTACGCTACCAGCAATGTTTTGAGCTAAATCACTAAATCCACTTGCAATGTCCCTAAAAATGTTGCTATTTTGGGATGGTGAAATCCCACCTTCGATTTCAGCGGCTGAATTTCCTCCTATTTGTGGTCGATTAAAAATAAATGGTTGTGGTACTGCCCAAGTAGTTTGGAATACTACTGCTGCTGCAACCAGCGTAATTAATGTCAATGATGTTTTCATCTTTGGTTTAACTTTATCTTTAAGGTTTTTACTGTAAAGCCAGGTTAAACACTATCTAAACTTTTCTCTAGCATTTGCTTATATAGAAAAGTTGATCCATTTCCAATATTTGTTCAAGTTTATCTGCATTTTCAAAGTATAATGCCATTTGTTTAATTGTCATTTATTAATTGAAAAATATCGGAAAAAAGTTGTGATGTAAATGTTTTTATTAATTGATAATACATTAGGTGATTCTTATTAACACAATGATACAAGCATTCTTCTATTTCTAGGGAATGTCTGGCAGAGTAATCTTAGCTTTTTACCCCCACCGCCTGTTGAATTTATTGTTTTGTGATAACTTTAAGCCAACTGAAGAATATCAGTGCTGAAAAACGCTTGATATTCCATCGTAACCAATCGTTATTCCGCATTCCTTCTCTTGGAGTGAACAAGATTCGGTGAGATATGTACTCGAATCAATAGCTTTTCAACCATTTCGCAGACTCTAAAATGCAGTGAAAATATTACCTGGATAGTATCATTGAATGCTACTTTAATCTTAAAGAATACCGTCAAGTTGATTTTGTGTTCCGAAAAACATTTTTCAATACTGCCAACTAGACAATACAATACAATGCAGTTCCTGCAGATCTCCCTATCAGCATGATGAAGTGTGGACATCAAACATGGTGTAATACCACTGCCAAAATAAACTCTACGCTTTTTAGGAGACATGTATTGGTTTGAAATCTTTTGGATTTATGTGAGAGCTCTTACCTGTTTTTGGAGTGAAAGTAAGCTTGGCAATAGTAGCTAACCGATGCCAGTTACTTTTGTTTTCTAAGATGATGGTCTGTAAATTGTTCGAAAATGTCTGATTTGATTCACCTTGTTCATGTTGAGAACTTTCAGAATAGCGAATATTTAAAAATAAATCCAGGCATTCCTTAACTGGCAAGGCTTAGAAATTGTCAAACTTTTTTTTCATTAGAATTAGAGCGTTGATTATAGTAAATAAAATTTTCCACAGTCTATACTATGTAGTCATACAAAATTCGATCAAATACATACAAAAATGTAGCTCTTATTGGTAACTATTTTTTTTTTGTTTCTCGTTTTCATTGTGGTTCCAAGTTAAAAACAAATTTTTTGTTGTGTATCGGAAGAAAAAATAATTTAAAACTATTTTACTGAATTTTTTAAATTACAAAAACAACAAATAACGGTTTTAGCTAGTCATTATATTTTCATTCATTGCTAAATGGAATCATCAGCGATCTTTAAGCCGACGAGTGAGAGTTTGTTAGCCTAATGTGTTTTCCTTTCTGCATAGAGAGCCGAATCAACAAGCGAAACAAAGCAAAGCCAAAACTATTTTTTCTATTGTGTGTCTTTGTGTTATATGTATTATAATAAAATAACCTTTCGGTAGGTGAGATATCTAAGCTGTACAAAACTGAGGTTATGAAAAACTGTTAACACAGGAATTTCGAGCTATTTTCGAGCGGTTCCAAAAGTTTTCCATTTTCCGGAAAATTGCGAAAAACTTTTTGTACAGCTAAGGGAATATATCTAAACATGAAGCTACCAAAACGAAGTACCTAAGCAAAAATATTTCATCATGTGAATTTCGAGCTATTTTCGAGCTAATTTCTTACGGAAAAAAATTTTCAGAAAACCTTTGAGTTTTCCGGAAAATTCAATTTTATGCTAAGATAATATATCTAAGCTGGAAGTAATTTTAATGAAACACTTATGTAAAAATATATTGCCATGGGAATTTCGAGCTATTTTCGAGCTATTTTCTTGCGGAAAAAAAATTTCGGAAAACCTTTGAATTTTCCGGAAAATTGAATTTTATGCTTAGATAATATATCTAAGCATGAAGCTACCAAAACGAAGTGCCTCAACAAAAATATTTCATCATGTGAATTTCGAGCTATTTTCGAGCTAATTTCTTACGGAAAAAAATTTTCAGAAAACCTTTGAGTTTTCCGGAAAATTCAATTTTATGCTAAGATAATATATCTAAGCTGGAAGCAATTTTAATGAAACACTTATGTAAAAAGATATTACCATGGGAACTTTGAGCTATTTACGAGCTATTTTCTTGCGGAAAAAAAATTTCGGAAAACCTTCGAGTTTTCCGGAAAATTGAATTTTATGCTTAGATAATATATCTAAGCAGGAAGCATTCTTAACGAAACGCTTGTGAAAATATATTTTACCATCGGCATTTCCAACTATTTTCGAGCTATTTTCTTACGGAAAAAAAGTTTCGGAAAATCTTTGATTTCTCCGGAAAACTCAATTTTATGCTAAGATAAGATATCTAAGCGGGAAGCATTCTTAACGAAACGCTTCTGAAAATATATTTTACCATCGGCATTTCGAACTATTTTCGAGCTATTTTCTTACGAAAAAAAAGTTTAGGAAATTCTTTTGAGTTTTCCGGAAAATTCAATTTTATGATAAAATAAGATATTAAAGCGGGAAGCATTCTAAACGAAATACTTTAGAACAAATATTACACACTGTGAATTTCGATCTTTTTTCGACCCATTTGTGGCTGGGAAAAAAAACAATTTTCAGGAACACTTTTATATATCCGGAAAATTAAATTTATTCTGACGCCACACGGGCGTTTTTTTAACGCGCGTTGTCCACAAATCGAGTTTAAGCATAACTTCGGCATTAACAAAACCAACGCACGTTGATTGTGTGGTCCATATCTTTAAACAACAATTCCTATACATAAATATCACAACCTTAAAAAGCAAAAATATAAGATTAGAAATCAAAAAGATTTAGAAAAGTTTAATGTATAAGACAAGAAAAAGTCTTCATGTGCAGCCCTGGTTATATTTGAGGTTTTTTGCGCGCCTTTAAAACTAAAATTCCGCGATTTTTCATTTTTCTCCACGCATTGTTCTCAGAAAATAGCGTTAGCAGCAAACATTCAACTAGGGTAACCAACCTTACATTCATAAGTAGAAATTCGAAAAAAACATTCTTTTGAATTTAAAATAGTTTTTAGTGTATTTTTATGCCAACGAATTTTGCAGACACAAACTTATAGTCCCTTTATGATGATAAACTTTAAAATAATGGCCATATTCTTAAATTTAGCAGATAAAACAAAATCAAGCTCTTAGCAGCAGCATGTGTACATGTCCTTTCCTTCAGCAAATGTTTTCTACTTCATCAACAATATCAATGGTTTCTTAGACGTTCACTGCGGATCACATATATGTGTATCCAAAAACGTTTAATTTATGTTTTCCACAAATAACACTGAGCCAAGAAATAATTTTAAAATTTCTCATTATATGTAAATATCACATTATTTTAATTTTTGTGTAATTTTATTTCTGTGGCTTATGTTGTGTCTGAAATGAATATACAGTATTGGCCAAAACTTAAGCACCACCTTAGTAAATTTTTTTTCAAATCATGATTTTTTTTATGAAAACTGCGTTTTTAAAACATATTACGTATTAATTTTATTTATTTATACCTTTTTTATTGACAAGCAAAAATTAAAAAAAATCTGCGTCTCATAAATAAAAAGTTAACATAGAAGGAACATTTTAAACCCAAAAACTTAACGAACAAAACTGAAGCACCCCCATTTTTATGGCAAGTAAAAACTTTTAAGATTAGTACTTAGGGAGCGTTCAAGTATTACGTAACGCAATTCTTGAAGATCTTTGAAAGTAATGCGCTGTTATTTACTTATATAATAAATATAATATTTATTGCTGTAGCTAATCTAGAAACAGTTTCATTATGCACACCTAATTTCAAGACACCCGTTGTTCGACACCTCCTCCCGCCCCTGTACCGTATCGTATCGTTTTACAAATTGCGTTACGTAATACTTGAACGATCCCTTAGTTGCGAACCCTTTATTCTTGACGACTCGCGCACCTCTTTAAGACATAGAAGATATTAAATTATTAATGATATCCTTCCCCAAGGTGCTTAAGTTTTGGCCAATACTGTATATGTACATAGGACACAAGCTATTTTTCGTTTTCGCAAAGAAAAATTTCTGCAAAATGTACCATCACTAATTTTTGCAAAGCTGGCATCCCTATTTTTGTCAGCGAGATGAAGAGCGCAGAAAATAGAATGAGGGGTAAATAATATATGCCAATAATTTTATGATCACGCGTCTGTTTTACAGGTAACTTTGTTATTTTCTGTGGGTTTGTGGATCCTGATTTCGTACTCATTTTTCCTTTGTTGTTTTTTAGTATACTATTGCACTTAACCCTACGGTACACAAGGTGAAGTTATGCTTTCTAAAGTGATTCATAAATTCAATACTTCCATGTCCCCCCGGGACGTGAATTGTTCGATACGGCTTTCGATACATAATCCGTTTTGCCTGCTACGGAAATAAAGAAAGTGCGTAATATAGCAGTGAGTGTGAAAACCGTTAAAAGACTACTCAGGGAAACCACTTTGAGTGCCCAAAATCCACGACGAGTATCGTTGTTAAAAAAAAAAAACATATCACAGACATACCGAGCTTTGCGCACGGGTACTTAGTATGGTCGCTTGCAAAGTTGAGTGGAACGATGAGAGTAAGATTATTCCAAGTATCATATTCTGTGTTTGGGCTACCCCTTACATATGGACGAGTGCCTTTTCCACCAAAAAAACGATCTTACTCTCATCGCTCCACATAATGCTTATCTACTTTGCAAGCGACCATACTAAGTACCCGTGCGCAAAGTTCGGTATGTTTGTGATATGGTTTTTTTTTAACAACGATACTCGTCGTGTATTTTGGGCACTCACAGTGGTTTCCCTGAGTCGTCTTTTAACGGTTTCTACACACACTACTATATTGCGCACTTTCTTTATTTCCGTAGCAGGCAAAAACGGATTATGTATCGAAAGCCGTATCGAACAATTCACGTCCCGGGGGGACATGGAAGGCATTCGGTCTCGTGTTTTATGTTTATTTCTGTATTTTATCGTATCCGAAACCATTTTCGCAGAACATCTGATAAAATTTTAAATTTCATTTAAAGTTTAACTTTACGAAAGGTAATTTTTAATAATTTTACTTTGCTCTGTCGAAGAATGCTTTCCACGGCCCACTTAAATGAAAAAACTCGAAAAAATCATTGGAGTATTATACGGCCCACTTAAATGAAAAAACTCGAAAAAATCATTGGAGTATTATACAAGAATAATGGAACTTATTTGTTACGATCAAATTATTTTAATAAGAGTAAATACCTAATCTTAAGAATTAAATGAGTTGAACAGTGCTATTATTTTTACCGCTCGAAATTACAAATAACTCAATACAATAGCAAACCTAGAAAGTGCCGCTATTTTTTTGGAACAAAATGTCATGTGGTTATCTTGTGTACTTATCAAGTAACTATATTTTAAAATATTAGAAGAAAAAAAAACGTCATTTGCTCGAAATATTTTCTTTCAATTCATAAATGACACCGCGGGGCTATTCTTTTTACCGCAACTTTATATACAGATGTATTATGTGTATTGAATTTATGAATCACTTTAGAAAGCATAACTTCACCTTGTGTACCGTAGGGTTAAGTGCAATAGTATACTAAAAAACAACAAAGGAAAAATGAGTACGAAATCAGGATCCACAAACCCACAGAAAATAACAAAGTTACCTGTAAAACAGACGCGTGATCATAAAATTATTGGCATATATTATTTACCCCTCATTCTATTTTCTGCGCTCTTCATCTCGCTGACAAAAATAGGGATGCCAGCTTTGCAAAAATTAGTGATGGTACATTTTGCAGAAATTTTTCTTTGCGAAAACGAAAAATAGCTTGTGTCCTATGTACATATACAGTATTGGCCAAAACTTAAGCACCTTGGGGAAGGATATCATTAATAATTTAATATCTTCTATGTCTTAAAGAGGTGCGCGAGTCGTCAAGAATAAAGGGTTCGCAACTAAGGGATCGTTCAAGTATTACGTAACGCAATTTGTAAAACGATACGATACGGTACAGGGGCGGGAGGAGGTGTCGAACAACGGGTGTCTTGAAATTAGGTGTGCATAATGAAACTGTTTCTAGATTAGCTACAGCAATAAATATTATATTTATTATATAAGTAAATAACAGCGCATTACTTTCAAAGATCTTCAAGAATTGCGTTACGTAATACTTGAACGCTCCCTAAGTACTAATCTTAAAAGTTTTTACTTGCCATAAAAATGGGGGTGCTTCAGTTTTGTTCGTTAAGTTTTTGGGTTTAAAATGTTCCTTCTATGTTAACTTTTTATTTATGAGACGCAGATTTTTTTTAATTTTTGCTTGTCAATAAAAAAGGTATAAATAAATAAAATTAATACGTAATATGTTTTAAAAACGCAGTTTTCATAAAAAAAATCATGATTTGAAAAAAAATTTACTAAGGTGGTGCTTAAGTTTTGGCCAATACTGTATATTCATTTCAGACACAACATAAGCCACAGAAATAAAATTACACAAAAATTAAAATAATGTGATATTTACATATAATGAGAAATTTTAAAATTATTTCTTGGCTCAGTGTTATTTGTGGAAAACATAAATTAAACGTTTTTGGATACACATATATGTGATCCGCAGTGAACGTCTAAGAAACCATTGATATTGTTGATGAAGTAGAAAACATTTGCTGAAGGAAAGGACATGTACACATGCTGCTGCTAAGAGCTTGATTTTGTTTTATCTGCTAAATTTAAGAATATGGCCATTATTTTAAAGTTTATCATCATAAAGGGACTATAAGTTTGTGTCTGCAAAATTCGTTGGCATAAAAATACACTAAAAACTATTTTAAATTCAAAAGAATGTTTTTTTCGAATTTCTACTTATGAATGTAAGGTTGGTTACCCTAGTTGAATGTTTGCTGCTAACGCTATTTTCTGAGAACAATGCGTGGAGAAAAATGAAAAATCGCGGAATTTTAGTTTTAAAGGCGCGCAAAAAACCTCAAATATAACCAGGGCTGCACATGAAGACTTTTTCTTGTCTTATACATTAAACTTTTCTAAATCTTTTTGATTTCTAATCTTATATTTTTGCTTTTTAAGGTTGTGATATTTATGTATAGGAATTGTTGTTTAAAGATATGGACCACACAATCAACGTGCGTTGGTTTTGTTAATGCCGAAGTTATGCTTAAACTCGATTTGTGGACAACGCGCGTTAAAAAAACGCCCGTGTGGCGTCAGAATAAATTTAATTTTCCGGATATATAAAAGTGTTCCTGAAAATTGTTTTTTTTTCCCAGCCACAAATGGGTCGAAAAAAGATCGAAATTCACAGTGTGTAATATTTGTTCTAAAGTATTTCGTTTAGAATGCTTCCCGCTTTAATATCTTATTTTATCATAAAATTGAATTTTCCGGAAAACTCAAAAGAATTTCCTAAACTTTTTTTTCGTAAGAAAATAGCTCGAAAATAGTTCGAAATGCCGATGGTAAAATATATTTTCAGAAGCGTTTCGTTAAGAATGCTTCCCGCTTAGATATCTTATCTTAGCATAAAATTGAGTTTTCCGGAGAAATCAAAGATTTTCCGAAACTTTTTTTCCGTAAGAAAATAGCTCGAAAATAGTTGGAAATGCCGATGGTAAAATATATTTTCACAAGCGTTTCGTTAAGAATGCTTCCTGCTTAGATATATTATCTAAGCATAAAATTCAATTTTCCGGAAAACTCGAAGGTTTTCCGAAATTTTTTTTCCGCAAGAAAATAGCTCGTAAATAGCTCAAAGTTCCCATGGTAATATCTTTTTACATAAGTGTTTCATTAAAATTGCTTCCAGCTTAGATATATTATCTTAGCATAAAATTGAATTTTCCGGAAAACTCAAAGGTTTTCTGAAAATTTTTTTCCGTAAGAAATTAGCTCGAAAATAGCTCGAAATTCACATGATGAAATATTTTTGTTGAGGCACTTCGTTTTGGTAGCTTCATGCTTAGATATATTATCTAAGCATAAAATTCAATTTTCCGGAAAATTCAAAGGTTTTCCGAAATTTTTTTTCCGCAAGAAAATAGCTCGAAAATAGCTCGAAATTCCCATGGCAATATATTTTTACATAAGTGTTTCATTAAAATTACTTCCAGCTTAGATATATTATCTTAGCATAAAATTGAATTTTCCGGAAAACTCAAAGGTTTTCTGAAAATTTTTTTCCGTAAGAAATTAGCTCGAAAATAGCTCGAAATTCACATGATGAAATATTTTTGCTTAGGTACTTCGTTTTGGTAGCTTCATGTTTAGATATATTCCCTTAGCTGTACAAAAAGTTTTTCGCAATTTTCCGGAAAATGGAAAACTTTTGGAACCGCTCGAAAATACTGTCGGACAGCTCGAAAATAGCTCGAAATTCCTGTGTTAACAGTTTTTCATAACCTCAGTTTTGTACAGCTTAGATATCTCACCTCCTTTCGGTGAGCTTACTGAATTATTGTACGATTTGCGCTTGCTACTTGCAATGAAGCGCCCACAAAAAAGTATAATATCAAATGAGACAAAGACACACAAAAAAAATGTTTGGCTCTGTTTTGCCTCGATTTTCAACAAACCTATGCAAAACGAAAAACACTTTAGTCTTAGAAATTCTCACTTTTTGGTCTTAAGGTCACTGATGATTTCATTTAGCATTGAATGAAACTATTCAAACTGGCTTTAGCTGATTTTGGTTGAGAAATTAGGAGGCCATACCATGTTCAAATCATTAAATATACACAATTGTCATTGTCATCTGCTGGGTTGATATCGATTGTCTGAATTATTTACTTATCTTAGAAGTAGCTTAAAGTTTAAAAAATAGAGCTATATACTAAATTGCTTTTCAACTCATTTTCTTCTTAAGTTTTGGTCAGTTGTCATGCAAATTTATTGCAGTAGCTACGTAATTTGCTGTTATCAAATTAAACAAATATTTATTCTGTTTAATATATAAACATTTAAGCAACTGTTAATTGCAATTCAAACTAGACACTATTGTACTTATTTTTTTTTTTAATTCATCAAATATTTGTCCAGCCTTTACTCTGCGAATAAATTGACAACAAATTGAGCGAATGAAATAGTTTAATGCCTTTACTAACTTCTGATTGTTTAGTAATGGAATTATGTTTTTTTTCCGCATTTTTTCTGTCTTCTGAAGCGTTTATTGTATAGTGAAACAAAAGAGATATGATACTATATATAATTTAATAAATTTAAATAGGCTGGATGCCTTTAAACATTGTTTAAACAATTACAAGTAACTAACAGTGTGCGCGGTTCTGCACGTGCAATTTCTATTTTAGAGAAAGTTGGGTCCATGTACCGAATTGTACAATTTAGTATATGTACCAAGAATAGCAATATTAGTGTTTTTGTTGTATAAGAAAGACAATATACTTATGTACATTTTAGCACAATATTCAAAACTCCTGCTATCAAAGTGTCCAGATATAGTATTTTAAGTGTCTTTATAAATTGAAATGTGCCACGCCCCGCTGTCCAACTGAGTCTGGTGAGGTGCTTAACATAGACCATATGGGCATTTCTCTCATGTTGAACGGGACGGAAGTTTTTTTTTAAAGTGGAATAAAAGTCAAAGTAAAACACTTTTATTTTTTTCTGTTACTTTAAGGAATAGCCCTTTGATAGCACTATATTGAGTGTTAAAGTTGATGCCAGACGTAGTACTGGTTCCAAGATATAGGCAATAAAAAAGCCATTCGAACGGGTCAAAAAACGTAAGTGTTTTTCATGGCCATCTATAGAAAAGCAAAAGTCACCGAAACCTGGTATCATTTTTTAATGCAACTAATTTTAAAATGTTATGGAATAATATAACTTTTTAATAGATTTCGTTTAATTGAAAAATCTTATTTACTTTTTTTCTTACAAGGCATATTAATCCATTCGAACGGGACATTTTTCCATTTCGGTTCATTTGGGCAATTTTTCAAAACGGCTTTAATATTTATATAAGTAATAATATTTAAGATATATACAGTGATTGAAAAAACAAATTTAATTTTTATATTTATCAAATTATTTAGTGAGATCAATTTGAACAAAGAAAAGAGGAAGGAGTAGATAATTTTCTTAAAATAATATAAAACTTGCCTTTTAGCTGTTTAAACGTATTTCCTGTAAGAGGCGTGGCACCGCCTACTAAAAAAAATATATTTTTACTCAAGTTTCAAGTTTCATACCAAACTTCATCAACATCGGTGTAGTGGCACAGCGTGATATCGTTTTTTCCTATTTGAAAAAATGATACCACGCCCACTTAAAGGACTTAGAGTCTCTACTAACCTTTTTCATGGATCATTCTATCTCCTAACCAAATTTCATTAAAATCGGTCCATTAGCTTAGCCGTGGAAACGTTATTTTCCCGTTAGGGGCGTGGCACCGCCTACTATTGAAAAATAAAGTATACATGTCCCTTCTTATCTTCACAATCTTTCCAAAAAAAAAGAAAAATTATGCGATTATGTTGTGCTATGGCTGTGAAAAACCGGTTTTACCGGTTATTCTTTTGGCGGAAATACCCATATACATCTTAGCACCAAATTTCAAAATTTATACTATTTATTATGGTGCCAATATATAGCGTTTTAAGTTTTAATGTTGTATGCCACGCCCAGTTGTCCAACTCCGTTCATATTTCGTGAGGTATTTATCATAGACTATATACCCTCAACACCATATTTCAAAACTCTTGATACCGTGGGTATTAACCTCTTTTGATTTTATTAAATTTTTGATATTTCTTCATCACTAAATCAATATATATATAAAAAAATAAATTTTGGATGTAATTTCAAGTAACCTCTAAGCCCCAGTTTACAAAAGAAATGTACTTACGAAAAAACTATTTTGATTATATTTTCAATGATCCGGTTTGAAGACTTCGCAGAAAGTTGAGTTTTGATTAAAAATTTTGAGAGCCTTACAATTAAATAACTATGAAGTTTTAAAATTTTTTTTTTTAAATTTAAACTATGAAGTTATTTTAAATAGCTACTACATTGTTTTAAAGGTTTTGTTTGTTTTTTTTTTTTTTTTTTTTTTTTTTTAATTTGACAAAAGCTTTTATGAAAACAAATATGAAATAAAAAAAAAATAAAAATTAAATGAAAAAGGCCACTTTTTGCTAAATTTTATTCACTACCTTTTGTCATTCGAGTTTTTTCTCTGCCTCGTTAGGTATCTCCTAGCATACCAACAAATTTATTTAGATCTTATTTTGCCCATGTTATGTTGGCGTTTGATTTTTTTTTTTTCATTGCAAAGCTTTTTGCAGTTTGTAAATCTTTTGGCTGCCACAGGATTATTTCTGGTCGTGGGATTAATAAAAGGATTACGAGCTGGAAAATAGCAGCTGTGTCGCATTTTCCACTGCTACCAACTATACTACCACCAACGAACTACTGGCTCTCTACTTGCCTTTGCTGCTGCTGTTGTTAATACCATTTGCCGGTGACATACACACACACACAAAGCAATTGCAACATGAGTCAAGTATAGTTCATCTGCAATGGCAGCAACGACAGCCGTAGCATATTATGATGAAGTTGTAGTCAGTTGGTGTTGCCACATCCGTTGCCGCCAACGACACCGTTAGCGTTTTGCTGCTGCCTCTTTGTCTGTGTATGAGATTTTGCTGTTCGCTCATAAATCATGCAGTAAAAAGTGCATGTGCATATGCGTAAGGTTCAACTATACTTACTTACTAGGGTGATAATGCATATGACAAAAATTAGAAAGATATACTTAGAAATTGTAAAAATTTACTAGAATTTACTAGAGTTTCAACTTTAAATTCACTAAAAATTCACATGATTTTTTGCAATTATGTATGAAATTAGTTGAAAACCAACATAGCTTGTGGACATAAGACCACAATTGCCTGAAAAAGTGGTCGAAAATTGAACTGACAGAATTCGCTTTGTCAGAGGCAGGCACAGTGTTCATATGCCCAATATAATTTTCAAATGGCCAAATTGTCTCAATTGATTGTTGTTTTTTTTGGAATTTAAAGTTATTATGTTCCAAAAAATCACCCGTTATATGTACATATATGTTTAGAAATCGGGACGGAACTACACTTTTAAAGTGAAATAAAAGTCAAAGTAAAACACTTTTATTTTTTTCTGTTACTTTAAGGAATAGCCCTTTGGTAGCACTATATTGAGTGGTAAAGTTGATGCCAGACGTAATACTGGTTCCAAGATAGAGGCAATAAAAAAGTCATTCGAACGGGACAAAAAACGGAAGTGTTTTTCATGGCCATCTATAGAAAGGCACAAGTCAGCGAAACCTTGCAATGCGACTGATTTCAAAATGTTATGGAATAATATAACTTTTTATTAGATGTCGTTTGAAAAATCTTATTTACTTTTTTTCTTACAAGACATAATAATCCATTCGACCGAGACATATTTTTCCATTTTGGTTCACTTGGGCAATTTTTCAAAACGACTTAATATTTATATAAATAATAATATTTAAGATAAGTATTTACAATAATTAAAAAACAAATTAAATGTTTATATTTAACAAATTAATTAGTGAGATCAATTTGAACAAAGAAAAGAGGAAGGAGTAGATATTTTTCTTAAAAGAATATAAGACTTGTCTTTTTGCTGTTGAAACGTTTTTTTTCCTGTAAGAGGCGTGGCACCGCCCATTAAAAAATATATTTTTACTCAAGTTTCAATCTATCTACATACCAAATTTCATCAAAATAGGTGTAGTGGCACAGCCGTGATACCGTTTTTCCCCATTCTGAGCAATTCCACGCCCCCTTTAAGAAGTCGGAGTTTCTAATAATCTTTGTTAGGATTCAATCTATCCTTATGCAAAATTTCATCAACATCGGTCCATTAGTTTAGCTGTGGAAACGTTTTTTCCCGTTAGGGGCGTGGCACCGCCTACTATTGAAAAAAAAGTATACATGTCCCTCCTTCTCTTCACAACCTTTCAAAAAAAAAAAAAAAAAAAAATTAGATTATGTTATGTTATGGCAATTAATAACTAGTTTAACCGTTTTCAACTGCCTATTTATTGCACTTATGTTTGCGAACATGACCAACTTCAAACAGCTCCAAAAATTTAAAATTTAATTTTTTTTGCACTCGCTTTTTTATTTTTTAATTATGTACATGAAACTCTGTTCGTGCAAAAATTTTGACACACTTGTTGCTGTTATCAATTTCGAAATGAGAACATATGATGCTTTGCTATGTTATTTGTGACCTTAGAACATGAACTTAAGCAAATTAAAAATAAACAGTTGATAGAGATTAGTTTGATGTTTTTGCTTTGTTTTTAGCTAATTGACGTTGAAAGAGAGATTTTTCGGAAAAGCTATCGTTATGTATCACCTATCTTAAACACTTAAATATTTAAGGCAAAATACTATTCAATATTACAAAAAAGAGAAACTGCATTTATGCAAGTTTGCAGGTCGTTTGCTCAATGTGATAAATGAATTCTGGTGTAAATTGCTTAAATTAACAAAATTTGAATATTTTCCTTAGATAATATCATATAGTAACGCTTTTATAATAACTTTTAATTTTTCTGTTACGATTGGCCTTTTGGCGGAAATGCCCATATGATTTTTATGATCTGTGGAAAGTCTTTTGCATAGTTTGGTTTAGAACAAAAAGGTCTTGCCTATAATATGAGAAAAACCGAAATTTTTGATTTCGTGTCATATATACTTAAATCCAGAAATTTATTTTCAAATTTCAAAAAAAGTACTTTTGGCTTTAATTGTCATTACCAATGCTCAAGTTTAAACATCAAGCTTTTCACATTTCTTCATTCAAATAATTTTTTCGTGTTGATCATTGGTGTGGGTATTTTTCGATCCTCTTGCCTACCCTCGATTCGCGCCAATGATCTCTTCTATCAAAACTTTCTTGTACAGGAACTTCAACTAAATCAAACTCATCGCGCCACCTACCTAAAAAGGGAAGAACAACTAACTATGGCGGGACCAGTTAGTAAAAAAATAGGAAACTTAAATACTCGGACCTACTAACAAAAAAAAGTCATAAATTGCACTCGCTACTGATCGTTCACGTTAGAAGAGTTTTGTAAATACCCTATGCTCCGTATGGAGATATTAGACACAATTAGATAAAACGCATTACTGCGTAAGCTGATTGGTAAGAAACTCAAAATAAAATTAAACATGTTTTCGAATTATTTATTGTTTTGTTTTTTAAATACGATCAATGAAACAAGTTTTTGTTTTATGTTTTCTAAACATGAACCACCTTAATGTGCATATAAGTGCCACACTCATATATGCAAAAACGATGCTAATGTCGTTGTTGTTGCTACTGCTGCTTATATTATAGTGAAATCTGTGTATAAAGCTGATACAACGATATTATTTTCAAATTGAATAAATTTTTTTTTATTTTTGCAAAGGCAACTTCACGTAATAAAATTTACGATAGCGCATAGGAAAATACTAAGAGATTAAAAAAGAGCATTTTGAATATGAAGGCATGCCTTTCAGTAAGTCACTGTAATAGAAAGAGTATAGTGTTATAAAAATTAGCATTTTATAGGTGAAAAGCACAAGTGCTTGCAAAGTGAATTTGTAGTGAAAGTATGATGGGATTAGGTTGAAAGAACTGTGATACTTTAAACAAATTTTCTATAGTATATGGACTCTTACAGTCTATAGGCTTGCAGTCAGCTCTAGTAACGTGCTTATAACTAGCTAAATAAGTAATTTTCTTAGAAGTTTTTGAACATATCAATAGTTTTAAGCTATATGGCTTATTGTGAATACTACAAATTTTATGCATAGAATTATGCTTTATGTCCGTAAACGAAAGATGCTATAATGCGCAAAATACGTGAAAAAAAAAATCTTACACGAAGAGAACCAAGCCCGTTAAAAAGAGCATAACATTTACGCTAAAAAGGTTTCTCAGAAGAAAAAAAGCATTGTCTCACTGTTTGCACCTTCCCACTACTAATCTTATTTCGTTCCCGTTAGTTCTTACATATTGGAGCTAGGCAACGTTATGCACCGAAATGTTTTAAAATTTCCCACAAGACACTGTTTCCCGATGTATCACCGATAAAAATTACCGCGTTTACTTTGTAAAGATAGGCAAATACAATTACATTTTTTATTTTATCAATGCATATGCATTCATCAATATCTTCAAATTTAGTATTTTCAAATGTCGACCTAAGTATTAATGTATGTAAATTTTTCAAACCAATTTCATTTTGCATCTGTTATTAACTTTATCAAATACTTTTCACTTTATTGTCTTCTATTTTTCAAATTTGTCTGCTCTCTTTTTTTTAATCGAATGTTCATAGAAAGGATATACGTATGTACTCTCGCTTTCAATTTTTCATTTCAAAGTCCTTGTTGCACAGAAATAAAAAAAAAGCGCTAAGCGAAATATTTATACAATAAACGGATTAAGCTAAGAAGAGTACGCAGCGTAAAGTATGAAAAAAGCTAAAGTGAATAAAAACAAAAAAAAAAAAAACTGAAGAAAATTTAGTATCTCTAGCATGCTTCGTCTTTATTAAAAACGCTTTAAATATGGTATTGCCGCTTTGAAACGCATTTAACATATTTTAGCAACAGCTGCGACAAAGTGCCATGGTTACGATCCAACAGTAGCAGCGGTGGCAGCATTCAACGATGAAGTCAGTGTTGCCAATGAATGTGACTTATGTTGCTGGAAATGAAAATTTTTTACATTGGCAAAAGAGTTGTGGCGACAAACGATAGAAGAAATGGAGGGAAAAAAGGCTTAGAAACAAAAACAGAGCGTGCTAAACAGAGTCGACAGAAAGAGTTCGCAGTCAATTGCTTGCTTGGCTGCTAAAACTAATGCCCTCAGTCCTTGACTTCGATTTCAATTTGCATCAATTCCACAAATCTTCTTTTGCCAAGAAAAACAAATGTATTTAAATGCTTCGGTGGAGGGGAGTTGTTGACGCAAAAGTGTGTGTAGAAGTTAAAACAAAAAAAAAGCAATCTTTTTTTTAAGCTAAAGGATTTTCACAGCTTCGTAACAACCAAAATATTGTTGGCAGTCGTTGTCGTCATCGTCGCAGTTATCGTTGCAAATGTTGACAAGACAAATGAGTTGAGAGCTTTGTAAGAGACTCGTCGTCGTCGTATGGTGTTGCCGCCCGCACAAACAAATGTCCCCTAAATTTGTCTTATGACTTTATAGTTCTAGGGTGAGTGCAATTCATTCAAAAATTTATATTGTGTGGAAGTTTTTTTTTTTTGCAGCAGGATATTGCGTTAGCACACAAATAAATTCATGCTGCAAAAGTGTGCACTTGAAATGACAAATAAATAGGTAAGCGATTTATCAGAAACAAAGACTTTGAGACCGTACCAAGACTTTTCCGAGAATATTAAAAAGTGACAACGTAGTAACGAAGGTATGGCGAAATTAATAAATTTTCAAAATTTATTTTTAATACCATGCTCAAATGTTATGAGTTTGAATATTAGTTTATTGTGAAGACGTAAAATGTACGCATTGGAACAAATTTTTCTACGTTGTTGCGTTGTTGCTAAGGTATTCGTATAAAGCAATTTGTTGGAGGGTCTTTCCGTTGTAGTGGGTGGGGGCACTTGGATTTATTTGCAGACACAATTTTAAATTTTTTTTATAAATTATCTTATACGGTACGCTATCTGAAAACACGTTTTCTTAAAAGTACTGAACTTAAATAATACGTGCACTAAAGAGAACGCACTCTAAAGGAGTTTAAACAAAAATCCATTTATTTTTCGAGACATTTTTAGACCATTCGTAGAGATTTCGTATGAGTTTTGCGAGTAAAAAGTAAAAGACTTATGCTGTCACAAAAATTTAATTACTTATGTACATAAAAGTACAAATTTTTGTGTAAACGAAACCAACTGTTCTTAATACTGTCCTTAATTGGCAAAACAAAATAGTTTTGTCAAACTCAAAATTTAGAAGTAGATAAATGCTGGTGCCGCTTCTTTCATAGTGCAATTACGACAAAACGAAACCCCACAGGAAAAATTCTATCGGGATCAAATTCCACTATCTCGGTAGCCAGTTTGAGACACATCTGCATAAGATAACCATGCCCTCAGATCGATCGTACAGAATATCCATTGCGCCAACTGTGTGCCACGTAGCGTCGCACAGTGTTATATTTTGAGAAAAAATGGACAAAATCAAATTCCCGTCGATAACAATGCCCAAAAAAAAACGAGGTCGGTCTCATTCGAAAGGTGATTTCATGCTTTTTTTAGAAAAATTGTCCCGAATCGAGATCCCAGCTTTGGGCATTTCTCAGAAATGCCCAAAATATGGTCTTTTTCACTTTTAGACAGTTTTTCCCAATTTTAGTACAATTCTGACTCGTATACATATCCGATGATAATTTATTTTGAAAGTCGAGAGTATATATATATATATATCTTTTAAAACTAATTCGTTATAAAAAAAAAATTTTTTTTCGTATTATAACTAAAAAAATGACAAAAATTACATTACTCTCGACTTTCAAAATAAATTATCATCGGATATGTATACGAGTCAGAATTGTACTAAAATTGGGAAAAACTGTCTAAAAGTGAAAAAGACAATATTTTGGGCATTTCTGAGAAATGCCCAAAGCTGGGATCTCGATTCGGGACAATTTTTCTAAAAAAAGCATGAAATCACCTTTCGAATGAGACCGACCTCGTTTTTTTTGGGCATTGTTATCGACGGGAATTTGATTTTGTCCATTTTTTCTCAAAATATAACACTGTGCGCCGTACTGTTCGAACCATATGTCGTTGATGGTGTTGACAATGCTATCATCCGCTACACTGAGAGTAATCGACGACTTAATTTTCACTTTTGACGTTTGATTTGAGTGGAAATTGAATCTTGACTGTATCTGGTGAACAGGGGATTACCAGTGCCCAAGGGCGTTGAGGTAAGCTCAAACTAGAAATATATAAAAAGCTGTACTGTACTTAGGTCGTTTTGAGCACCGTTTTGGTCCGCACTAATCCGGTACCACAGGTTGTCAGGAGAGCCTAGGGCTTAAACTTTAGCCTGACAGTTACGCGAAACCCAATAAAGTCCATCGCATGAAGTAGGCCCTTTCGGAGTTCATCTTGGTGGCTGTGGTTGAAACTTAAATCGCAGGGAGAGCAAAGTGTAACGCTCAGTGTGGAGTTGCATTTTTTCAATTTCCCAAAAACGTCAAGAGATGTGGGTAGACCTCGACTCATACCAAGCGTGAAGTAACGTCCTCAACAAAAAGTTTACTTGGTAACTGTTTCCAATACCAGTCGTATTCCTCTATAATTAGTGACGTCTATAAAATAATTTAAGTATGGCACGGCACACCACGGCCTAAAGCCTTTTGCCGCAGGTGGTCACGTTAAAAAAAAGAAGGTATTTGTGATCTGTCACAGTTATAACTAGGGAACAATTTGATATGGGATATGGTCATTGGCCATCACTTGTAAATTATGTAGCTGGCTGTTGCGAATTCACGTGCTTATTTGTTGTATTTATGTTGATTTTCAGACTTACTTCTTCCGAAGAAAAGTGAGTTTTTGTTGCATGTCGGACTGGTTAGTGATGAGGAAGTCTTGCAAATGATCGCTGAATTTTCATTGAATGCCACCATATGTAGAGTCTGAACGCATAAAAGAAGCCGTAAAATTCAGCGAAACTGAATGGATGGACTTAATGCTCTCACAGAAATTAATTTTCTCTAAATTTTGGAGCACGCTTACTTTACTACAAATCGCCCAAAGTTTTTAAATTTTTTTAGGTAAAGTAGCGCTATAAAAATAAAAAATAAATATGCAAAAATAAAAAGGGTCGGACAGATCTAGTTTCGGAGATATAGCTATCGGAAGTTGCGGATATAGCTTTTATGAAAATCAATATAAGTTGGAGAACCCTATTTAGATATCCAAAATATTGGTACCATACAAAAGGTATAAAAGTATAAGGCATAAATTCGACATATGAACATTTACAATTTGTTGTGTAGTTTTCGAGATACATATAACAATTTTTGTAAAATTTTAAAACTTTTTTTTTTTAAAACGTTAATTTTTCCAAAAAACAATATATTATTAGCATATAATTTTTTTTTGCACCATAAGAAAGCTCAATTCATTAGCTTTACAATGATGTATCAGTTATACAAAATTTTTTTATTTAACCCATTTTTTACCGCAATGTAGAAATATTAATTAATAAAAGTTTTTTGAAAACTTGTTATGGACAGCTACAACAACGACTTAACCCTTAGTGGCACCATGGGAACGTGAACGACCCCACAGTAATTTTGAAATCATTTTTCGATCTAATAAATACACAAGTTTAGCCTCATGTAGCACAAAAATTTTTTGAAAAATATCCCTAATAATTATCAAATTTCATAAAATAGAGTCTTCTCAACACTCATTCAAAGTTATGAAGCCAGAAATTGAAAATTCGCTTTTTTTATAAATTTTTCTTCAACGTGGGGTCGTGAAAGACCCCAATGTGCCGTACCGGATTGTTACAAAAATGAAGTGGTGCCGCTAAGGGTTAAACAACGATAATAACACCAACAAAAACATCTATTATAACAAATATTACAAAAACAGCAACCGGTTTTTGGCCGCGGATCAGTCTATAATGTATCCAACACCTAGTTTACTAGTCACAGTACTTTTAAATAAAAGTAAAGGTAAGTTGGCGGTCTTCGGACGCGGCTCAGTTGTTTTTGTTCTTGTTGTTGTAATTATATTTGTATCCTTGTTGTATCGTTGTTGTTGTTGTTGTTATTGTCAATGTCACTGTAGTCTTAGTTTTTAATAAATATAATATTTAAAAAAGATTTTATTAATTATTTTTTTTTTTTTACATTCCGATAAAGAATGGGTTAATATAAAAAAAATTGGCTTTGTACTCAGTACATGATTTTAAAGCAAATAAATTGAGCTCTCTTATGGTGCTAAAAAAAATATATGCTAATAATACATTTTTTTGGGCTCGAAAACTATACAACCAATTTTAAATGTGTAGTTGTCAATCTTATGCCTTATTCAATTACATACCTTTCATATAGTACCAATATTTTGGATATTTTTACGGGGTTTTCCAACTTATACGGATTTTTATAAAAGATAAATCCCAACTTCCGATAGCTATATCTCCGAAACTAGATCCGTCTGACCCTCTTTTTTTGCATATTTATTTTTTATTCTTATAGGGCTACTTTCCCAAAAATTCTAAAAAAAATTGTAGTATTTGTGCTAAAGTAAACTTAAGCTAAAATTTTATAAATAAGAGGAGTTCGTGTCTCAATAATTTTCAATTTTGTTAAAGTCTTTTTATATAGTTATCAAAAAAAAACAAATATCTATGAAATGAAATTGAAAAAAAAGATTAAGTATTTAACCACTTATACCACATAAAGAAGACAATGCAATAAAATGCATCGCTTTTTAACGTTAATTAAAATCAATAAAATGTAATGCTTATTTATAAAAAAATATATGAAACATTAAACAAAAAAGGGACAACCGCTGTGCTTGTGATGCAAAATTTACAAATCTAACACGGTATGGTAGCAACATTAACACCAATACAACTGCAAAAGTCAAACTTTGGTTGTTTTCCCTTTATTTTCTCTCAATTGTGATAATTTTTAGTGTGTACGAGTATGCGAGAAAGTTTTACGGTTTTCAGTTCAACTAATACACGTTTAGCTTAGACTTTTTTTGTTTGTATTTTACTCAACATGTATGTTATTTTATTTTATTAAATCCTTCATAGATTGTGGATCAAAGCCAATGCAAAGGCAAAATAAAAGAGGTCACCGGTGTGAATTGTTTGTAGCTTTAAAAAAATCGGGTCGAAAAGCAATGCGAAAATGTACGCTTATGCGAGGCTAAAAACTTTTACACTTTCGCGTTTGACTGCGCGATGCACTTTAGAACTGTTCCACTGGCTGGGGCTTGAGTACGCTGCAATTTTGCAAAGGTGGAAAATTGTTGCTGGTTTCGGTTGATTTAGCAATAAAAAACAAAACCACCTAATCTTTTGGGGTTGATTCCAAAATCCCTTTTGCCAGCGAAGTGCAATGTTGCTGCAGCTGTGAAAAGTTTTACACAGCTCTGTGTATAGATAAAACAACAGACAGAACAGGTAGTGACCGACGGAAAGCGCAACGACAGACAGTTATAAAGTTCTGGCTATTTTAGGATTTATTTTAATTAAAAATTGTTACTCTTTGCTATTTTTGCCATAGTTTTTGCAACTGTTGTTGCAACATTTGTGTTGCAGCAAATCTACTTTATTGGCTGGACTATTGTGGGTAAATGGTTTTTATACGCGATTATTTAAGGTTATTTGTGTTTTTTATTTTTATAAGTTTTGTTACCTGTTTTGAATTTTTTTTTTTAATATTAAGCACGAAGCTTAATTGTTTGAATAGTTTAATATTTATAAAAGCTAAGTAATTTTCGAGAATTCTTGGCGAAAGATTTTCATATAAAGATTTGAAACCAACTTACCTACTTAAACATGAAAAATTACAAATTATGCTAAGCTTAAATTTCGAATATTAGTAACAACTTTTATTAAAAAACTTTTTTCATTCTGATATTAAGAAAGTTGCTTTTTTCAATCTAAATTAATGAAACTTTTAATGCAATTAAAAATTTGTTCTAAAAAAGCTATAGAACATGCTGCGAGTATCTTTACTACTATACAAGCTACTCTAATTACGTTGTTTTTTCGCAGTCCTCAATCTTTCTTACATCCTTCCATCAGTTTATGGAAACACAAAATCCAAATATAACTCATCTTTAATGCTATGCTATGGGAAAACAAAAAAATTTGCGTTTAACGAGCTGGAAAAGCATCATGAAATCAAAATTAAGTAACAAAGTAAAAAGTAACCTTAAGTGAAATACTTAAGCGTTAGAAAAGATAAACCCTCTAAACTGTACATTACCCACTGAGTGTCCAGTAGTCGAAACAACACACTTTAGCGCCAACATCAACACTTACCGCTAGTATGAAAAAAAATTGCAGCTAAAAAAGGGTGCAAGTTAAAATTCAATTAACTTGATTCCCACCACTTAAGCTTTTAATAATAATCAGTTAAGTACTTTCAAGTATAAAACAAAAAAAAAAAAACGACATCGTTGAAAAACATTTTACAAGCAAAAAAAAAAAAAAAAACTTAAAAAAAAGAACCACTTCAAGTTGGCAAAGTTTGCTGCACGAAGAAAGTCAACCCTCCTTATCAATCAAATACTGAAATAAAAATCCACAAGTCCTTGAGTTCCTGCTGCTGCATCATGTGAAAATTTGATCCCGTTGCTTAGCTTTGCAACATAAAGAAATTTAAAATGTTCAACACATTTTTTTCACCTACCTATAATTGTTGAGATTGACCTTTGAGTGGGCAAAATTTTGGAAGCGGGAGAGCAACAAGAGAACATTTACGCTTACTAGTAGTCTAAGCTTTTCAAACACTAATTATTTTTTTAGAAATTATAGCGCTAATTCTTTATAAGTCTATGCAAAAGAATTCTTATCTGTATAAATATAATGACAGGCGTTTTCGATGAACGAGATTCACGCAAAATCTACTGAATCAATTTTGATCAAATTTTTTTAGTCAACTTTCTTAGACGCTTGGTCTCAACATAGAATTAAAATTATCACGATAATCCGGTTAAATATCAAAATATTAAAGTTTTAAAATTGCTAAAGAAATTAATTTCACACATAGAAAGAAGCATGTAAGCATAACAAATCGTTTAATGGCAACTCAGCAGGCAAATGAGCAAGGCCTTACTCGGAGAAGGCCTGCTAGCACTGCTGCGATTATATAAGGACTTCTCAAAACTAGATTTTCATGCAAATAAAAATACAATCACAGAAGGCATAATATGCCTTGCCACAACAGACGTGCTATCAAGCCTGATATTAGAAGGCAAAGAAGAAGGACTCCATTTACTTAAGCGCTTTTCTGTTTCTTTTTTATTTCATGTATTGCAATGTTTTATGATT
Source organism: Tricholauxania praeusta (assembly GCA_949775025.1). Taxonomy (NCBI): domain Eukaryota; kingdom Metazoa; phylum Arthropoda; class Insecta; order Diptera; family Lauxaniidae; genus Tricholauxania; species Tricholauxania praeusta. The sequence continues at coordinate 113,163,120 of OX459030.1, read as the reverse complement.
CGGCATAACTTTTTTGTCATATGCATTGTACATATACGACATAAAAAGTATACACATGGTTAGAAATTAAGAGAGGTGTGCAGGCTAGTCTTCTGTTGTTTCATGTTATGTTAAGGAGGTAGAGTTTTGTGTATTCTTTGTCAAATTGTAAAGTCATTAAAAAAATATCAACGCAAGTGAGATGGCGCGGATAAAAAAAAAAAAAATTTATATTTTGAGTCTTTAAATTTATTAAAATTAAATTTTTGTCAAGTACTTCTGAGAGTCCTTCTACGGTGAGCGGTCTTAGAAAGCCTGCTTAGGAAGGCCTGTTTTCTGCGGCCATTTCATATAAAAAAGAAAGTACGTTTGAAAGGAGGGTGGAAGGCCTTATACTTACCAAGGAAGGCCTTCTAGAAGCACTGTTAGCTCCTGCCCTTGCCTACTGGGAAGTTAGTGTGTGTGCGTTTTGTTTTTATATGGCAATGCAATGGAAGAGAATATTCAAATTTTACTCTTGCTCTCATTCTCAATTTGTCAACGCAGCAACGCGGAATTTGTGAACAATGAATAAAAAATTACAGTACGTTCACACATAAAAGACACACATGCTGTCCTAAATGGCTTGACAACATGTGTGACTGTCAATATTGCTTTGCGTTCACATTTTCGTGCATGTCATCAAATATCAATTGCAGAACAATTTATGAGCGTCTACATCGAAGTGAACTGCATGAAATCCTATTTAAAATGAAAAATGTTCACTAGGCTTGACAGTCAGTTCACACAGGTTGTATGGTTGGATAAGCCAGCAGTAAAATCAACAATTTTTGAAATCCATCAAACATGTGTGTCAAGCGGTCGTTCCTAGAGTTCACATTATCGAACATTGATGTTGGACAACGTGTCTGATAATGTGTACTAGGCTTATTGAAAGTGTTAGTTTGTGTGTGTGCTTTGTTTTTGTCTTTCACATGGCAATGCAATGGAATATTTACTGAAGAGAAAACAACAAGAATTCTAGATCTGTGAAGAAGAATCCAAAATTGACTGTAGTTCTATTTAAAATAAGTAAATTGTTTGCCTTCGCAGAAAAACAGGCTACGCGTACAAAGTCGCGGGCATCTGCTAGTTTTTAATATTTATTTGCTAATAGCGAAGATAAATGGTGTTTTTTAAGGGTTTTAGAACTTTGAATTGAAATATATGTAGGTATAAATTTTAATGTACTTAAAAATGATTTCAAGCTTGATAACAGCCGTTACCACTCCCTTGGAAGTGCATTCCAGAAATGCAATTATCGGAAAATTTTTACTAAAAATTTACACATGACCAAAGTAATAATACGACCTTGACGGGTAATTGATGTCAACAACTTAAAAAATCTGGTCAACTTTAAAAAATTAAATTTTTATATAGTAAATTTTTGTTATTTTATTGTATTGTTCCGGCATCAACGCACTACGATTGTATCTTAAAGTCTACTATCACTGCTAAAATCTTATCACTAAAGCTTTTTTATATATGAAAAGTCTGTTGCAACCGTTTTTTGATCTGACAAAGTTAAACCTTTATATAATCATGCTAAGCATTCCTTAAGGGAGACACCAATGATTTTATAATTGTCTATTTATCAATATCTTAGGTTTTTGTTGCATAATTGTCTATTATTTATATAAAATGGCTCATATGGAAATAGTTTGTAACGCTTTGGCGCAAAATATACTGAACAGATTTTAAAAATTTCTTTTTTGAAATAATATATTTGTGACAATAAAAGTAATTGCATACTAATTTTTTTATTTTTTTTAAATCTTAATTACTTTTTGTAGGATTAAGTTTTTGCAAAACCTGAAAAAAATTGTCAATTGATTTTCCGTTTCTTTGAAAAGAGAAGACAGAATAAGGTGTTAAGGGCGAAATTTCATTATGAAAAAAGCAACGGGACGTGTACGTGCGAAGCCGCGGTTGTTAGAAAAATTGCTCTATGGTCATGATGTATTGTTCTCCGCCCAACTGTTGTCTTATATAAATATATTTTGATTTATTTCCCGTAATATGCATGCCCGAAAATCTAATATACTGCTATGCAAAGCAAATACCGTCCAGTGTAATAGCTACACTTGCTGCTTGCATATTCTTAGATCTCTCTGGACAAAATTCTTATCAGCTAATTCATAGAAAACAGGCTTAAATAAACGATCGATAATATCCAGTCCGTGAGAGTATGAGGTCATAGTGACATATGTGAAAACTTTAATACACATATGAAAAGAAAGAAATAATGTTTCCTTTCTTCTTATTAATAAATTAACATTAATTTTTAATTGAAATCAGTTGAACGTATATAAGTATGTAATATGTATTTTTCGAAAATCCCAAAAAAATTCCTTGTTTCAATGAATAAACCTATTTCTCTGCTATATTTATGTTATGAAACTAATAAAATAAAATTAAATCTGTGCAACGAAGCAATTTATCAAAACTTTGTGCATTAAAACAAATATTATAAGGTTGCCTGACCCAGCAGACAACTAAATTTCCAATTTTTCTACTTCAGTTCAGCTTAGCTTAGTTTAGTTAGCTTAGTTAAGTTTTTTAGTTTAGTTAAGATTTTAATTTAGTTTTGATTTGATATGGTCTGATATTCTCATGTCTTATCATCGTTTGTTTTGTCCCTAAGGCTTGTTTGATCTCCCCTAAACCATTATTGAAATTTCTCATTTGTTAGCGTTTCGTTTCCTATCGTATCGTATTGTTCCGTATTGTCATCTTTCCTATTGTGCCGTTTAGTAATGCACAACACCGTATTGTTTTGTGTTTTTCCGTTCCACGTGGTTCCGCTCCGTATCGTACTATACCGTACAATTTGTCAGGAAAGTTTTAGAAAGATGAGAAAATCATTTAACAGTTTGTTTTTGAAAAAAAAAGTCTCCTGTACTTTTTTCATCAATTCTAAATTTCCAAATTCCCCTCAACCAGTTTTGTCGAATCTATGTTTCGATTTTATCATTAATGACTTAATGTCCTGCCGGGTACGAAAGCACAATAATCATAAGTGTAGTAGTAGTTTTCGTAATATAAATAGATGCAACAATATCAAAAAGAACAATAAACGATATATCATTTTTGCAATAAATAAAAACAACTAAAAACATGAGCACCTAAAGAGTTCCACTACAAACTTATGCAGACGTACATTAATATAAAGTTTATTACCATTGTTTAAACACCTATCTATAAGTTTTTGCCCATTTAATTCTTTTTTTTTTTTGGTATTGTTTAGATTCAGTTACTGTACCGTACTCGCATGGCATATTCATTTTGTCTCTCCGTTTGAAACCATAGAAGGCGCTTGAGAATTATGAGATTATAAGACTTGTTATTTCTTGAATTTTAACTCGTGGGATTAAAAATAAGTGAAATTGCTTCAATAAAACGCCTGCCGCCCATGCAAATCTAAATCTATGTGCCTAGAAATTTTTCCCACACGCTAGAGATTATCCCTGGAACTTTTAATACAAATTTCAAAAAACTCCTATTTTATAATAAAAAACACATGTTTTGATTTTTTGTAGGAGCATAGCGCCTTGCCCAGGTCCGGATTAAGAAATGTTCCGCCTCTAGGCAGTTGCAAAAATTGCCGCCCTCCTTCCTCAAAACTTCTTCTTAAAGCACAAAAGTTGTATAATTTAATTTTTTTGATTTCTATAAAAATATTTTTGTATTTTTGATGAGCAAAAAAAAAAGAAACAAGTCCTCGTTGCGGAACGAAAACCACTACCCAAATGAAAACAATTTTTGCAATACACTTCAACATTCTCAATCTGAACAATTTATTAAAGTATCCGCCAATATTTGCCGCCCTTTAAATCTCGCCGCTCTAGGCACGTGCCTACTCTGCCAGTAAAGTTAATCCAGGCCTGGCCTTGCCTATAAATAGAAATTTTTTATCACTTTGCTATTGGTGCTAATAGAGTTAAGGCGAACATTAGCATTAGAAATGATTTAAGCAAGTAACGAAAAGAAATGTACATATTTTTACGAGAAGTTAAAATAATATAACGCTTTTTATCATATTGGCGTGACACTTTCCATACAAGAAACATTTTTTGAACGCTATGCTGAGAGATTTGTTTAAAGTAGGTCTTTATTCAAACAATAGGAATAGGTCGGAAAAGCTGCATAACTAAATTGGGGGAGTTTTGACGAGAAAGTGTGGCAACTCCCTTACTAGCAAAAGATTTCAAATGTTATACCTAAAGAGTTACTTAAGGTAATCCACTCAATTTGACACAAATACTAGGAATAGCTTGAACTTTAACTACACAAAGAAAACGATTTTTTTGTGTATATCTAGATTTGTTAATAATTAACAAATTGCATATTTTATATAAGCGAAATAAATATTTGATAAGTTAACATGCCGCACATACCACTGAATCGAATTATATGATCATATACATATGTGGTCATAATAACCTAATTGTATTTAGATAATTATACTAAATTAATCATATATTTTGTAAAAATATTCATATAATTACTTGGTTGGAACACATATTTATTTGTTGGAAACATTCATTTGTTAATAGCATGTATTTGGCGAAAAAGTTAATGATTCTGTCGCTAACGTATAAAATTATTAATATCGATTTGCAAAATAAGCAATATTTTAAAATACCGCCTTATAAATAAATAAAACGATTTTTTTCCATATCGGAACTTCCATCCTATATATTCGATGCCATTTACAAAATCTTACATACCCGAAGCGTGTACCGAGCAAAACCTAATTAAATTGTGTTTTACTTAAATATGTTAAGAATTGTATAGTATTTATATTATTGTAAAGTAAAAAAAAAAAAAAAAAAAAAAAAGGAAATACATGTTCGACCCAATTTAATCAATTAAATTGGCTCAAATAGATATTATGTTTAGCCCAATAAGCAACACTTTAACTTCCAATTAAGGGCATATTAATATCTAAGAAAATTTAGGCATAGGAGGTACGTTTTGTTTATGTACTCTTTTACAATTAATGTAGTGTAGGGTATTAAATGTTTGTCCAAGCCCAACGATGCCTCCTCTTATAGTTTTTTATTGTGTGAGCTTTGTGAAATTGTTGTATTTTCAACAGAGATATTGACTTTTCTAATACCATAAAATAATTGCATAGCTAATAAAATAACGAAAGAGAAAGACAAACAACAATAGCAGCTCTATAACATTACTTACAGCAAATAACATCTAAATAAATTAGTTGACAACAGCAATAAATAAGTTGTTACATTTGTAGCTTGGAATTAAAAGAACATCAATTCATTGAGCAACGTATGCTCTAAAAAAATCTTTTAAACCGAATTGCAAAAAATTCGGCTAGAAGTCTGCCCTTTACCTTTCTTCTCGTTGTAATTTTCAATCAATTACTTTCAAAATTATTACTTACATGTGGCTAGAAAACATATCACAGTGGATCTTTAAAAATAAATGAAGCACATGGAAAAGAGTTTTTAACTTTAAATCGAACCAAACACCACAGACATCAACTTGAAAAGCCGACATCATCATATAACTCTGATTGGCCAAATTATTTTGTAATATGCATTCGCACAGTAAAGGCGCATATTAATCCAATTATTGTTGTATGCTGTTCGGAATGAACGCACCTGATGCCGCATGAAACTGAATCATAAACAACCAAATGTAAGCAACCTGCTGGCTATCATCAAGTGAGAGCTGCCTGCTAAAGTCAACAACATGGTAACTGACCGAACAACGAGTACGACGTTCTTGCCTTTAGTGCAGTACCATGCTGTTCAATTCAACTCAACACTCAAAGTTGGACATTTAAAGCTTTCAAAGATGACACACTTTGGTGCAGCAGTGCTCAAACTGCCTTTATCTCCCATAGCTCTCTAATTTATGAATGTAGTGCAGTTGGGTTATAAGGTAAAGTGCTATCATCAACTGACAATGAGTATCTACAACCTGAGCTAATAGGCGTCGTTTGTTGTCTTGTGTCTTTTGCAGATGGCGTTGGTCATGATGATGGTTAATTGAAAAATCATGCTATGAACTACTTTTAGGCAATGAAATGTAAACCAATTCTACAAAATCAGTAGGTTAAATGAATGTCGTGTGTTAGGAAATTTAAAATTTTTTTAATGCATTTTGACTCGGAAGAAAAGTTGCTAGTGAAGCATTCCAATTTTTTTTTTTACAAAAAAATTCTCGTTACATGACCTGCTCCGAGTGTACGTTAGGATAAGACTTAGTTAAAGGCACTAAAACTTAAACATACGAGCCTTAGTTCGCAATTTGACCTTTGGTTCAAAAGACACATAAAAAAAAAATTAAAAAAAAACTTAATGCAAAGTGCTTTCGATTTATCATCTAATGCCCGTATTTGTCTAAATCAAAGGAGTTGAACAAAAGTTTTTGGGCGCTAATTTGCAGTTTGATTTCTATAAATAATGTTGCTACCGAAGTGCTGGTACCATATCTCTTTCAGATAAGCACCATGCAAACTCATGACTAAAATCTAAAAGTATACTTGATCTTTTGTGTGTAATGTGCCCCATTTATATACTAACGAAAAATTTATTTTTACAAGTCATTTTATCAGTAAAGATTTAATGACACTTCAAAAGCACAGCAAAACTTTAAAGGGAATCGAATTTGCTACAAAAAGGTCCTTGTTACGTGCTTCCGTCAGTTAATTATTTTCAAAGATATGCTCCTTTTTTTCGATTCATTTTTAGAAGCCGTTTAACCCCAATAATGTTTGCTATATGAGAAATAAACTTTATTTGAACTTTTGTGAGAATTTCCATCAGTTCCAATGCTAAAACATTGGCCAATGAGACTCCTTTTGCTTTATAAAAATAGCACTTTCGCTACACATTTAAATTGTAGTGCTGTTAGATATTTTTTTTTCATTGGTTTTTACTGCGAAGCTCAATTCGACCCCCACCTTTCCATTAAATTTTCAACGCCAAAAGATCCCTTCTTTTTAATGCTAAACGCAATACTGCTTAATTCGTATTTCCAACTCTCATTTAAATGATGGCTCTTTATAAATTATAATAAAAATTTAGAATTGGCTTAAGTGTCAATTAGCCAGTTTTTTTTTAAATTATAAAATATTCTTCAACATATCAACAAAACAAAATACAAGCATACAGCATTTACGAAAATAGGCTCATCCTTTCACACACTTTCACCCTTGTAAGCTAAACTGTTATGAATTATAATGAATAATAAATACTTATCATTACAAGTCATTACAATCAATTGAGACATAAACAAATATAAATACAACAACACAAGTACAAACAAAACAAATAATGATTGCTCATGAAATGGTGGGAGAAATTTTGATTTATTAACCATCACAAAAATAGCAGGATATCAATAGCAATGCGGAGAAGAAGAAGAAAAACAACAATAACAAAAATAACTACTAGATAGCAAAGACATTGTGGTCGTAAGGAGCGTGCTCTCAAAGAACAATGAAACGCCAGGCATAAAACACTGTGCCAATTATTTAATTATACATACGAAGGTACACAGCAAAAATTTTCAGTTGAAAGAACTTATATTTTATTATGTATAAGAATATATATTTTAAAAGCCGATTCTACGCATCGCTTCTTATATTTTTTGAGTAATAGCCATAAAACCCAATTAATAAATAAATGAAATTTTCATCTTTCAATGCTAGGAATTAAAAGACCAATGTAGATATAAGAAAAAAAAAAAAAATGTATAGAAAGAACAAAAAAAAAAAGAAAAAAAAAATGTATAGAAAGAAAAAAAAAAATAGAAAAAAAATGTATAGAAAAAAAAAAAAAAAAAAATAGAAAAAAAAAAAAAAACTATTTCAAGCCAAAAATTCTTAGCTACTAAAAAAAAAACTATTTCAAGCCAAAAATTCGTAACTACGATAAGATTTGGCCACATTAGGTTCTCAAAATTTCAGGAATTAAAAGACCAAAGTAGATATAAGAAAAGAAAAAAAAAAAATGTAAAGAAAGAAAAAAAAAACTATTTTAAGCCAAAAATTCTTAGCTACTAAAAAAAAAAACTATTTCAAGCCAAAAATTCTTAACTACATAAATTACTTAACTATTTGGCCACATTAGGTGATCTCAAAATTTGCAAAAAAAAAAAGAATTTCCTCCACAAAAACTAAATTGGTTGGTATTTTTTAGTGCCTCAACAGTTGAAACTGCTTCTAGATAAGGAGAAAATCTTGTAATTTTTGACATAAGCGCGACCATATGCGAATATGTTTTCTGTGATGTTTCCACTAAATCTTAAACGTTTTAAAGTCAAAACATGAATATCGATAAATAATGGCTATAGTAGAAAGCATGCCTTACGATGGAAATCATAGTGTCCATTGTAATTCACTGAAGAAAGGTGACCCGACAATCTGCGCCTACTCTCGGGGAATCAGTCTTCTTCCCATCTTATACAAGATCCGGGTGACTGTACTGTGTGAAAAACTTAAGCCTTTCGCCAACACACTTATTGGGCCTTATTAGTGCGGCTTTAGACCTGGTAAGTCCATCATCGACCAGATCTTCACACTAAGCCAAATCCTCGAAAAAAACTCAAAAAAAAAAAAAAACAGATCGATACCCATCATCTCTTTATCGATTATAAAGCTGTTTTCGATCGCCCGATGCGGGATTGCACCATGCCTGAGTTTGGTATATCTGCGAATCTAGTGCGGCTTTGCAGAATGACGTTGAGCAATACATCCAGATCCGTCAGGGTACGAAAGGACCTCTGCGACCTATTTTATACCGTATGAGATTTCAGACAAGACGATCCATTATCCTGCAACCTCTTCAACTTTGTGATGGAAATGGTGTTGCGAAAAGCCAGTTTACGTCGTATGGCACTATTTTCTACAAAAATGTCCAGCTTCTTGCATATCCCGATGATATTAATATCATTGGTGGTTGTAAGCGAGATGTTACTGCTGCGTTTTCTGCTATCGCAAAAGTGTCAGCGAAGGTGGGTTTGACGGTGAACAAGGGCAACACTGAACGATATCTATCCATAAACAGCATAATGACTCAAAATCTTCAGTCTTGTTCTCGTTCCAACGTCAGCGATTGTTGGGACATATTGTGCGTGTAAACGAAAAAGTTCGGGCGAAAAAACTGTTTGATGAAGAGGAAGACCATGTCTCCGATGGAAAGACCAGACCGAGAAAACCCTGTTCACGCTTAGTGTGACTGATGACGATTTATTTGTATATTTCAAAATTTGGTAATAGTTACCAAAATATTTATTTGAAGAAGGCAAAATAAATATTTGTTTTAAGTAAACATGCCGCAGAATTGAAGAATATTATTGGATTAAATCATAAATATGTAGATACCTGATTATCTTGGATAATGAAAGTTTGACATTCGCATTTGTTAATAATTGCCAAATCACAATTTGATTCAAACAAATATTTCTTTGTTGCAAACATTCGCTAGCTAATAATCATCAAATCATGTGTTTGGCGGAAGAAATATTGTCTTGTCAAAAATGATATCGATTAAGTTATGTATAAACCGATGCTCAAATAGCTCCATGACTAGTAAAATTGCTTTATTTATTTAGTTAACATGTTGCTCACGGTGTATGCTTATGACTTTGTTTTTGTTGCTCTGCACATGTCAGTCTCAAGTGTAAAACAAAACCAACACCAGCAACAACAATTCTTAATATCAATACAACAATTAAGAATGCATTAAATGTCACACGATACACACACTCACACACACACAGTCATGCTCAACTTTTCATTGCTTTGTATGTATTATAGGCTAATAATCAGAGATCTTTGATTTTGGGGAGGGTAATCGATGTGACGCTTTTTCAGCTACAACCTTTGACCTAATAATTTGACTTAATATGATTTGAGGTTTCTTACGATAACTCATTACGTGTGCGTGTATTTATCGAGATATAATTGTTTTAAATACAAGTTGCATTCATACATTTTGTATAATCATTATAATTATTTAATGTGTTTATGTATTTGACATTTATGAGCATTATCCTTGCATTGTGTATTATGTGTTGTAAGCATAAATTTTTTATTTGTTTATCTGTCTGTCCGTTTGCTCAGTCATATTGTGTGTTCACATTTATTTAATTGTTGTGATTTTCACGCTTGTCAAGCATGACATTAAGCTTAAGTGGTTATTTCATACGCTTGACTGCCAGCAGATTATTGAACAAGAAGCAGCAGCAGAGAAGACAAAATCATTTATTAGATATTAAACAAAGGCGTTAATTAAATGTGGCTTAATTGTTTTGTTTTCAATTTGATGAACCAACTTGTTAGCTTAAAGGTTTAGGTAAGGTCTTAAATTTTCGCTGTTTAATATTTTCATTAAATAAAGTCCTAAGCAAAGTCTGAACCATATAAAGATTGAGGTTTGTAGAAGAGTACTGAAAAAGTATAATTACTCATCTGTTGTTTTTTGTGTCAGTTTTATAATATGCAAAAATAAGCTTAAGTGCACTTATAAAAAGGTGCGATGATGATATATCCACAAAATTTATGAAAAAAATGGTAGATGAATGACAAAAACTGAAAAGAAACAAGTTAAGGTGTTATCTTCGGCCAGGCCGAAACTCACATACCCTACACTGCACTGAAAGTACCTTTTGAATAAATGTTAAAAAGACGTTGAAGAGGTTGAATAAGTCGAAAAAAATGTGAAATGTTAGAAAGGTTGACAGAGGTTGAAAAATGCTGAAAAAGTCGTAAATATTTGCAAAATGTTGAAAAAAGTTGAAGGCTGAAAAACTCTAAAAAAGTTGAAAGAGGTAGAAAAAATTTGAAACTATTCAAAATTGATGAAAAGGTCGAACAAATACATATAGGATATATTGGAAAAAGTTAAAGGGTTAAAAAAGTCGAAAGAATTTGGAAAAGGTTGAAAAAAAAATCGAATAAAAATGAAAAAGTTGAAATATGTCACGCCCATTTTTGGTTCAATAAATTATATTTGTGATCGACATCCTCAAATTAAATTTTAGCACAATAGCTTGTATAGTTCGCGATATATGCCGCAGATAAAATTAAAATTTAGGGCCGTGACACACCCACTGGTACAATCCAGCCCGGTTTTGATCCAGAAATAGCTTTTCATAAGCAAACCTCTTACACCAAATTTTAGTATGATTGCTCACATATTTCGATAAATATGCCACTTACCGTATTTTATTTGTATGGGAGGTGCCACGCCCACTGGTGCTATTTCAGCCAATTTTGATTCAGATATACTCTATAGCAACTGAACCACTTACATAAAATTTCATAGCAATTGCAGCAATAGTTCACTTAAAACAACGCTTACAAATTTATGTTAATATGGGAGGTGCCGCGCCCACTGATGCAATTGCGTCAAAATTCATTTATTTTTAAAGCTTATAGTAAGTGACATCTAAACACCAAATTTTATGAAGATTACTCTCATAGCACACTATCTATAACAATAAACTTATATGGGAGGTGCCACGCCCACAGGTGCTATCGGACCAAATTTTTGTAATAAAAGACCTTATGGCAAGTATATCTATCTCATTAAATTTCATAACGATTTTTTTCGAAAAAATCTTATTTTTTTTTCGGTTGAACCGGTCTCCAGATATCTTGCTCACCGCAAATTTTGAGGTCGTTCACGGCATTGCATTTCTATAACTTATTGACGAATATTTTTGGAACAAAATTTCAGGGATAAATTTTGAATAGTTATACTTTAATAATGTAAAAATATTTTGGTCTAAGATAAAATGCAGCTCCAAAAAAATTTTCAAAAAAGTGTCTTTTTATTTTTCGAAAAACTCCCGAAGGCCCTTAAATAGATTTATTTACATATATGGGTGGTGCTATACCTTTTCTTGAAATGTGCCCACTTTTGGTCTTCTGATCGTATGAACAATTTCTAATTTTTGTGCGAAACTTGATTGCATTATCTTAAATAGCCAATCAAGTTTGTCAACTAAAAAAATCGAATTTTTACAGACTTCGTAAAAAGACCACTTCAAAAACATCATGTTAAAATTTCATAAAGATCCTAACTCTCTAAGTATATTTTTGTCAACATTATTTGAGGCCGCTCTCCGGCACTCCGGCTCAAAAAAAAAAACTTTAAACGCGTTTCACTCAAAAACACTTTTTATTTTCATACGGTGCCGAAACTACTGAGCCGATTTTTGTGAAATAAAATTTAATAGTTCTGGCTCAGACGATAGCTACTGTCATATTAGTGTCTATTAGATTTAATTCTGACTTTTTTTTTTTTTTTAATATAAATACTTCTACGAACTCAAAATCTATCCTTAAATTTTTGAAAAATAAGTATTTATACGTTTTTATTTAATTTTTACAGGATAATTTATAATTATATAACTTGCCTGCTTTTCAGTACAGTGAATATCTGAAGTAATGCATATCAAATAATGATGTCATGTTTATATACGAATATGTTTTGTTTTATCCTGGAATGGTCATAGCCAAATCTATTTTCCGCGAATGCAGCTTTTTACATCAATCTTTATTGTGTAATTATTTTTAAACCCTCGAGACATTTGCTGCTTACAATCATACCTATATAATACTTATACCAATATTATTACAACAGAGTTAATTACTTGGTTGCCATTCTGTTTATGTACATTTATCATAAAATAATAAAGTAATTATTTATGATTTAACGAAATTCATATGAGAATTCAAAAATAAATAAACGAAGGATGACTAGGTGCTTTTATTGATAATTGACAATACTTTAGCCTCAACTATTTGATTTCCTCAAATTATTCATTTTCAATTACTTGTTTATTGATTTAACTGCGCTGTCTGAGCCCTAGGTAGTTGGATATGTTAATTTTCTGTGAATGCCTATTAAAAAGACATTATGCTAATTAGCCTGAAGTATAATTGCTTCCATTTTTCTTGCTGCTATTTATTTATTTATCTATTTGATAAATAGAATACGTAACATTCTCTAGGGATGTAGGAATGTGTTAATGTGGAGCAAGAAAAATAATTAGCAAAATTTCTCCCTGAGGTGAAAAAAATTAAACCAAAAACAAAAAGATAGAGCGTAAAATAGCTAAAAGGAAAAGTTAAACACGAGCATAGGTTTACTCTTTTATACATTATATGTTTCGGGTGGACTATCAAAATTATTTTATCAAAATAAAGTGGTTAGTCAGCGGCATACTTTCGGATTAAACCTTGAGCAATCAATGATTCCCAAAGAAATATTACGTATTATTAAATTCTGTAATTGAATAGATGTTTATCAATAAGCTTTGTACTTACCCAACTTACTGCATGTGTTCTATGTTGCCCTTGAACGCCAGCAGGAAAAAGCGAACTTTAAATCGAAAATATACTCAAAACTTTGGTGATAGGGAATACTAACATGAAACTTTGCTTCGGTTACCGTTCACATCAGGTTATACATGACTGAAGACGTCAAAGTAGATATTAAATTCTAAAAAAAGTTGGCGAAACACCGCGTCAGCCAAACGCTTCTTGCTTCTTAAATCAAAAGCGTTTGGGAATCCTTGTCGAGCAATCTTCACAGACATTTTGCTCATGAAATGTATTGTATTGATTTCTATCAGTTTTCCAAACCAAGGCAAATACAAAATGAATTGTGCGATACTTAGCTCCATAAGTTCCGTAAACAATCTTCAAGTTGCTGGACCCAGTACGAAGTCAATTGATAGCAACCAAACTCTCGACGATGCTAACTATTTTGAAAATGTTTCCAATAAATGTTTCATAAAAAATATATAGATTTGTTCAGACTCTTTTTTGAAGTCAGTATTGATTTTAATCGATCAAGAGTTGGTAGCATTCTTCATATAAAATTTTAAGCCACTAAAATGCTCCTCTAGTTTGAACGAATTGTTTTTCCGGGAACAAGCACAACTTAAGATGTAATTTTCAGAAAGAATGCACAGCACGTAGCGCGTTTGGCTCTTCCAGCTTTTAAATCATTTCGGTTCGCAACTGTAAAGGCGGAAGTTGCACGCGCGTTTCCGCCTCCAACAAAGGCTTTTGATTTTTATTTATTTTTTTATTTATATATTGAATTCCTATGTTAATTTATAGTTTAAGAAAAAAATATGAATTACAAATTGAAATTATGTTAAGTCTTAGCCTTAAATAAATGTAAGTCAAACGGTGCGAGGTTCGTTACAATGGCGCATGAGCAGGGACCCTGGTTAACAAAAACTGTATCACAACAAAAATATAAATATCTTAATAATATGTGGAGCATGAGTAAACATAGACGTACCGCGAGTAAGAAAGAACGCAGTGTTGAGGAAAAAACTCAGAAAGAGGCAACCCTTGAAACGCCCATAAAACCCTAACCATTGTGCTACGAGAGAAAAAAATATTAACAAAGTGCAAAGACGAACGATAAAACGAATAAAAACAATAGCAAGAACAATACGGGTTTAAAAAAATAACGAAGCAGACGACGCCAACGACACCAACAACAGAGTTCGAATCTAAGATGTCACCAGGGATTTCAGCAGAGTTAATAACATTAATCCACAGCAGAGTTTCTAGCAAAAAAAAACCAGCAGAGTCAACATCAGAGATACCAGCAGAGTCAAGAAGAAGGATTCCCAACAGAGTTACAGAAGAGTTAACAACGGAGTTCTAAGCAAAGATAATATCAGAGATACCAGCAGAGTCAAAATCAGAGATACCAACAAAGTTACATCAGAGATACCGGCAGAGCTAACATACCGGCAGAGCCAACATAACCGGCAGAGTCAACTTACCGGCAGAGCCAACAAGGAGAATTCCCAGCAGAGTTAACAACGGAGTTCTGAACAGAGTTAACGACAGAAATACCAGCAAAGACAACATCAGAGATACCAGCAGAGTCAAGAAGAAGGATTCTCAACAGAGTTACAGAGGAGTTAACAACGGAGTCCTAAGCAAAGTTAATATCAGAGATACCAGCAGAGTCAAAATCAGAGATACCAACAGAGTTACATCAGAGATACCGGCAGAGCCAACATACCGACAGAGCCAACAAAACCGGCAGAGCCAACATACCGGCAAAGCCAACCAGGAGAATCCCCAGCAGAGTTAACAACGGAGTTCTGAGCAGAGTTAACAACAGAAATACCAGCAGAGTCAACATGAGAGATATCAGCAGAGATATCAACAGAGTTATATCAGAGATACCGGCAGAGCCAACATATCGGCAGAGCCAACAAGGAGAACTCCCAACAGAGTTAACGACGGAGTTCTGAGCAGAGTTAGCAGCAGAAATACCAGCAAAGTCAACATCAGAGATACCAGCAGAGTCAACAACAGAGATACAAGCAGAGTCAACAAAGCGGGTCCCCAGTGGAGTTCCTTGAAGAAATCCCAGTCAAGTCAACAACAGAAATCCAAAGCAAAGTTTCTATCAAAGTTTTAGCAAGGTTACAACGGAGTTCTGAGCAGAGTTTACAACAGAAATACTAGCAAATTCAACATCAGAGATACCTGTAGAGTCAACATCAGAGATATCAGCAGAGTCACAGCAAAGTTAACAACAGAGTTCTGAGCAATAGTTAACAATTGAAATACTAGCAACGACAACATCAGAAGTACCAGCACAGTCAACAGCAAAGCTCTCAGCAAAGTACCCAGCCGAGTCAACAGCAAAGATGCCAGCAGTGAGAATCGCAGATGAAGGAAAAAAAAAAACTTTCCTTAGATGCCAAGCCGACGTAAGTCTGATGCCAAATTAATCCATGCTATCCGCATGACTACAGCGGGGTATGCCAAAGTCACAGCGTGCCCCCAAAGTAAGGGGGAATTGTAAAGGCGTAAGTTGCACGCGCGTTTCCGCCTACAACAAAGGCTTTTGATTTTTATTTATTTTTTTGCTTATATATTGAATTCCTATGTTATTTTATAGTTTAAGAAAAAAATATGAATTAAGTACAAATCGAAATTATGTTAAGTCTTAGCCTTAAATAAATTTAAGTCAAACGGCGCGAGGTTCGTTACACAACCACCGTATTCTTTTTGTTTGTGTAATTTTGTCTTCAAGGCAATTACACAAGTTAAGCCACTTCGGTTTGCTATCGCTGAGCGCTATTTGTCTGCGTTATGAAGTTAAATAATTTCCTTTTGCTCCCACCGCGTGCTTTTTGTTTATGTAATCTTTTGTCTTTAAAACTTTTACATACTTACTCAAGTTTAAATATATTTCCGTTCGCAATCGCTGCATGCTTTTTGTTTGTGTAATTTTTTTTTCAAGTTACTTGCTCCTTCAGCTCTTGCTTTTAGTGTCTTATTTATTTTGTTTGTATGCAATTAGCTTGCCGCAGCTGATTAAAAAATTTTAGTCAGCACTTGTTTTTTTTTTCGCAAAATATTTTTGAGTTTTTTACCCAAAGTGATTTTATTTGAAACATTTTCCGAAGCAGTTTTTTGTGTGCATTTTTAGCTAAAATGCTTGTCAGTTGCTCAGTCTTGACTGTATCTGTGTTTTATTCAGCGAGATCGCTGATATTAGCATTTTTATTTCCTCTCACATCTCTTTGTGGTCGTCATAAAAACGCGGAAAATTCTAAAGCGACGAAAGTGCTGTTTGAAATATATATATGAACTCGTCATGCTTATAGTCTACCCAACTTACGATATCTGAGATTAAAGCAAACGCCCATCTCCCTTTTCCGAAGTCTTACACCTTCGCTGTCATTCTGTGATATTGTGTCATCTCCCATATACCTTGGATGCTGTATAGCAAACCAACTCTCACCATCGTGTTCAGCAGATCCGAAAATATCAGAATTAATGCCAACAGCCCGTATCTCATGCAAAATTGTCTTTTGCGAAGAGTTATAATCACTCGCAAATAAAAAGAATGAATTTAATTCTTAAATCAGACACTTGCGACCTCTAAATATCAATATTTTTTAATGAAATTTTTTCAGGGCTTCATTTTTTTACATAATACTAACTACTTTTCATAAAAGCAACGTATAAATCGAAAACTCGATTTTTTTTGGTCACCTTAATGTAGATAAGTCAAAAAAACATTTTAAAAAGAATTTTAATAGCTTTTTTTAGCATCAAAAATTAATATTTTTTAAAAAAACAAAAATTTTTCTTAAACTTCATGAGATACTCTATTAAATAAGATAACGGGAACAAATTTATCTTCTTCGAATATTTAATGGGAACATTTTTTTTTCTAAAAAAAAGGGAGAAATTGTTCATAAAATTTGTGTTTAACATCATTTAAGACCACGAACGCACACATATAGATCCAAATAGTGTATGAAAGATGTATAAGCCATTTAATTTTACATCGAAATGTCCTGGGTCGTTATCACCAAAAATCTTTTGTTTTACAGTTGTAGATCGATAAATAAATAAACTCATTTTAAGCTAATTTTTCAGCCTCTGGGTGAAAAGCGACTGGCCTGTTTCCAATAGAAACACAAAATTTTTTCGCAGATCTTCTTTTTTAACCCCATTCTATTACAAAAGGCGTGTGGAGCGAAACATATAAAACTTTTTCACATTTCATACATTTCATGGGTGCTCTAACTTGTCCAACGTGTTTACGAAAACAACAACAATAACAGTCGTCTCGAAAAATTTGAAATTTCGCACTTGTTTTTACGACTAAAAATTAATCACAGTTCTCCCAAAAAATTCGAAATTTTGAAGCAGTTGTTGCGAATTGTGATGATGAAATTGAAACTGATGACGTGCTGCGTCTGTTTGTTCGAAAAAAAAAGGAAAATGCAATCATAACCTTTGGAAGAAACTAGAAACTTACTGATAAAGTAGAGATACTCGCAAATATAGGATTGTTATTATATGCCGGATTGCGTGCGCAGAAATCTTCTGATTTTAAAGAATTCTGAAATCCATTCTGTAAAGTTTGCTTATCTTTCTAAAAAAAGGTTTGTCGACATATCTTGATACCGTCGTTTTAATGAAAAAACACAAGATTGGTGCAATATTCACAGGATAAATTAGCTCCTATCGGGGATCTTTGGAATATTATCAATATAAACTTCAAAAAAAATTATATACTCGGGAAAATCTCACTATCGAGGAACAATTAGTACCCTTCTGTGGTTGGATGCTCTTCCGTTTATATAATCCATCTAAACTTGGTAAATATAATATGAAAATTTGATGGATTGGCGATAATTATTTATAACTTTTATTTCGATTAAATAAGAGTCATTCCAGATGAAAACGGTAAAGCTGGCTTAGTTTTGATTTTGCTCAAACTTTGCGAGAACCCTCTTTAGGCCTTTGAACTCGTCCATTGTTTTTATTATTGTAACTAAATTGTAAGTTTTTAAGCGTTCTTTACGAGATATTCACTGCATCCAAATTCTGACTGTATTTTGGAAACTGTGCATTTTTTTGGTAATAAACTAAAAATTCATTGAATGTTTTTGAAGCCTTAAATTTTTGTTTTAATTCTTCGATCAACTCCAATTAGTCTAAATCATGATCATCATAATCAAGATCCATGTTTTCATCACAATCCACAACCTCGAAAGTAGTCTCTAATTTTTTTTTTGGATTTTATTTGATATTTACAATCAGAAAAATAGGTTATTCTTCTAAAATTTAACTTACTTTATTAAGAGAATTTAGTACTACATAATTTGGTTCCAAGAACACATCAAGATCATCCAATCGAGATTGAGATAATTGATTGCTTGTAAATTGCTCTGCCTGGTACAAGTTTTAGTTTCTCACTTGTTTAACACAATGTAATGGTGATTTTTTGTAATGATTTAAAAATTGGTTTTTAATGAACATTTAATGGATTACAGCACTTTTTTTCCGAACAATTTAAAAAAGTTACTAACATATATTCTATGGTGATATTTACAAATATTAACTGAAGAAGGTTTTTTGATACTAAATGCCATCTTTACAACGCCATCTGTTTTAAATCAATGAAACAAAAACCAAGCATAATCAATATTCGCTATAAATAGAAAACACCGTTAACAACATAAAAAATAGAAAACACTCATACAAAATATATGGGATACCAGGATATGTTGAGTGTATGTTGATGTATAATTTTTTGGCTGTAGTCACAAAGGTTAACGATTCAAACATTTCAATAAACTACTTGCCCCAATGTTACTGGCATGCCATTTTGAAGCTAACGGATCGAGCTTTAATCTGAGTTCATTAAAAAAATATTAAGAAATGGGTTTTTCAAAAAAAATCACAAATATATTTCAATTTACAAAATTTAAGCTCTTTTATTTTTTTTAGATTTAAAAAAAATATATACATAATGTTTTCCCCACTATTAAATTTGCGGCATTAAACGCAGAGTAAATCAAATTTTTTTTAAAAAAAAAATTAAGAAATGGGTTTTTGAAAAAAACTCAAAAATTATTTTCAATTTACAAAAATTTAGCTCTTTTATATTTTATTAAATTAAAAAAAAATATATATATAAATAATTTTTTCCCCATTAAAAATGTTACTGCATTAAGCGCAAAATAAATCAAAGTTTTTTTTTTAAGATAAAAAAAAAATTTTAAAATATGGTTTTTTTTAAAAGAAATGCAAAAATATTTTTCAATTAGCAAAATTTTTTCAGAAACAGTTTTTTTTTTTTTCGAAAAGTACAAGTACAAATAATAAATCGTACGTGCACCAATTATTAGTTAAAAAAGTTTGCTGTAAGCTATGAGTTTTCGAAAAAACCACTTATTCTGGAAAAGTACAAAAATCGTGATATTCATACCCGCGTATCTGAACAACAAATAATAATACAAATGATGATATAATGACAAATTCCTGCACGCAGTTCTATTGCTGGACATTTATGTTACAATAATGTCAAATTTAAGCCAAATCAGAGCCAAACAATTTTTTTCGCTGGCGTTTTCGTGTGTTTTACCTAGTGTTTCACCGAGGCCGAGGCGAGGCGAGGTTCTAGTTGATCTCGGTCTCGCCTCGTTTTAAAAATTTAAGTCTCGCCTCGCCTCGGCCTCGAACGAGATCTTGCCATCACATGCCTCGCCTCGCCTCGCTTCGCCTCGTTCTCGGCCGAGGCACCTCGGTAAAAAAGCGAGGTTTTTATTAAAATAAATAAAAAATTATATATGTATTAGGGCTGATAGGCTGATCAAGCCTCAAGAAATAAAATAAAATATCTGTTTTTATTTTTGGTGAATTGGATGAGATATGATAGATTTAATTCTTTTCTTATATGGGAAGGAGACGCATTGCCTACCCTGTGCGTTTCGCTTCACCTTACCGGTTCTTAGAAAGACTATTAGAATAAATAAATTTCAATGCAGTGTTGTCAATCATGCAGTTTTGCTTATAGCCTTATATGCTTCCCTAATCGATCAATCGAGGCGAAGTCACATAGAAGCTGATGCGATCCAAGCACTTCTGTGCATTAGCGCTTGGACCAAATCTGAACTCGCAAGACGCACATGCGGATTAAAAATAAAACAAAGTAGTTTACTCAAAATAAAATACTAAAATATTAGTTAAATATAGATTTTATTATAAAAATTACATTCATATTTTGAATCTGCATATGATTCTTACGAGTTCAGATTTCGTCAAAACGCGCCTCGCTCTTGGTTTCGAAAACGAGGCTAGGACGAGGCGAGACCGAGGCGAGGCCGAGGCGAGGTGCCGTGTGATCTCGCCTCGCCTCGGTCAAGCGAGAAAAATTTATTTTTCCATCTCGCCTCGTTCTCGCCTCGGTCTCGCCTCGTTCTCGTAGTCAAAAACGAGGCTGCCTCGTAGCCTCGGTCAAACACTAGTTTTACCCCATATTTAGAAATATTAAGTGAAAATTAATGTGTCAATATCTTAATGGTACTTAATTATAATACTTAAACAAAGCATATTGAAATTTGATTTTTGTAGATCAAAATTAATAGCAATGATTTTATTAAATTTTTTAATTTTTTTAATATTTGTTTTTTATGTAAACATTTAAATTTAGAAAATAGGCGATAACACGCCGCTTAAAATTAAATTCATCATATCTCATTTATTTGACGCAGATGCTTGAGGTACGTGGAAAATTAGAGTTTCAATGAGAAAAATTGGCGGTGTCACGCCTCCCACATGAGAAAATTCAAACATTTTTTATATCAGCAACTATGATATGAATAACATTTGGTAAATACATAAAAGTCAATGGTCATAACTAAATTTTACTCATCGTCTCACCTATCGTTAAGGGCAGCACAACGTCTGACTGGTCTGCTACATATGTACATACTAGGGTTGTAACGGAGCTCCGCATCCGCAAGTGCGGAACTTCCGCTTGATATTGTGCCTCCGCCTCCGCTTCCGCATCCGCAAATTTTGATGAGGTATATCGGAGTTATAACGGAAGTTATAAAATCAACATTAGAGCTTACAAAGTGGAAAATTCTGTGTTTAAGCTAATTTACATTTTATTGTTTTGTGATAGGCTAGATTCGTAAGATGTGGTTATGGGTACAACCTAGTACCATTTCAAAAACATCGTTTTGAAACATCGCTCTCTAAGTATATTTTTGCAACTTTATTTGAGCGCACTCTCCGGTTCAATAAACAAATATTGAACGCTTTCTCTCGAATTAACTTTTTTCATACGGTGCTAGCAGTCTTTTCTCCAAAATTTCTGAGCCGATCCTTATGAAATTTTATCAACATATTCGTCATATTCATGGGTATCGTATGAACTAAAATTGAGTCAAAATATTGATTTTTTTTTTCAAACAGAAATTACCCATAAAATCCTTATTTTTCCAACATTTTTTTTTAGTTAAAAAAAAAAATTTATGGAAATATGACCAAATACTTAAATGAAAAAAGTTCAAAAAACTGATTTTTGGGAAGTAACTCGAAAACCATTCTTAAGAGAAAAAAATGGTGGGCATTTCTAGAATTTATGACTCAAAATACTTAATAAAGTATGTGAGAAGCTATATCTTCTTTTGTTTAAACTAGTGATATATATAATTCCATCATATAACAAACATAAAATTTTCAAAATTCGAAAAAAAATTAAAAAAATTGTCACCACATCTTGAACTACAGCTTAAAAGTTGCGTAATATAGAGTAGAATTTTGAGAAAGTTTTTAAGAAAAATAAAAGGTGTCGCACTTTTCGAAAATGTCGATTTTAATCCTTAAACGTTAATAACTAACTGATTATTACTGCGATTAATTTTTTTTTTATTTTTTTTTTCAGAAACTACATTCAAATACGCAAAAAATGATATCCTACTTTTTATTGATATCAATATTTATAACTAGTCTATCGTTTTTTGTTTTAAAATTTAAAAAACCGATTACTCAATAACGGTTTCGAATAAAAGACTGGAAATTGGTGTGCTTGATGCTTTTAAGGGGGCGGGCCGAAACCTAGGTGATTGGCATTGAATGCCCCATATATATTATTTTAAATGAAGTAAAAAAAAAAACATTGTTCGTATATTTCATTGATCCTGAAAAGAATTAAAATACGAGTAATATCTCCTACTGAGGGTTGCATAATAAATTCTGTAAAATAGCTTCTTCAGCTGGAAATCTAGGATGCCTACTAGTGTTCATTTAATACTAATACTAAATTTTAAATATTTTCAAATTGTTTTTCCACCTCCGCTTCCGCTTCCGTTAAGACTCCGCATCCGCGGAGGTCAATTTCTGAACTCCGCATCCGCATCCGCCTCCGCATAGATGACTTCCGTTACAACCCTAGTACATACATAAGTTTGTATGGAGACCTGCATAATAATTTACGATATTTCTAAAAAAAAACAAATATCGATATAATTCCAAGTCTCTTTTGAAGGAGAAGAGTAGTTTTTTCGAGCCTCATTAATTGTTTTATAAAAAAAAAAATTAAAATTTGCAAAAAAATATCGAAAAATTAACAAAAGTATCATTGAAATAACCAAATTTTATTTTTAAGTTTCATAAATCTTTACTTAAATGCTTGTCAAATCGAAAAGGGTGAAAAAACATGAAAAACATTTTCAAGGATGGTACTCTAAAAACGATTTCAGCTTTCATAATGTGAAAGCGAATTTTAATTTTGTTTGCTTACATTCATCAATGAAGGTTTTTGTGTTATTTACGAGCGATTTTGAACAAAGTTAAGAAAGTAATTTTTTTATCAAAACTATTGGTCAAAAAAATTTGATCTCATTTTTTATCAATCACTCGAAAACTTTCAGCCAAGTTAAAACACCTCAGGGTAAAATTATGCAAATTGTAGATAGAATGACCCATATCCTATATTTTTTAATGCAGATGTGAGTACATAAAAATTTACACCAAAACGTAAATACCGAAAAATAAGAATTAAATGTTAAAAAGAATACAAAAGTTCATTAAATCAATCGCAACAAACTAACTGTTAAATAATAAATTACTTTCTCAAATTTGGAGGACTAAATCTTCTGCTGATATATTTGGGTCCCTCATATGTACATAATTTGTACGTTTGCAATTCCTAACCATCTTTTCAACAACATCAATAAAATCTTATAGCAACATGTCAGTTTTAATTTCCGTCGGTCGTCCGCTAGCGCTAGCGCTAGCTGATCAGCCATTCAAATATTCGTCGTCCTTATCCGTCATAATTGTGGTTAGCGAATAAGCAACTCCTCATACCACAGCGACTATAACCATGATCAAGAGCATCATACGATCGAACTCGCAACAACAAAATCGATTTCCACCGGCATGTGATTGAAAACAGGAGAGCATAAGAACAGACACAATGCCAGCTGTTGTGCAACTAAGCAACAACGACTGCAACTCGAAAGTAATTGAACAGTGTCAAAGCAGATATGTGCTAAATACCGTGCTAAGCCAAAAGAGTTTCAGAAATAAATTGTCATCTATATGGCGATGATTCATTAATCGTTAATATATGGAACTCGTAGGGATTGCATCATAGGGCGTGGCATCTCCCATATTAACAAAAAGTTGGTAGCATGACACTTGACAACTTTTTGTTGGGATATTTTTTGACTATTTCCTTTTTTAATCAACATTTTCCGTCTTCTTTTCGAGTTTTTCAACCTCTTTCGATGTTTTCAACCTCTTGCAATTTTTTCAACTTCTTCAACCTTTTTCAACTTTTTTCTCATAACTTTTCCAAATTTTTTTAAAATTTTTAGACTTTTTCTACTGTTTCAACATTATTCAATCTGGTTCATATTTTTTCAACATTTTCCATATATTTTTTTTTGACTTTCACAGCCGCTGTAATATTTTTCAGTAAGATCTTAAATTTTTTCCGAAATTTTTAACCTCATTCAACCTTTTTTCAACATTTTGCATATTTTTTTGACTTTTTAATCCTCAAAACGAAAAACAAAACTAAGATTGGTCTCGTAGTACTACATATTATTACGAGCGACTAAAAAAAATGCATTTATTGTCACACAAACCAAATCACTTTAATTTTTTCCAGTGTCTCGACCAACAAAGTTAACATTTTGACTGCTTTAAGATAACATGTTTCTTTTAATCCATGACATCTTTTCTGTTATATCGGCATATTCCAGTACACAGAATTTATCACTAACATGAAGATATTTACATCCACCGAGAAGCAACCAACGTTCATTTCGATTCATCATTAGAATACGGCCAGTCAAATTTTCATCACGAGGTATGCACAAGACATGAGATGTTGTGCTCACGTTATGACCCAGTAAATGACACTGCTCTAAAGGAGCAATATTTACTTCCACTGACTTGGGTACCGCCGAAATTGCATTGCGTACATCCGAGATTATCCAACCTGATAAAGTAATAGATTGTCCCAGAATTTGTGAATGGTCACGAGGCTCACTCCATAGACAAATAGGTTTTATATATTGTGTGAAACTAAAAATAAATATTTTTCTTTGAGAAGGTATTTCACTCGACATGTAATTGTTACATACCCGACAGGATCCTTCATTTGTAGTAATGCGATGTTTTTAACTTTGTCTGAACGATATAATTTATCTTCTACTTCACGCAACACAACTCCTTTTTCGTTAATATTTGTGAGATCGTAAAGCCCGAGATAAACTCTTATGTAGTCTAAACTAAGATGTATAGGAAAGCAAGTGTCAGGTATCAAAACACTTTGTGAAGAAATTAAGGTCCCAGTGCATACGACACTCTCTCCAGTGAAAAAATTTCTAAAAATAGCAGCATGCCACGGATGTTCAATGCGAGACTCCGTGTTTGATATTCCACAAATATCTTCGAGGGAGCCTGTTACTGTCGGTTCTTGCTGCTTGATGTTATCTTGTAACCATGATATGTGTTTTGCTACATCGCAATACACTGTATACTGCTGTAAATTACAATTCCCATCATCAGTTAATCCTGCGGAGACAACGCCACGCACCATCCAAGTGCCATTTCTTTTTAGAAGAAAGCCTCCACCGGAGTCCCCTGTGCACGGCCCAGATCCATCGCGTTTTCCAGCACACAGAGTGCGTGATGATGCTAGTGTATTAAACGCTATTGATAAATGCATACATGCCGCTTCAGAAACGATTTTCACTCTAACTTTTTTTGGCACGATTGACAAACTGTTGTCATCTTCATCACTTCCCCATCCGACAACCACACCAGTTTGGTTAACAATTTCAAATTCTTCACCTAAGCATATGGGTTTGATGAATTTGGTAAAACTTGAAATTTTGGAAGTAAGTATAAAAAAATCAATAAATTAAAAAATTTCGAAATGAAATGTAAAAATTAATTCTTAATAGATTTCAGGAATAATGTCCATTACAGATAAGTTCTTGAATTTTTCTACTAATTACCTAACGTCTTCCTTCATTACTAAAAGTGCCAAGTCAGCATCAGAAAAGCCAGGATCAAACTTGTAGTCTGGATGTAAAATTATTTTTTCAATATCGCGTGTCGTGTAACCATCCTCCTTCAAATTGGTTAGATTATATCGTCCTAACATCGTAGTGATTCTTTCTGCAGTTAACCGTTCGAAGCAATGCGCTGCTGACAAAATAATTTTTGATGTCACCAGCGAACCACCACAAATAAAACTTATACCCCTCATATTCTTTTTATAAATTGCGGACAGCCAAGGATAATCACCACGTGTTATCAATTGGCCGCCGAAAATAAGCGGTGTAGCATCGTAAATTGGAATTTCTCTATCAACGAGTCCACAAGACTCAATTGGCGCTTCAGCGAAATGCTGCATATAGATGTTATGAGTGTAAACCTGCACGGATCCGTTAACGATATTCAGAGTATGCGCGAGAGTAAAATTATCGCCAATGGACTTATGACCTAAAATAAAAATTTCGAAATTAAAAAATTTTACTATGCATCAAATTATTTCCTACTTGTGTCGCACAGTTCGTTGTCGTTGATAAAAATATTAGACAATTTTGGCACAGTTAATATTAGGGGAAAATCGACACGGTATGATATTGGTTGCTTCTTTTGCATCCTATTGATAACCTCTTGCGAACTTCCGTCTGGTAAGAGAATACCATCAGAATGCTGAAATAAAATTCATTTGCTTAAGACTTATTAATAAGAGCTATCTAAAATAAAAATTACAAATGGTATATCTGCGCTAAATGTCAACTTGATTGTGTCACCTATCTTCATATGTGGCACTGTAAGGTTACCATTAATAAAATCGTCAGTGATTTGATATTGAAAATATTCAGAACAAGAAGCTGTATGGTCTGAGCCCCATGATAGCCACGAGTTACGAGTGTCTTCAAATTTATCGCACTTAACGTAATTTAAAACACTAAGTACCAAAACCACGACACTTGGCGATATTTTAAACATTTTATGTCTTTTGTACGAAAAATTAAACTTTTTTCACAGTTATGTAATTTAGTTTTAATCGACTGGTTTAAAAAAAAAAACACTTGCGCGGATCCAGTTTTTGAAATGTATACGAAATAATTATTATTTAGTTGGTTGGAGTGCACACGTTTTTATTATTAAAGAACCAAATTCACAGAGCTTCACAAACGAAGTGGTGCCCTTGGTTTTTTCATTCTCTATAGAAATCTTAATCTGGGGTGCTATAAATTTTAAGCCTCTGAGCGAATCTACAACAAGAAAAAATAACAACAGCATAAGAGAGGGAAATATATTACGCTTAGTAAAAAAAAAACAAACAAATTCACTGATTAAAAAAACCACAAAATCTTGCTTTCATAAAAAACAACAATAAATAAAGTTCTTTGAATTTTCGTCAGAAGCGAAAAAAAATAAGATTGGCTTGGTTTCAAGTTTTAAATGATTTTTACAGAGGCGTTGCAGCGCCTTAAGCTTTAATATTTATTGCATTCTATCACGCAAACCAAGCAAATTATTGAAATGAAACTCGGTAACCAGCTGCAGATCTTAATTTCATTGAATTGTATCAAAAGTAGGCGTGACACTTCAACAGTTGAGAAATTTTTATAAATATTAATCGGCACCTACGATTTTTATAATTAGCCTCTAAAAGGAGTCATCAACATAAGTTAAGACACCATACTTGTAAAACTCGTTGACAGGCGTGTTAACGCCTACAATATTTATATGCGCTGAATTAAGAGAACCAATTACGTAAGCATTCCGAAATTAAATTGGTCAGATAATCAAAATTGGATGAAACAGTATCTGTAGGCGTGGCACCTACCATCTAATGTTATATTCAGTGTACTGTTTATTCATATATATATTGTACTGTTATATTCAGTATTGGATAAGTAGGCGTGGCACATGCCGTATTAAAAAAAAAGATGTAAGCTTTATTTTAAGTGAACTATTACAAAAATTGATATGATATTTAATGAATTTCTTGCTACAGGGTATAACAATCAAAAGCGAGCATACCAGTAACAGTGGGTGTGGCATTTCCCATACAAGTAAAGTACTTTGAAAGACATTTCCATCAAACTATGTATGTGAGTAATCATACTGAAATGTGCTGTAAGAATGCTGTTTACAAAAAGATATTTATACCCTACACCGAGGGTATATTCACTTTGTCTCTCCGTTTGTAACACATGGAAGGGGCGTGGCAGGTATGGAAAAGTATATATATTCTTGATCAGCGTCACCACCTGAGTCAATTTAGCGATATCCGTCTGTCTTTTTGTCTGTCTGTCCGTCCGTCTGTTGAAATCAGGTTTACGGGAAAACCAAGAAAGCTAATCGAATGAAACTTTCACACACAGGTCACATCTTCTTGCAGGCATCTTGCTATTGAAAATGGGCGAAATCGGTTGACCTACACGCCTACCGCCCATACTCAATGTATATTTACCCAGGCCCATTTTGAAAAAAGATGCAGCGATTTTGATAAAAATTGGTGATTTGGTGCACATGTGAACCAAATTAGGATTAGGCTGGGTTTCAAGTTTCCAAAAGGTCGTACCGGGGCGTGGCACAGCCCTAAATTTTATCATTTATACTACCATATCTTGTTAGCCGTTCAAGATATTGCGATGAAATTTGGTTTATTTTACGGATGCATATCAAATATATCTTGAATTGAGATAAAAGTGGGCGGAATCGAAAAAGTGGGCTTGGCATTTTTCAACTGTTAAAAATTTTGATTCCGTATATATCAAAATTGGCACAAATGATTTCCATAAAAATTTTGGAGATGATGCTGCTGAAAGCAGTCATCAATACAAACTCAGCCACTTTACTGAAAAAACTCGTTGAAGGGCGTGACACCGCCCACAATATTTATAAACGTTATACTAAAAGAACTAACAACGTAATCGTTATGAAATTTAATGAGGTAGATATACTTGCTATAAGGTCTCTTATTACAAAAACTTGGTCCAATAGTACCTGTGGGCGTGGCACCTCTAATATAAGCAAAAAACTTTTGTTTTTATAGATAGTGTGCTATGAAAGTAATCTTCATAACATTTGGTGTATAGATGTCAGTTACTATAAGCTTTAAAAATAAATGAATTTTGACGGGATTGCATCAGTGGGCGTGGCACCTACAATATTAACATAAATTTGTAAACGCTGTTTTAAGTGAACTATTGCAGCAATTGCTATGAAATTTTATGTAAGTGGTAAGTTGCTATAAAGTATATCTGAATCAAAAGTGGCTGAAGTAGCACCAGCGGGCGTGGCACCTCCCATACAAATAAAATACGGTAAGTGGCATACTTATCGAAATATGTGAGCAATCATACTAAAATTTAGTGTAAGGGGTTTGCTTATGAAAAGCTATTTCTGGATCAAAACCGGGCTGGATTGTACCAGTGGGTGTGTCACCGCCTTAAATTTTAAATTTAACTGCGGCTTATATCGCGAACTATACAAGCTATTGTGCTAAAATTTAGTTTGAGGATGTCGATCACAAATATAATTTATTGAACCAAAAGCAGGCGGAGTTGGAGAAGTGGGCGTGGCATATTACAAACTTTACATTTGTATTCGATATTTTTTCAATATTTTTCATATTCTTTCGACCTTTTCAACCCTTTAACTTTTTCCAATATATCCTATATGTATTTGTTCGACTTTTTCAACCTCTTTCAACTTTCTTCATAAGTTTCTTTATTTTTCTCGACTTTTTCATCAATTTTGAATAGTTTCAAATTTTTTTAAACCTCTCTCAACTCCTTTCAACATTTTGCATATAATTACGATTTTTTCAAAATTTTTCAACCTCTGTCAACCTTTCTAACATTTCACATTTTTTTCGACTTATTCAACCTCTTCAACGTCTTTTTAACATTTATTGAAGAGGTACTTTCAGTGCAGTGTGGGGTATGTGAGTCAAATCGGTGTGGATTATACCAGCAGCTGTGTCACCGCCCCAAATTTTTAAACTCCTTACGGTATATCTTGGAAATTATACAGGTTTTTTGAGATAAAATTTGGTATGCGGATTCCGATCACAAATATAATTTGTCGAGCCAAAAGTTGGCGAATTTTTTAAGGTGGGCGTGATTTTTTCCAATTTCATTCAACTTTTTTAAGCATTTTTCATCATTTGTTGTCATTCGCAACCATTTCCAACATTCAAAATTTGTCAACTCTTTCAACTTTATTCCACATTTTCCATTTTTTGAATCGATTTTTTCAATATTTTTCAGCTATTTTGACACTCTTCGTTATTCTTCAAAATTTTCTGACTTTTTGAAACTCTTTTAACTTTTTTCAACGTTTTCCGTATTATTTGTTTTTTGTTTTATAACTTTTTAAGCCTCTTTTATACTTCTCAACAATTTTGAATTTTCTCGATTTTCAACCTCTTTAATTTTTTTTTCCATATTTTTCAACCTCAAAAATTGATGTTATAAGTGAAAACCTGAAAGGTTTCGTTCATGATGACAATTATTAGTGCGATTGGCATATTAGTCACAGAAAGAATTGAACTTGAGAAAGACACGAATATAATTGTACCTTATATTCGCCACATTCTTTTTTTAAAATTGTCCTTCACTGGAATATGAGCTAAGACCTCACACTGCACAGATAAATTCCAAAGTATATGGGATTGATCAAATTTGGCGTCTAAGACTTATGGGAGTGAAGGAGAGGAAGGCTCCGGTATAAGAGATGTAAAAATTCGTTTGCTTAATTTATAACATGGAAGTAAAAGAATCCCTTAGTTTGCTGCTTCATTTGGTTTTTTATTTCAATTATATGTGACTACGCTTTACCCCAAGTGCTGATAAGAATAAGTAAGACGTTGAGGTAGTGATATTTTTCATATTTTTAAAAATATTAAGTGGAAAATAATGTGCCATTATCTTCATGGTGCTCAATTATAATATTTAAACTTACCATAATGATATTTGATATATGAGATGTAGGTCAAAAATTAAAAAGAATAATTTTTTGAATTTTTTAATTTATTTTGATTGTTCTATATTTCGACAGCCGCAGGAGCAAACGACACAAAAATTATTCATAACAACAAATAAAATATTTTAATTAAATAGCTTATCAGTATAAAAGTAGAACTAACCTTGAACTTTCTAAATAGTCGACTTGCATGTAAAACCAGTATGATTAAAATTCTAGGAATATGACATTTATTGGGTATTCAATACAATTTCAATAATATAGCATTCATCAAATTCTCAACTTAAATCTTCGCAGATATAATTGTTGTTGCATCTGTTCTGAACGACTTGAGCAATTGAGGTCATATATTTTTTAGATGTTTTTTATGGTCTGCGATAGGCTTTTAGAAAAAATTAACATACAAAATTTAAGTTTTAAAAAACTAGGAGATGACACGCCGCTTAAAATTTAATTCGTCATACTTCATCATTTATTTGACACAGCCTCCCATATGAGAAAAAACCAAAATATGTTATATCAGCAGCTATGAGATTACGCAGATTAATTTCAAGTCTGTTTTGAAGAAGAAGAAGAGTAGTTCTTTTTGAACATCATTAACCCTATTCGTACCAGGCAGTGACTTTGAGTCACTATTCAAATTGATTTTTTTATCAGCAGGATTTCAGTTTTCAGGTCTCTTGTATTGCTTCATTTAACATTATTAATGGATTAAAATAGTTTCATTTGTACATTAAACCTAAGAATTTTATTTCTAACGAACGAACACATATAGATCCAAATAGTGTGTATGAAACATGTATTAGCCATTTAATTTTACATCGAAATGTCCTGGGTTGTTATCACCAAAAATCTTTTGTTTTACAGTTGTAGATCGATAAGTAAAAAAACCCATTTTAAGCTTATTTTTCAGCCTTTGGGTCAAAATCGACTGGCCTGTTTCCAATAGAAACACCAAATAGTTTTGCAGATCTTCTTTTTTAACCCCATTCTATTAGAAAAGGCGTGTGGAGCGAAACATATAACACTTTTTCACATTTCATACATTTCATGGGTGCATGAAGATGGTCAAGATGACCTTCTTATATATTAACTTTATATCTGCGGTATGTCTTCACAACTTCACTTCTACTTCTTTTTAACATCACTTCAACTTAATTTCGTCATCATTTCACTTCAATTTCCACTACATTTCAACTTTATACTTAGACCTCATCTTAACTCTAAATTCACGCAAAAATTATTTTGATTACATTTTCACGACGCTGTAACCTCACTTCAATTTCATGCAGACATGTGTTTCATCATAAGTACTTCAATTTGAATTCAACTTCGTTTTTACTTCATTTTAACATCATTTGAATTTCACTTTAATTTAACTATAACTTCAACCCAACTTAACGTTGCCCTCAATACAACTTTACTTTAACTTTACTGAAACTCCATTTAAACTTCAACTTACTTCATTTAAATAACTTCAATTTCAATTCCTTATCATTGTCTTTACTTTTGCTTGAACATTTAGCCTTAACTTCAAGTATTCTCGACTTCATATGATTCTAACATCCATTTTAAAGTCACTTCAACTTCATTTTGGCTTTACTTCAACTACACTTCAATTTTAATTTTTCTTCAATTTTATTTCAGTATTTTTAAATTCCTCATTCCACTTCAATTGCCTGTTACTTCACATCAGTTTTACTTCAGTTTAATTCTACTTTACTTCAACTACACTGCAATTTCAATTTTACTTCAATTTTATTTCAGTATTTTTTCTACTTGTTCTATACTTCATTTTCAAACCCAGTTTATTTTCACTTTGAAACTCAGTTTAGCCTCGCCTAAATTTCACATCTGCTTCTGTTTGATCACACTTCAATTGCACTTCATCTTTACTTCAGCTTCATTTTATTATTAACTCAAAGCAATTATTAATTTTTAATAATTTTAATTTAGTTTCAACTAAACTTCTCTTGTATTTGTGTAATATAATTCTTAGTTTGACTGATTAAAATTTTATTGTTATTCGAAACAATTTTTTTTTCCAATTTATCAATTTCATTAACTTTCTAACTTTCTTTCGTTACAGTTCAATAATTCAGCTTCGGATTTTAGACATCAACAACAACGACAAAAAAAAAAAAATAAACTTTCTTACAAATTGAATGCAACTCTGCGCACTCTGTACTGTGCTAATTAACCAAGTTTGTGTTTAAAAAAAAAAGGACAGCAGAACTAACTAGAAAGAAGGACCTACACAAAACAATAAGGTAAGAAAAATAATAATGAGGACCAAAAGTTAAAAAAGAAGTCGCAGGCAAGTTATTGTCCATCATGACAATGAAAATATGTTACAGGAAATAGAAAGCAGTAGCAGCATCCTTTGAATGGCATGAAACTCGAATAGCGTGTCCTGTTTTACCATTCTTTTCTGCTGTTTTATTGACTATATTTTCGTTTTAATTTTCGTTAATTTTTTTCTTTATATCTTCTGCATTTGTCTTTGTGACGTATGATGCTTTGTTACTGCAATATATATTTTTTCTACTACTGTTATTGCTACTGCCATTGCTGTTGCTGCCATTGGTACTTTTCCCCATTCGGCATGTTTTTATTCCAATGACAGACATGCTGCATGTTACGTCCTTCTTCCTTTTAACGAAAAATCGAATTTTGCCTTCGGGAATGTTGATATTGCATTACAGCATGGGTAAATGCTCTTTTTTTTTACCAGACATGCTGCAGCACTTGAAGTAACAAAGTTGACTTGGCTTAACTGACGTTATTGTTTGGACTGTTTTTAAGTTATGTATAATGAATGATACATTTGTGTCGATATTTTCTTGAGTAGACTTGCCACATTATATATGGAATATATTTTGGTGTTTTGGCAGTAGCTCTCAGGGACTAATCGTTGAAAAATAATAATAATGGCAAAAAATTTTTTAATCTTAATAAAAATTCTAAGTCGTCCTTAAGCTTTAAAGAAATTTTGTTCAAATTTCTCGAAATCAATTGTGGTTCAAGCGGTTTTTTTTTCAATGCAGAGGTCGAGATGTTTCTTTTTTTGTTCTAAAGTTGCGGTTTGAATATGCGCCCATTTCACTTCAAGAGAAAAGTTGGCCCCGCTTTTGTCAATAAACTGTCTTGTTGATATATAGTGATCCAGTGTTGGAGATAAAGCCATCGGAGATAAAGCCATGTTGATATAGGCTTTCTAAAAGCAGTATGTGCTGAAAGCTAATTTAATAGAATATTTTTTTGGTGTGCTATAGTTTGAAATTTGTTGCATGGTTATGACGATTTGCTCACAATCAAAACTGATTTCTTTAGGACTGTTATTTGCTCAAAAAAGTTATTAATATATTTAGAAAACGAAGGAAATATTTTTGCTTAATTTTCCATTCTGTTTCTCTATCATAGTATCGATACTTGTGATGTCAACATTTCGCATTTTATGCTGCCTCTTTGTTTTCTAGTGCGACTGCTTTAATAACTCGTCTTTTTTTCTTTGCACATCCTTCACTCTTTGCCTACTTTTTTTTTTGTTTTCCTTTTTATTGTTGCTAATTACACCACAAAATATGTAAAATTGACGCAACCAATGATGTTGAAATGAACTTTGTAAATTTGCGTTGGCTTGGTTGACTTTTGCATTTTGCCATTCCTTGTGGCTCTAGATGGTCTGTGCTGTCCTGTGCACTTCTACGGTGGTGGTCAATAGAATGTTGCTCATTGACTTCATTGGACTTAATTAAATTGCGGTTATTTGTGGTCTTTAAAAAGTTTGTACAAACCATTCATTTTTTTTTGTTATGGCTTCTGGATTTTTGTAAAATTTTGATGTCTGGTGTAAGTTTTATGTCTGGTGTAAGTTTTTAGGTATTTTGGCAAATATAAACAGATTTGTCGATTTTTGAAATTAGAATAAAAATTAAGGGTGATCGAAAATAAAATTATAAATAGCAAAGATGTTGATAATATACGAAAATTATCTAATACTCGTAGTAGTTATTGGAAAAATTTGACTGAAATTAAAAATTATAGTAAAAATATCGAAAAATATAACGTATTCAATATTTTCGACAAAGTATTAAATATGTCGATATAAGTCGGAAAGGCAATTATTAAATAGTGGTATGGCAAAATATCGAAACGCATAAAAAAAACCTCGATAAACATATGTAAGAAAGTCGATAAATGTCGGAAGGTATCACTTACTATCGAAAAAGTCGATTAGTATCTAAAAACATTTGATATGTAACGAATTGTTTCGAAAACGTCGAAAAATCGGCAAAGGTCAAAATGTATCGAATGAAATCGAAAAACTTGAAGAATGTCGATAAAATTGCCTATAGTATAGAATTATTTGACAATATTGTCAAAAAGATTGAATAGAACGGAAAACTTCAAATAGCAAAGAAAAAGTCAGAGTATCGAATTGAATCAAAAAGTTTGGATTAATATCAAAATATTGAAATATTCGAAAAGTGCGTAAAATATATAAAAAAAAAGGTATAAGGCGGCCAAGTTTTGAAATTGTCGTAATGTTTCTTTAAGTATCAAAAAAGTTGCCAAAAATAAAGATTAATTCAAAAAAAAAATTAATAAAATTTTAGAGTTAATTGAGTGGTATTGAAACATCTCAAAAAATTAATTGAAATATTGAAAAAGTCGATGAAAATTGAAATGTGTTACAAAAGCTTAAATTAGTCAAATTTTATCTCGTAAAATAACATGAGTTTCATAAAAGTTACACATTTTAAACGGTGCCAAAAATGCGGACAGGTATGAAAGACGAATAGTATAGAAATCGTCAAATGTGTGGTACCTAGTATACGAAAAGCCTTTGAAAGTTCTCACATAAGTCCTACACACATATTGCATTTGATTGTACATTTGATTACAAATAGAATGTATAAGAATACAGAATGGGATGTACGGAAAAGATAGTGAGCTATTTTGGTGAAACTTACGAACCAGACTTACCTTGTCAAAGCCTGTCCCGATGGACGGAATTTAGCCAATTTTGTTTTCTTAATTGAAACTGTCTAATAATATAACTCAAAATATATGCCAAATGATAGAACTCGAAGAAGCCTAAATATAATGTACAGGGTTGTACTGTTGAATCCTGTCCCAAACATAGGTTGCACCGGTTTTCTGGGTCAATTTTTATGAATGAAGATAACTGCTTGACATGTGTGCCGCACGATGGAGCTCAAAGAGGCTAAGTAGAATATATGAATATATAAGGTCGCCTTCTCGAATCATTTTTCAAACATGTGTTGCCACACATTTAATAAAAATTGGCTCTAAAAACGCGTGGCAACCTATGTTTAAGACCGGATTCGACAGGGTAATCGTATATATTCTACGTAGGCTCTTCTAGTTCTATAGCTTGGCACATATTTCAAGCACTAATATATATTATTAAAAATTGACCCAAAAAACCTGTAGAAACCCATTTTGGGGACAGGATTCAACAAATTATTTAAAATTGACCCAAAAAACCGGTAGAAACCTATTTTGGGGACAGGATTCAACAATGCAACTCATAATATTATGTTTAGGCCTCTTCGAGTTCTATCATTTGACATATATCTTGAAGTATTATATTATATAGTTTCAATTAAAAAACCAAAATTCAGGCATTTTCGCGCATCGGGTCAGGCTTTGGCTAGGCAACCAACCGTACATCCTATCCTGTAATCTTATGCACTTGACTTTTCTACAGCGGGCTCTTGGGCTATACGATAACTAAAAAGTTAAATTTTTTCTAGGACAGCATATCTCGAACATAAATCAGTAATTTTTGAAATCTTTAATTTGGCACCTTTCCCATATAAGCACCAAAATATCGAAATTTGAGATATACTGAAGATTGACGACATTATCTCATTTTCTTTTTTTATTTCGAGCTTGTGATTTTCTATAGGCTAATTTATAATAACTGGGGCTCCGATACCATACGGTGATAAATATTAGCAGTAAATCTTAATTGCGCAATAAACTACATTTATCTCAATCTAAAGGTTCTAGATAATATTTTGTTTTATTTTATAACAGTCCGTTCATTTGACTGTACAGTAGATTCTTTAAAAGTTAAAATAAATTCAAATTATAAGAAAAAAAAATGTAGGTAGTAAGTTGTGTTTGGTAATCGAACTTTTCATTAAAATCCTATTTGGACTGTCGTGAGTATTGTAATTGAAATATATAGACAACACCGCAAAATTGATAAAAAACACAGAAAACGAAATATTTCTATGGTTTCACAAACATCAAGACAAAATATATGAAGATTGTTATAAAGTTTGAGATAACAACGACTTTGGTGATGATGCCAGGATATCATTTCAACTTCACAAGCTAATGTAATTTTTTTAAAGAAAAAAGTACGAAAACCAAATAAAAGTTACATGTGTGGAAAGAAAATAATATAAAACAAAAGAAATTGATAAAAGCAACAAAAGAAAGACTTCGTTGAAAAATTTTATACCTCGAAATTTTCTATTTAATTTTTTTTTTTCTGAAGGGGGATATTGTGTGTGTTTGTTGAAAAACATTTTAAGGAAAAATCAATTTACTGTGCAAAATGCCAAAAAACAAAAAAAAAAAAAAAACAACGAGGAAAATATTAAATGTAAAAAGCAATAATCATAATTTAATTTGAGGTTATATGACTGTAAACGTTTTTTTTTCTCTGCTCTTGCTCAGCACAGCTGAAGTGTATTTTTAAGAAAACAAAAAATAAATTTAACGTAATTTGAAACCAAAATGTACCTATACGATTATGTTATAGTATTGCGCTTTTGTGTTTGTGTGTATGGTAGAAAAAATTTAATACAATATAAGAATCATGTCATCAAGCCAAGTATGACGAGCGTAAATTTGATAATAATATCAAAAATAAAATGAAATGAAGCAATGCTAAATGTAATAAATTTATAAAACTTGGGGTAAAACACTGAACAAAATAGACAATAAAGAAAAATTATGAAGATCAAAAGATTTTTCTTGCATAGCTGACGTTTTATGGGAATAGGTAATGTAAAGTATAGAAAAACTGCTTGAATCAAAGTTAAAATTTAATGATATATAATCATTATTTCTTTCGATATTTCCTACAAATAAAGTTAATCGGGAAATACAGAAACAATCAAGATATCAGATTTAGTGTAAGGTGTGCAGTCACAAACATTGCGGCAGTGATGGAGAAAACGCCATCATCATGATCACATTTCATCTGAAAAATTAATGAATTAATGTTTTCGAATAGTTATGAGGTTTTGACTTTTTATTTTTTAAATTGTCTTTTTTTTTACATAAAAATGTTTCCTATCAACTGTTTTTTCAGATTAATGTTGCGTGTTTTCGTTACCTTTCCAACGGTTTATAAGAACACTAGACTTAGTTTAGTCAGTTTTAATTTATGACTCTTAATTTTCGAGCCATCTTCGCGCTTAAAGGATTACCCTTAACATATCCAGCATTTTGCGCTTAGAAAATTACCCTAAATATCTCCAGCAAACTCGTATCTTTTAAGAGAAAAGTGTTTTTCTTTAAAGTGCCAATTTCTAATGTTTTTTTTTTTTTTTTTAAAAAAAAATATGTACTTTTTTGTTTTCATTAGAATGCTCCCCTCAACACCGTGCACACTACAATTGTCTGCACAACGGATTCATAATAAGAATGTCGCTGCCGCATTGCTATTAGCAACAGTCATCAGACAGTTTACATTTTTTTTTTAATTTTTATAATTTTATTATGATTTATTATTAAGTTTGCTAATTGTGGCTTGTTTCTGAAAAAAAAGCAGCTTTTAAAAAAAAACAAACAAAAGTGCAAGAAAATTAGTCTGACTGGATGAGCTGCGGTTTTGTTGTCGAGAATTTTCATTTAATTAAAATTGCGCCAGACTGTGATATGAGCAGGTGTGTTAAAATATATTGAAACTAGCAGATGCCCGCGACTTTGTACGCGTAGTCTGTTTTTCTGCGAAGGCAAACAATTTACTTTTTTTAAATAGGACTACAGTCAATTTCGGATTCTTCTTCACAGATGTAGAGTTCTTGTTGTTTTCTCTTCCATAAATATTCCATTGCATTGCCATGTGAAAGACAAAAACAAAGCACACACACAAACTAACACATTCAATTAGCCTAGTACACATTATCACACATGTTGTCCAACATCAATGTTCGATAATGTGAACTCTGGGAACGACCGCTTGACACACATGTTGGATGGATTTCAAAACTTTTTGATTTTCCTGCTGGCTTGTCCAACCATACAACCTGTGTGAACTGACTGTCAAGCCTAGTGCATATTTTTCATTTTAAATAGGATTTCATGCAGTTCACTTCGATGTGGACGCTCATAAATTGTTCTGCAATTGATGATTGATGGCATGCACGAAAATGTGAACGCAAAGCACACATGTTGTCAAGCCATTTAGGACAGGATGTGTGTCTTCTATGTGTGAACGTACTGTAATTTTTTATTCATTGTTCACAAATTCCGCGTTGCTGCGTTGACAAATTGAGAATGAGAGCGAGAGTACAATTTGAATATTCTCTTCCACTGCATTGCCATATAAAAACAAAACGCACACACACTAACTAACATACTAACTTGCCATTAAACGATTTGTTATGCTTACATGCTTCTTTCTATGTGTGAAATTAATTTTTTTAGCAATTTTAAAACTTTAGTATTTTGATATTTAACAGGAATATCGTGATAATTTTAATTCGATGTTGGGACCAAGCGTTTAAGAAAGATCACTAAAAAATTTGTTCAAAATTGATTCAGCAGATTTTGCGTGAATCCCGTGAAAACGGCTATCATTTTATTTATATAGATAAAGCACTTTCTATGTTTGTCTCAATGCTTTCATTACTTTTGTGTGTTTTCTGAAAGTGCACACTCGTATTAAGTCTTTAGTAGAGGTAACCGCTTTTGAATAAATGTCGAATTGGCATGTGCTATGTCGTAGTTTTATTGAAAATTCTATAACTTATTCAATAAAGATTAAAATAAAATTTAAAAAGCCAAACTATGTTTGTTTTGACAAATTAAGCCGTTAAAATTTTTTTGCTGAAATTAATTTTATATTTGACCCGCGGCTTCACATTCGCACGTCCTGTTGTTTTTTACATAGTGAAATTACTCTACTAACATCTTATTAGAAGAAGATATCTCTATCTCGTTTTCTGAACCTCGAAGCCAAATACAAATCGTACAAATGAGAAAAAAACAACAATAACAACACAGAATTCAAGAAGTAGATTAAGCATTACCAACGAAAAATCAAACAACAATGTTTGTGTGAGGTTTTGCAAAAAATGATTTTTTACTTTAAAAATCAAAAAAAAAATAAAAAATAAGTATGCAATAACCTATTTTAGCACAAATATGTTGTTTTTAAAAATAAATTACCAAAATCGGTTCAGTAAATTTAGCGCCAAAGCGTTACAAACCATTTCCATACATGCAATTTTATATAAATAGAAAAAAAAATAATTTTGACGATAGTTATGACATTTAAAGTTCTAAAGGAAGAGCTGATTTTTTCTCTATGCTTCCGAAAATTAGCACTAAAAACAAAAGTAGAAAGTAAAAACTCCAAAAATTTTGAAAAGATTTCTCTTCAGATATTTTTTTTTCTTGATGTAAAAAAATTTCCAAAATAGGAGTCCAAACCAATTTTTGCCTTAGAAAATATTTAATTTGTACCTCACTCAAACAAGCCCTTAAATTATTCCCACCAATGAATGGCGGATTATTTGTCCTAAGAAAACCACGTTTTTGATTTCAAACCAAAACTAATGAAACAGCTATAGTTTTTTTTAAGCGCAAGTAAGTAATTCTGTAGTGTGCGAATAAGAATAATTATGAAACTGTCGTCCTGAAACTTTGTTGTTGAAGATTAATGTGAGGAGGTTGAAGATTACAAAACCGTAAGCGACCAACCAAAAACGATAGCATTAAAAATTCTTTGATAATGTCAGTCAGCAGCAGCAGCAGTAACTGATGAAATTCTCGCTATTAAAAAGAAAGAAATATTTGCAGAGCTGCCAACAGAGCTTGAACTAAAACTAGTCATTTTGTATATGATTTCTAAAAGTACATTTTAATGTGCATCATAAGTTTTCGATATTTTGCGCATATTAGTGACTATTTTGTATTCCTCAAAAGTTGGAAACTCTACATTAAGCTAAACTAAAATATCCTTTTAGTAGAAATTTGCTAATAATGAATTAAAAACCAACCAGAAACGCGAAAGGAAGACTGCAAGTGATGACGGACAACCAAAGCGTCGTTGTTGATAAGCAGCAGTAAAAAAAGACTTAGCAGATATTGAAATAAGAAAGTCACCATAGTGTTGATTATGGGTATGTTGGGATGCAATAAAAGTACTGCTTATCTTTCAAAGACTCCAGTATCCCCAACCTTCCGCTGTAAGGAAAGTGTTAAAGTTTCCTTCTTACGTTTTGAGTGCGTAGTTTTATTCCTTCGAACTGCTTAACTTTGGACGCTGCATTAATAATTTAAGTGCTGCTTGCAAAATTAATTGCGCAGTAATGGATATCGTCCTTATTTTTGCAAGATGCAAAGTAATTGAAAAAACATTGCAAATTGCTGTGAGCTCAAAACACTTTAACTAACTCTCAAATGCAGTGATGTTCTTCTTTGTGAAAATGCGCTTTACTAAATGTTCTCTTTGATACAACTGCATATTTTGCTGGTTAGGTGTTTAGTCTTGAGTTGATATATTTTTCTGAAAAAAATTTAACCGAAAAAATTCCAAAAAAAAGAACAAAAAAAGAAATATCATCGCTCAAAAATCGTGAAATTTAGTACAGAGCTAGATCAGTGATGGCATTTCAGTTTGGTGGAAATGCACTGAATTGAAACTCGAAACTTTATTTTTTAAGCCG
Organism: Tricholauxania praeusta; assembly: GCA_949775025.1. Classification (NCBI taxonomy): domain Eukaryota; kingdom Metazoa; phylum Arthropoda; class Insecta; order Diptera; family Lauxaniidae; genus Tricholauxania; species Tricholauxania praeusta. The sequence continues at coordinate 113,121,324 of OX459030.1, read as the reverse complement.
ACTGTACTTTTTCGAAGTGAAAATGAAAAAGGTACATAAAATTACTAAAATTTAGTAAAATTTTAACTCCAATTCCAATACTGTCAATATAAAAAAATTTTTAATTATAAAAAACCGTCGAAATGTACTGAAAATGCATTGTAAATATACTAAAAATGCGCTGAATGATCTGAAAATGTGCCAAATGTGCCGACTGTCCAAAAAAAAAACTGGTCGAATGTACTGATACTGATTTTTTACAATGCAAATGTACTAAAAAAAGTATAAATGTGCCGAAAATGCCATCACTGAGCTTAATTAACCCCTTAGAAAAGATATTTGTTTTTTAATAGGCTCTGCCACGCCTCTAACTATAAAATGTATTTTCTCAGTTAAACTAATGAACCAATTTTGGTGAAATTAGGTAATGAGATAAATTGAACCAGGAAAAAAGATGTTTGTTTTCAAATAGGCGGTGCCACGCCACTAACAGGAAAATATTGTGAGGACAAAATATTCTAGAAAGAAAGAAACACTAATTTGGCAAAAGTACAGTCACATCAAAATATTTATGCAAAGCAGCAACATAGTCTGCATTACAACAACGGAGTCACCAAATATAGCGCGTAAACATGCAATGCAACAGGTTCGATCGAACACGCAACCTAAACCAGTTCTGGCTATGCAGCTGAAATGTGTATAAAACACTTCGCATCGTGCAGAGTCAGGCAGTCAGCAAGCAGCGATCAACGTGATCACAAGTTTAACCGCAGTAAGCAAACAAAGAAAAAACCCAAAGTGAAACAAGAAACAACAACAAGTGCTTGCACAAGAATCAACACGTGCAGAACCCCAGTGAGCAACAACAGCAAGGATCACCCAGTGAGAAAGCAGCACATTACATGTGAAGCGATTCTTTAGAAGTCACAAGTGCAGTCAAACCGGAGCCAATCCTGCAGCGAGGCGGCGTCCTAAGAACCACCAGGACTAAGGAATCCTAGGTAGGAGTATGGTCAGTAAGGGTAGGAAAAGTACTGCAGGTTTTCTCACGAGAAATACTTTTTGACTAGTGTTAATTGATTGGGTCTTTCCTCCGACTTTGACATTGGTTTGAAAGTATTTTCGTCTGATCTGATCTGGAGTCACTGTTCCGAGCCGTTTAGTGCTAGTTCCACCAAAGATTCCTTTGGAATATTATCAATTGATTGGGTCTTTCTTCCGACTTTGATTTTATTCGAAAGAATTTTTGCGCCGACTTCGGTCTGGCTGGGCTAGTTTTGAACGAACCTCTCAGATCATATCTCTTGCCTGGATTTCAAACCCTTGCGTGCACTTTAGGCGTCCCAAATTTACGGTGCGGCGAAGGAGCGACTTGAGAAGCACCACAAAAGCAAAAATTTAGAGTTTCTGAATCAAATAAATATTTTTGTAAAAGTTATTAAATAGCCCAGAGTTCAAAGTGAAAAGCGTTATTACTTCACCAACGCCTGGACATCCGGCGAGTTTACCCAGGCTGGAAAACTTCTTTACAATATATTCTGACAGCTAATCTAATAGAGCGATTTTGATGAAATTTGGTATGGATATAGATTGTACCCTAAAGAAAGGATAAAGCTAGACAGAGGATTGCACGATACCATGATTTCCATTTTTGGGAGCGATGATATTTAATAAAATTAAATGGTACTGAACTGTTTTGTATTGTCGCTATAATAATTGAATTTCAACCAGTGGACGAAATTTAATATTAATAATTAGTTCTTTTAGTCCAGCTAAAAAAAATTATGGTTGAAATTGCTGTTTCCATACGATCTACCGCATGGGATTGTAACGTCAAAGATATTAACGTCGATAACTATAATTTTGCATTCGATAACTATAAACTCCGCAAATGTCATTTTCGCAGAGATTCAAACATTTGGTAAAAATTAACAAATTATGTATTTGATATAGGCGAAATAAATATTTGATATAAGTTAACATGCTGTTCATTCCAATAATAATAATAAATTAGTCATATATTTGGTTGTAATAACCTAATTTTCTTTACATAATTATACTAAGTCAAACTTACATTTGATATTAGTTATCAAATAACAACTTGGTTGAATCAAATATTTCATTGTTGCAAATATTCATATGTTAGTAGTCACCAAATCATGTATTTGGCGGAAGAAGTATTGTTTTGTTGCTTACGTTTATATTAATTAATATCGATTAATTAGTAAAAACATGTAAGCAAGAAAACCGATATTTTAAGATACCGATTCATAATTAAATTGATATTTTCCCTTATCGTCACATCCTCATATTGCATGCCAATCATAGGGTAGTTTAATATTGTTTTACTTAAATATGTTGTAATCTGTGTAGTACTCGTATTAATGTGAAGGAAAATCAAATAAAAATAGGATGACCATTATATTTTCTATCCAATTAAGTACATATATTCAATTGACTCAAATAGATATCTTGTTTGATCCCATTAAAAACACTTTTACTTCCAATTAAGGGCATAGTAATATTTACTAAAATTTGTTGATAGTTCATAAATACCTTAAAAATTTATCAACTAAATACACTTGTAAGTGTGGAGCCGAGAATGCAGACACAGTAGGCTGGAAAGTTCCTCAAATCTAAACAATTACTTATAAAATTGCAAAAGGAACTTGAAACTTCAGTGACTCAAGCACTGTTTTTCAGATAAAACTTGGTAATACTAAATATATCACAGTTTATATAGGCCAAATAAATATCATAGGTAGTATTTATATTGAAATTAATTCAACACACTGAATTTTCTTTTGATTTCTTAAATTGTTTTATAATATGGGCGAGCTACCACCCTCAATGTCCCATTCAGTACGCAAAAAATTAAGTAAACTCGCATATAATAAATTTTTTTTTACTTTATTTGCTGAAAGAATATTTTTTCTAACTAAAATATTTTAAAATTATTAAGCACCAATTAACTATTGCATGTGGCATTTCCCTAGCATCTTACTTACTTACTTACTTAGATGGCCATAACAACCCGATGTCAGGTTACGGCCGACCTCATTAGCTCTCGCCAGGTGCCTCTGTTTTGCGCGCGCCTTCTCCAATCGTTAATGCCAAGCGCGGTTAGGGCTTCCTCAGCTTGGTCTATCCACCGGAGGCATGGTCTCCCTCTTCGTCGTTTCCCTAGCATCACTAAGATATAATTGAACACATGTTCAAAAAAAAATATCTGTCGCTACAAAAAAAAGCTTGCAAAATGTTAAGAGCGCCAGAATAAGAGCAATTACTGCCACCATTTTTCAAACAATCACAAAGTAATTGAAAACCTCATGCTTTCACCTATCTAAGCCTCTTTAGCTTTGAAGAGTGTTAAGCACATCACAAATTACAAGCAGAAAATATCAAAGAATGTGCAACCATCAATAATTCAATATTTATTTTCATTTCTAACTTAACTTCATTTTTGTTCTTTTTAAAATCAGTAATTTAATATTTTTATTGAGACGAAAGTTCTTCAAATGAGAAAAGATAAAAAATAAATGTAATATGAGCAACACCTAAAAGTATGTGAAGATATTTATAACAACATAAAAGCCCTTGACTGAATGAGCAATTTGAAGGTGAAACTTTTCGACTGAAACTTATTTAAAATTACAAGAAAAAAAGAACTTGAAATATAAAACGTTGCCTAAAATTACAGCATACAGTTGATTGAATGTCAGCAATAAAAGTCTACTTTTAGGCATAAGCTGAAAATAACTATGCTTTATTTTTTTTTTGCGTCACAAAGATGAAAGATTACAAATATTAAAGCAGCAAGGGTATACACATGCATACGCATAGTTAAAAGGTCAAAAATAAAAAAAAAAAACTTCATTATCAAGTGACAAAAACTAAATTGTTAGCACCAAAAACTATGCAACATTGGTTTGTAAAATAAAGCACTGCAAGGTAGATCCCTAAAAAAAATATTAAAGGAAAAAAATTGGGGGCGTTGTAAAAACACTTGAGAAAAATTATACGTAATAAAAACAAACGAAGCAACATTGTGTGGGCGTTTTGTTTCCCCACCACGCCTATGTATATTGTGTTGCCAGCTCTCACTGTTTATGCGGGTACTTCGTTTACTAGCTTCCAATTATCAAATAGATTGGATTCTACTGATAAAGTGTTTCGTCTCCGACTACTGTTGTATGGTGTACAGTAAGTAGTGGCAATGGAGTATATAATAAAAACCCCAAAAAAAAAACAACAAGGCAAAATGAAAACAAAAAAAAATTACCAAAGGTAAAAGCTCAGAAAAAAAGAAAAAATATGGCAAAAGAAAATGTTTTTCTATACTTAGAGAAAGGTAAAAGACCAAACAAAAAAAAAAAGAAAATTATATATATAAAAAGGTAGTGTATTTGTAACATAATAGCAGCGTTAACGTACTCCTTGATGTCTACTTTATTTTCTACTTTGATGGCGCAACGATAATAGGAATTGAACCACACGCTCTGCACTACCGTGTATGGCAGCGCACAAAAGACAACTCCTCGAAAACTCGTAGAGGACAAGTACAACACACTGCTTCGAGCTGTTGCTTGCATTTTCATTGTCAAAGTGAATGTGGAACTTTTATGTGGAAAATTTTGTGCAAAATAAGAGACATAGTAAAGCAAGTTTTAGAAGAAACTAAATGGGCACTTCCCTAAAGATAGCTGCAAATTTAAAAAAAAAAAATAAATTTGGCATATGAATTGTCACCGGGAAAGTGTCACTGGATAAATACTTGTCACTGACTAAATGTCATTCTAAAATAAATAAATAATAAATAATAAATAAATAAGTTTCACGATTCAATAAGCGCTGCGGTATAAGATTACGCGGCGACTCTGCTACGAATTCGCCGTCGGTTGAATATAACATTCTCCCGACGGCTAATTTGTTCCAAACTTACAACAAGATATTTTTTATGTACTGCTAATTTTGTAATAAAATGTCACTGATAAAATATTACTCGAAAAAACTTTCACTTCAAATATCCATGATAAACTATCATATTTTGAATGATAAACTAGAAATAATAAAATATCACTCATAAAATGTCTTCGATTTTTTATCTCCGAACATGTCACCAATAAAATTTTACCACTTAATGACACATTGAGCAAATAGCATCGATAAAATTTTACTGAAAAAATATCTCTACTACCTAAATTATTCCAAATTTGTTCACTTATCAAATTATAATATATCGTATGATTACTTGTAAATGTTAAAATATTATTAACTCAATGTCACATGATATAAGTTATATCGTTAATACGTACGACTCACTGAAATTACACTCAAATATTGCATGATAAAATTTCATCAAAAATGTCGTTTCAAAAATGATTTAAGTTGTATATCACTGATAAGCTGCTACTTGTTAAACTCGGCCGAAATGATCAACTAATCAATTATCAACCTGCCAGTAAATATATATATATATATTTTCTCTGTCAATCATAACGTTTTAGAAATTTTTCTTCTGTTTAATCTATGGACTGCTTTTTTTGATCAAATGTCACAGATAAAATAAAATAAATCAAACGCCTCCGATAAAATATCACAAGCTATCAACAAAATAAGCAAAGTAGTTTTAGATATAATTTAGTTGGTATTAAAAATTTTTTCTGTTGAGATTTTTCTTAATCCTAAATGACACTTACTTGCTCGATTTTGATCAAAAAGTAAGTACTTTAACCATTCTTACATTAATACTGCAAGCTACCATTACTGGAATACTTCTGTTGCATTGTAACATATGTACTTTCAGCGGTTGCATACATACATAGGTGAGAAGATTTCCAAACAATGAAAGAAAAATCTTGTTACAAGAGTAAATTGTAGGATTATATATACACTTTACATAAACTTGCTTATATGGAAATGGTTTGTAACGCTTTGGCGCAAGATATACTACACTGATTTTAATAATTTTTTTTTAAAAACAACATATTTGTGTTATAGGAGGTTATTGCATACTTATTTTTTTATATTTTAAAGTAAGATATAATTTTTTTTTAGAACTAAATTTTTGCAAAACCTTACACAAAAATTGTCGTTTGATTTTTCATTGCCATTGCTTATGCTGCTTCTTGAATTCTATGTTATTTTTGTTTCTGTTTTCTTCTCATATATTCCGTATGTATCTTTCTCTGAAGTTCAAAGGTCAAACAATCTTCCAATTTTTTTTTGTACCTTTTGTAGACAGAAGATAAAATGAGATGTTAGGAGAGCAATTTCATTATGAAAAACAAAAAAACAACGGGAAGTGCGCGTGCGAATCCACTGGTATGAAGTTAAAGTGGTTTTTGTGAAAAAGTATGCTGCCATATAGGCTATGTTAGATAAGAGCAATGTGATCAGTGGAATGTGATTATTTAAAAAGCTTGTTGACACCATTACTCAAGAAAAAAATCAATTGGATGCCAAAGTCTTGTGCCTCAGTTTAACAAGATTGTGCCACCCGATTGTCCATTTTACAAAAAAGGATGCAGTTTGAAATGGCACCAACAAGCATCTTCAAATTGCTAAATGAAAGAAAGTAGGGAGAAGATTTTTGTAGGAGTGTGCCGGCTTAGAATGTGCTGAGACGCCACAATATTGGCGCATGGTGAAGGTTGTCGTGTACTAAAACGTTTCAAGAGTTTCCGGCCCATCAGCATTAGTCTTGTTTGCTAACTCTTTTAAAATGTCAGTTATTCATATAAACATTAGTATAGTTTTATTTTCTAGAAAATATCTATAGACCACCTGCCTATGCCTTTACTAAAGTTTGTCACTATTCAACCTTCTTCCAAAGTATTCTTAAATGACAAACTTTCTGCAGATAATGTCCCCTGACAGCAGTTGGTCTCTAGCAAGACGTGAGTTACGTATTTTGAATTACCATGCCTTAGCGACCAATATCTAAAATTTTCCAGCATTTGGCTTTGTTATTTTGAATGTGTTGGCCGATCAGACACTGTAACATATTAATTCGAAAGTAGGTGGAACGAAATTGTCTACACTTCTCCATTTATTCAAATATGTTTACCTTAAGCAACACTTTTTCCTTTGTTCAAATCTTGCTTAGGTCACTTATGGAATACCTCACTGAAAGTGACAAAAAAGGAGAAAAAAAATAGTTGTAACATAAGAAAAATGAAAGTAAACAGAAAAAAAACAATGATGTCAACGAAAGCAACAATGACGAGCCATTAGTTTTGCACCTGGTATTAGGATAATTGTCTGTATTTAGGATGTCAGATAATAAAATAATGTACTCAAGGCATAATAAAAATAATACCAAATGTACGTACGTAGTTATATAAATAGTAAAAACTCAATAAGAAGGACAACGGATGTGTCCTTTGCTGCCACTTAGATCATTGCTACATGCACAAAGGATATTCTTCATATATACATACAAACATATAATTTGATATACGCTTGTATGTTTGCGTCATTAAAACTCTGTGCACTATTGCTGAATTTAACAGACTAAAGGTAGATAGTAGTGACAGAATAACTGGTGTAAATTCAGATTAAATGAAATACAGATAAAGCTCAGCTTTTTCCTACTTTCTTATATGAAATAAAAAGAGAGCGAAAAAATTAATTGCATTATAAATGACACTATTTATAGCTTAAATTGTTCGTGTTGCTGTAATGAAATGGCAGAAAGATTATGTAGGGAAAGAAGTATAATATTTAGCCTATGGGCCTTCATCACAGGGAAATCTTTTTAGCATTTGAAACGAGTTACTATTGAGATACAAATCTAAAACTGTTTGAACCTATCTTAATCAGGCAGACTTATAGGACTCACATCCTTTTTAATAGAAACTGTAGGAAGGTTAGTGGGTATGCATATTAGAGAAGAGGTACATATTTGTGGGCGGGCTGCTTCGTCCATATCAATATGACCAGAATTCGGAAAAATCTACCACACGTGCTCTCCAGAGTATGGTATGATGAATAAAATACTTCCTGAATAAAAAAAAAATTAATGTTCTTTAGACTTAGATTTCAACTCCGCACAAAATCTTCGATTTCCATAGAATTTTATGTTGATTCTTTTGGATCAAAAAACAACATTTTGGAAATTTTTTCAGGTCACGGTAGGACCCGATTTCTGTAACTTATAAAATTCATTTTACAAAAGTTTTCAGCTCTTCATAAGCCACACCAGCAAAAGCAGAGTCCATCTCATTTTGGCGCCAGATTATGTTTACAACTATGACTATGAAATAACTTGTATTCATGCTGTATTAAGAAACATAAGATCATAGCCTTACTGTTGTTAATGTACAAGGATTCCAAACGAAAATTACCTTCTGAGGTTGCTATGATAAGACGACTATCATTTGATTAAATCTAATTGCTCATGGCTTAAATATAAAATGAACAAAATGCTTTAGCGATGAACAATGTTTTTTAAAAACTATTGAAAACTTTCTCTGTTTATGACTATTTCATTGAATAAGTCAATTTAATTCAACACCTTTGTCTCTTTCAAGTAAATGCAAACTTTATCAGAACCCTACAGTTGTTTGACTCAAGACTCATTGTGTCAACTCAAATAAAACATCAACTACTGGAGCTTTCATGTAAAGCCCCTACAGATATGCCAGAAAAAGTGACTTTCAATATTACACTTAAAAAAAAAATTTCTAGTTAGAAAACGCTAATTAAAAGCTAAAATTATCTTGCTACAAAATGTGCTGTTTTAAAAGATAATTAAAGCAATTAAACCCACTTTAAAAATAATATTTTACTTGATCGGCCACTTAACAAATTGACAGTTTTTGTGCGAGATAAAATGCTGAATATAAATTTTCAATCACGAAAATAAAATCTGAAATATTTTACTTTTTTTAACATACATATATGTAAATGACATCGGTCACTGTTCATTAAAATGTGGAACAAAATTTTGGAAATAGCGCAAATTTCATAATAATTTGAATTCTATAAATATTTTTTAAAAAATTCAATAAATGGTAAAGTTTGTCATAATTTTGTAGCACCTTAAGTATTTAAGAATAACAGGCTTACGTCTTTTACTTAAATTAATATATGTTTCATGTTTTCTTATGTTTCATGTAGGTGATTCTGGAATTATGTTTTTTTTTTATTTTGTATTTTTTGTAGGAAACCTTTCCCCCGATGATTATTTTCAATTTAAAATCGAAATGTTAAACTAAAACTTCTAAATAAATTATAGAAAAATCAATTAGTTATTTTCTTTGTAATCTATAGAAAGTTAAAAATAACCTAAAATTATGAATAACAAAAAAAAAAAAAAAAAATAAAAGCGTTTAGGCTTAGGACTTCCAATTAAAGTGAAAACTTAAAGTTGTGAAATCTGTTGGTTCTTGTGCCAAAATCAAATGTTACTCATACGACATGTGATACCACTTACTCAGTATATTGGTTTAAGCTATTATAACAATATAACTTAATTAATTAGTTATGATGTTCTACAGGCAGGTTGCTCCCAGATTTACAAAAAAAAAATTGAAGTTTTATAGCTAGCACTAAAAAGCTTCACATATTACTTTTGGAAAACATTTGTGTAGTTGTAGTAAAACCATTATTTTAAGCTAAGATAGCTCTGACTTAAGTAGGCACTGCCATCTCTACATTAAGTTTATTCATACAAAATACTAAAAAACAATTAAGTATTAAAATATATAATATAATAATATAAAATAATAATACATTTTTTTTAAACTTTCGAATTTAAACCAAAAAATTTATGGGAAAAAGAGTACCATCTTCAGTATTTATTTATTATTATTCGAGAAGTGTTCACTAGATTCTGCTAAACAGTAAGTTCTGTTAAATAATTTTAAATTTTTTGCTGTTCTGATAAAACACGACAATATTTTTATTTCATTGTACAAATTTTGCGATGAATTATAGAACAAAATGTCAGAAAAATTCGCCCTGTTGGCAAACTCATGTTCTTTTGATGAATTTTTCGATGATTTCGTTACATAATTGTAGCTTGATTTTAGCAATAACGCTATGGATCTTTGCTTTATATTTGCACAATTAACTTTTGGTTCGTGATTTAAAAGGGAAAAAGTTGCATACTATCAAATCATATATTCTTTTTGCCCAATTCTGATCTGCATTTCTTGCGATCACACAACCTGCAAATTTTTCTCGCAACATCTCAGTTTTATCACGTGCCTTCCTGCTGGTGTTACATATCTTCAATAATCTAAAGTTATCAAATCCGGCCAAAAAACGAATTTCATTGCTCCACATTGCAAACAATCACTGTGACCGCGTTTTCATATTTGTATTCTCGTCTGTACAATTATTGCACATTTAAGAAGAGCATAGATCTTTGCTTCTATTTCGCGTGGATAAAAGAATATCTAAGTAATCTATTTTCATCCTATTTTCAAAAATAAATGTAACCTTCATTAAAGCTGCTATAGAATTTAAAGACCTTTTTCCAAACTTTAAAATTTCATAAATTAAGCTTTAGTTTTTCCGCTGTGCACTAAGCCGACAAGGAATCAATGTAATTGCTTATAAAATATGCAAACCGCCATTTTATCCATTACCTCACACTATTACTCGCACGCACAAAAACAAGCAGACAGTTAGACGGATGGATATGCACCCAAAACAATCGACTGAAAACACATCCTGCTGCGACGTCTCGGCAATGTCACACTTTTCACGCATAACAAACCATAAAACCAAAGGAAAATAAGTTGTAAGTCAGAGAGACGAATTGAGGGACGGCAATTTTTTTTTCTTTAAACTGACTACGATGCTTAGTTTCTCTTCCAGTGCTTGTTTCCCTCAAAGTATGCAATAACTTTTGCCATAGTAAATAGAGTAAATATTAGTGAAGAGTATGGTGGCAAAAACACAGTTATAAAACATAATGTTTTGGTAAAGTAACATTAATAACTTAACAAAATGGAAAAAGAAGGAAGTAGCAAAACAAAAGCAACGGCTAAAACGGAAGTGCCGACATGACTGAGCAAAAAAAATTCTGAAGGTATAAATGAAACAAAACCGCAGTTTTTAAGACAAAAGTTGAATGCTGTTGTGTGGTATAGGTTAGGGTACGAAGGCTCTTCTTTTTATTATTTTCATAAATATTTGATGACATGTACAGATTTTTACAAAAGTGAAATTGCTTTTTTTTTGTGTTATTGTGAATATGTGAAAGCATAATATTCAAACAGATTTATTTGTAAGGAAAATTGGCAATTAAGCGTACAATTTATTTAAAAATAACATAGAATTTAAAGTTATACTAAAGTTTAAATTTTGTGAAAACGGGTGAGACTTGTATTTTTTATTTAAGTTTTCTGTTTTCCAGTTGTTAAAATATGCTTTGCAAATAAAAGGTTTGTCCTTTTTTAATAGAGCAAAGTAGAGACAAAGTAGCCACTTAAGAAAAAATTATTTTCACAAATAAATTACATAAAGAGTGCGGTACTTGCCTTTGGCACATATGCAAATGCTTTGAGTTATGAGCTTGAGGCGGTGCTATTAAGTTTGCATCTCACTTCCAATTAGAGAGTTGTTTTAGACACCATGGGAAAAAATAAGCATATTAAGTAGAGCTCTTAACAGCTCTGATAATAGAGTTCATACTGCAGATGTTCTGCGATCAAAGTGCAATTTTCCCCTAACCTTTTCTATGGAAAGGTAGCTTTTCACAAGAAATCGCAATAATGGGCTTAGGTGAGCAACCCGATCCAAAGTGATGTTGAATTAAGTTTTCTTAGGCAAAATATGCGAACTCGAAATGAAATATAACTAGTTAAAACTTTGTTCTTTAAAATTATTTTGATCGCTGAGCGCGAGTTCATAATATATTTTTTGTTAAAATATACTTTTGATACAATATGAATTTATTTTCTTCTCTCAGTTTTTATCAAGGTACTTGGAGTGTATATCTCAAATGAAAATATTTAAAAAACTAGAAATTTTAGTGGAGAAAAAAAAAATAGGTAGTTTTTGAACAAAAAAATTTCCAGTCCATAAGATTGAATTGTGCTATGATTATGTTTAGAAGTGTGTTTGTTTTATTGATTTTATAGGAAGCATTAATATTGTAATCTAAAAAAAAAACAAATAAAAAGTTTTTTGTAGGCTAACGCATTTCTCTCATACATTTCTATAATATAATTTCTTGAGCAGCAACATTAGCGCCTTTTGAAACAAAAAACTTATCTTAAGCTCTCAGACTTATATAAACGTTGCGAACTGAGTTTTACACAGAGTTCCGAAATATTCATGTTTGAGCACTTATAATGTCGCATTCATGATTTTATTCATGTATAAATTTTCTTGAAATTTTTATCATTCGCCCATTTTCATGAATGCAATCTTGAAACTCGTTCTTTTTTGCACCGCAATCGTATGTGAGGATCTGTTTTTTGAAGTGAAAACTTCTTATGGCACGTTGTGCGGCTGAGGAAAAAAGTATAATTTCGCGACACCGACCGTCATCGGGAAGACTTGGGAAACGAACTCGATTTTGGAATTTTGAAGACTTGGGAAACGAACTCGATATTGGAATTTTGAAGACTTTTGAAACGAACTCGATTTCAGAAATTTGAAGACTTGGGAAACGAACTCGATTTCAAATTTGGAAGACTTGGGAAACGAACTTGATTTTGGAATTTTGAAGACTTGGGAAACGAACTCGATTTTAGAATTTCGAAGACTTTGGAAACGAATTCGATTTCAGAAATTTGAAGACTTCGGAAACGAACTCGATTTCAAATTTGGAAGACTTGGGAAAAGAACTTGATTTTGGAATTTTGAAGACTTGGGAAACGAACTCGATTTTAAAATTTTGAAGAAAATGAACTCGATTTCAAAAAATTTATAAAACGTTGCCTACTTTTAGGTGCTATTAATAATTTGCCCCTAAAAGTAGGCAACACTTTCTGACAAATTTCAAAAAGAACGCCTAAAAGTAGGTAACGATTTTAAAAATTTCAGATAATGTGTCCTAATTTTAGGTGCTATTTTTGAAATTCGTCGGAAAGTGTTGCATACTTTTAAAGCGGCTCTCACACGATCAATATTACTGACAGTATTTACATTACTGTCAGTGTACCACTCACACGGTCAGTATTGTTTATTGTCAGTAATCAGTTTTTTTGACATTCGACTGGTGAAGGTGCGAACTATGCTCCGGCTACGTGACCGACAGCCGAAAATGGCATGCCACTTTTTGGGGCAGATTCCATCCAAACTTGCACCACGCCTCCAGCTAGGCATCGGACGACCATACCCTTGGACGCAATGTTCCATGCCACTGAATGAGGAACTTTTTCAAGTTTCGCTGCCTCATCGTCTATCTGCCACAAAATGGGGCATGCCACGCCCCCTCCCAGGATTTTGTCGTCCCGTGCCTACTTGCACCCTCTGACCAACTTTTAGCCGGATCTGCCCCAAAAAGTGGCAGTTATTCACAGTTGAGGCTACTGAGCCGAATATACTTCTTCCAGCAATTTTTGAAGTTAAAACTTCTTATGGCACGTTGTGCGGCTGAGTAAAAAAGTATAAACTCGTGACACCGACCGTCATCGGGATTCCCCGTCATGAATGCGATGGTAAAATTTTAATGTTCTATTGTTTCTTTTAAATAAAAAATATTCCAAGTGGAAGACAAAAAGCAAAGCATACACACTAACTGACACATTTAATTCTCATTCAACGATTGTTATGCTTACATGTTTGTTTCTTTCAATGTCCGCGTTGTTGCGTTGACAAATTGAGAATGAGAGCGAGAGTAAAATTTGAATACATATTCCGTTTTTGTCTTCCATTGCATTGCCATATAAAAAGAAAACGCACACATACCAATTAACGCACTAACTTGCCATTAAACGATTTGTTTTCACTTCTGTCGGCACTCCCGGAGTGCAACCCGCCGTTTTTTTTTTTTTTCAACAACGAGTAGCATTCCTAAGTGATAGAATGAGAGCCAACAATTTTTCAATCTATCATTTATGATAGATATCATTTATGATAGATATCTAAGTGAAGTCCAAAATCCATTTTCGGCCTTTCCCCATTAATTGCACAAAAAATTTTTTTTTCGAAAAATCGGTCAAAAACGGTACTTTCACGGTCCGGAGCCATCCTAAATGATGTCCAAAAACAATTTTCGATCTTTCCCCATATTTTTAAAAACTTCTCGAAATGTTCCACGCGAGTATCACAAACTTTTTTGATACGATCTGTGAGCGACAGAAAATTTGTTCATTTGAATCTATTATGAATCTCTCATTTATCATATCTATCATAAATGATAGATTGAAAAATTGTTGGCTTCTACTCGTTTATGATAGGCTAGCAAAAAGAAACGGGTACATACATTCGCATACGATAGGCGGCAAAAAAAATTTCCAACAGTTCATGTGTGCGATCGATTGGAAATGTTTGCATCTTATAATACATGAATATGATAGATTCAGCAAAAATTAAAATGTTCACGTTCATATTCGCGAGCGATTATGAATGAATATTTCCGAACCCTGGTTTTACATAACAATCATTAAACATACTAAGATATCATTAAGGGTATACTCTTTAATACATAAGTGGACATAAGTATGTAATTCTAATGAAGTTTGTTAATTTTCTCGCGCTTAATGTCAAAAATTCGAAATATCAACCGAAGGAATCTTAATTGAAACCAATTACGCTTTTTATGAGAAAAAAACAAAGTTAATTTTCTGAAAAACCCCACCTTTTTTTCGCTGAAAATTTTATTTTGAATTTGTACTAATATAAGAAAGAAATGACATGAGTTTATTGCGTGCTTAAAGACATTTGCGGTCAGGAGAATTTTTTTCTCAAAATAAAAATTATAAATAGGCATAACTTCGTGAAATACTTTTTTTTGATCATTTAATCGAATCGGGTAAGTATGGGTTCTCTTATATCCTTTGAAAAACAACATATTGAATCGGCAACCAATTACGTATAATGAAATAATCCGACTGCATGGCTTAAAATGGATTTGGTCATCTAATAAATTTTACGAAATGAGACATTAAATACTGAATTATGAAGTAGTTCCTGATTAGTTTGTAGATTTTGTAAAATAGTCTTTCACTTTTAAAAATAGTGCTCGTTATGTTCATGTATGACACCAACCTATTATGCCTTAGAGCCTTTAAGAAGCTTTGATTGACATAGTTTCTTGTGATGACTTTGTTTAAGCAATACACAAAATTTCGATTTTCCCATCCTATTCAAGCTTAATTTGTATGCTAAAGCAAAATATTATCAAAAGCTTAATATCATACTTCTTTGAAACAAAATACTTTACGATATATTTTTGTTTTGTTGAAAATCAAATAAAATTAAGCTGAGCTTTACTCTGAGTGGTATGTTACCATGCCGCTTAAGTCAAATGAAAGTTTTTTGCCGCACCTTCGCTGAAAACCTTTTTGCAATTTCGCACCTGCTTAGCATATAAAAATAGTTTAAATTTTCCTCTTTATTTTTGTGTTTCACAAAAAAGATTTACCTTTGATGAAAGCGCACTTTCACTTTTTCCCTGTCGACGTGCATATTTTTCCATAACCATTTTCACACTCGCGTAAAGCCTAAAAGTAAACTTTCGATATCTTAACATCTTGCAAAAAAGGAAAGCCATTTTTTTTTCTTTTTGTTTCGTAAGTAACTTTAACGCCTGAAGCTGCATTTATTTTTGCGCAAAACAGTTTTGTTAGATTTTTATGTCTTCAACATATGTTGCAAGAATATAGAACCTATTGACTTTTTCTTATGTCAGCCAGCCCAATATATTTGTTTTGTACAAACGTTTGCGCGCGCTTAAAAGTGAGCAACTTAAATACGTGCTTTGTGCTAAAGATGACGACGACGACGACGACGATGATGTGCTGTTTACAAAAACCCTAGTAAAAAAGTTGTTTTTAATCAAAAATCTTTTCGCACACACATACGCTGAATTGAAATCTGAAAAATGAAAGCAGACACTCACATAGCCGAAAAAATTATTATATCTAACACATGCATACCATTCCTACTTACACATACGTATATATGTTTTGTGCAAATATAATAATTTATATGCTAACATGCAACAAAGTATGCTACACAATGAAAGCTGCTTAAGCCATCCATTTCACAGTAGTACGCACACTTACGTACATATTCGTATGCGTATGCGTACGTGTATTTGTATATGCTGTTATTCTTAAATATTGTTAGAATATTGCTTAAGGACTTTCCAAATTTATCCTGCGTTTTTCTCTTTGCTCTCGTCAATATTCGTCGCTGTGTTTTGATTGAAAAGCATAGGTAAACAAGTTGCAAATACTTGTGTTTAGTGGCAATAAAATAAAAATGAGACCTTTTCTGCAACGCACAATGGTTTTTCGTAAAAAATTTTTAAGGCGCTAAAATTGTTCAAGATTTTAAGAAAAGGAAACAACCGACTGAGGGGTTTCACCTTTATTGCAGAAAAGTTTTTAATTGTCACTTAAAGTAGAGTGTAAGTTCAATGGTACATGTAACAAAATTTCTAAAGGATTCGCTGTAGAACTTTTCTCAAATGTACTTGTTATTAAAAAAAAAATCAAATTCAAGTCTCTTCAATCAATTGATCATGTGCCGAAATTCGGTTTTAAATTTAGCCCGCTTTGTTTGCTAAGCATACTTAACCCTCTAATGGGCGTGAGACTTGTCTTAAAAAGTAGTGCAAGGTATCTTGGTCTGATATTGGATAGGAAATTAAGTTGGAAAATAAATATTGTTGAGAGAGTTAGGAAAGCCACTGTAGCACTATACTCTTGTAAAAAAGCTGTGGAGAGAAGATGGGGGCTATCACCTCGTATCATTCAATGGCTCTACACAGCGGTAATTCGACCGATTCTGTTATATGGCATTGTGTTGTGGTGGCCTGTCTTAGACAAGGTCACCTATTACAGACCATTGCAGAAGGTTCAAAGAGCTGCTTCCATGTGCATCAGTGGTGCACTGAGAACCACACCTTTCATCTCGTTCTCCTTGACCTGTTTGGTAAACGAATGGCAGCATGTACCGCCATTAGACTCAGGGAAACTGCGTGCTGGTCCGAGGGAAGTACAGGACACTCAACTATCCTTAAAAGCTTGAATTCCGTACCCTCCTACACTATTCCAGTAATCTTATTCAAGAGAGATTACGTAACCCATATCCCATCTAGGGATGACTGGAAGGGGGGAATCCCGGGGAGAAGGAACCATATTAATTTCTACACGGATGGCTCCAAGTTAAATAACCAAGTGGGTTATGGTATTTACTCTAAGGAACTGAAGATAAGTATCGCTGCGAGGTTACCAGACCATTGTAGTGTTTTTCAGGCAGAGGTTATAGCAATAGAAGAAGTAGCATCCTGGCTGAGAATAAATGTGGTATCCAAGAAGGGTATTAACATTTATTTAGATAGTCAAGCTGCTATTAAATCCCTAGAATCAGTCTTCCTAAACTCACTAGTGGCCCAACAATGCCGCTCGTCTCTAAATGAGATGGCTCAGCATTTCAACATTCACCTCATCTGGGTGCCTGGGCATAGGAACATTGATGGAAATTGCAAAGCTGATGAACTTGCTAGGCAGGGGACTACTGCACAAATTCCTCAAGACAAGAAAGGTGTTGGCATGCCACTTGCTACCTGCAAGTTACTGCTTAAAGAAGACATGATAAAAAAGGCTAATATAAGATGGACCCAAGGGTTAACTTGCAATATAACAAGGCAAATCTGGCCGGAATGGAACGCTAAGCGATCTCTAGAACTGATATCCCGCACTAGACACAGTGTCCCGTCAGTTGTTGCAGTAATAACTGGCCACTGGCTTATCGGCAGACATGCGGAGAGATTAGGTATTCGGTCTTTTGACTACTGTAGAAGTTGTGGGGATGTGGAGGAGGAGGAAAACATTAAACATTTTCTTTGCTCCTGCCCTGCACTTGCTAGAAAACGCCACAAAATACTTAGTTCGTTTTTGTTTGATGACCTTAGACATGTTAGCATAGATAAGTTATTTAGTTTCATTACGAAATCTGGATGGTTCAATGAGAGGGTATAGTCAAGTACCCTGTGGTATCACAATGGACCAAACTTGGTCTAAGTGATTCGGTTTTGTAACTGACTGCCACTCCTACCTAACCTATCTTAACTTGATGTCACCATATAATCTCACGGACAAAATAAATTATGTACTGTTGTTTATGTTCACTTGGAAATCGGTACTTGATTCTAAGAAAAAAAAAACACCCCAAAAATATATAAATATTGCAGAAAGATTATGAGTCTATTGAGGATAGTTGTTTTTTCGAGTTTACAAGATCTTTTTTATGAGTCCTTTTTAAAAATGAAAACATGCATAAATTCGAAAAAAAAATTAATGGATTATATTTTAAGGTCATGGTTATGTTGAAGTACTATTTATATCTATAAATTTTAATCGGCAACTGAATGTTATGAATTTCAAATGATATAAAAAAGCTCTATAAATTTCTGCTGTCAAATTGTGTCGAGCTTTAATATTCCATATTTTGGTCGTATACAAAGTAGCGTATTTTCAAAAGAAGTAAAATTTGTGTCAAAAAATTTTGCTCCTAACCACTTTGTTTTTGAGTTTAAAAAAATATATCAAATAACCCAACCAAGCAAAAAAAGTTTTTGTCCCTTTTTTTACATTATTGTACTTATACATATATATGTAGTATAAAAATCCCACTAATCAACATATTTTTTAATATATGTTTTCCTCTTGTTTAAGGTAAATAATGCTGCTAATATAACAAAACTGCTAAAAGCGTAAGTAAATTTTTTTTTAAAAAAAGCATTCTTAGGAAATATATCGAATTTTATATTCAAAAAAGAAAATCTTCACAATGACTTGTATTTCATTTTAAAGTATATACCTCAATTCATTTCTAATTCGGCTATTAACAATCATTTAAATATACAAGCATATATCTGCGTTAAGTCGTCTAAGCTAATGCTATTATATTTTGTATCAAAAATAATCTTAGCTTAAAATTTTATTAACCAGTAAGCTTATAGAAATCAAAGAATCTAGTCTGAACTCTCTCAAATACAAAAATTCAAAGTATTTTAGTTTATTTTTAGGCACTGAAAGTTACAACAAAATGAATTGCAATATGTGATTAATATAAATATTGATCATATTTTTCGTTAAAATTTTTAAAATTGTATATATTGTATTATATTTTCAACATTATAAACAAAACTCGCAAAATAAACTTTTAAGCAAATTAAGTACTACATGGGTAAAACTAGTTAACTTTGATGGCTAAAGGTATTTGATGCAAATTTGTTATAAAAGTACTTGGCAAGAGAAGACGGTGGTCGCCCTATCTTAAAATATATACCCTGAACCGATTCCGAATGGCTCTCACTTGCCGCAACACTAATGCCGAATTAATGTGATTAGCTCAGAGCCGCGGCCATGGTCCGTTCACTTACCAAGCATGGAATGAAATTGATAACTCTTTGCTTTGCTTGCCTCAAAAGTACTGTATAAAAGTTGTCGTCTTTGTTCGTGGCTCAGCGTTAACATTCCAAAATATATTGCCACAGTAATTTTGCTTTTAAATTTTATTGAACACTCTTAGACATAAAAGTTGTCTTGGAAAAAATAATTAGTTTCCCTAAAAACTAGGTTTTACGATAATTTTTTTTTTTTATTTCTAGGTACAATATTTTAGCATTAAATTAAAAGAAAACTCTTCCAAAATTTCAGCTTTCCATAACAAATCTATAATTGGCACAAAACGGGTTTGTTTCCCATTCTTTAATAAACCGCAAAGGTTTTTAAACAAAAATTCAACTTCCTCAAATGTGATAAATTTTTTTTCTGCATCTTTCAAAAAATTTAGTTGATATACAACTTCGCTGAAAAAAATTTCTTTCGAAAATATCTATACATGAAATTTCTATAATTTGCTGGACTTTTTCCAAACTTGTCATACTTGAAGTCTATTAGCTCCAGTCGTACTGACCGGATCACTGTCGGGTTTTTTACTTTATACTTTGTTGAGTTAGTCTTCACAGTGTTAATGTCAACAAATGAAAAATAATAACAGTTTAATTGATTAAATAATTCTAGTAGGCTGCTCCACCATTTAGCATTAATTTAAACTAATAACATTTTGGTTCATATTTTTATATCATTGAAACCTATTTAACGAAAAAGTGGAGTCTCTATTAGATCGGAAGTTATACATTTATGGACGAAAAATTATATAAAAAAATTTTCATTTCAGTCTTAAAATTAAAACAAAATTTTTTGACCGAAAACTCGATTTGGGATCAGTGAGCGTGCGTCATAGATCTCAGACGCTCGCATTTATGTTTCGACTAGTCGCACGCTGCGCGCTTCGATTCCGTTACCTCGAAGGCCAACATCCGATTGCAAGTTCAAGCTCAGCAATCTCAAATTACCTCAAGTTAATATTGTTAAGTCGATGTTGCTCCAGCAATAATATCTGATTTTTGTACACAATATTATTAGCAGCAAAGTATCATGGCCAAATATTTGAAGTTGTAGCCTTTTCAAAATAAATCAAAGGACTGCCCCTTAAAAAACCTAATATATTTGATTTGATATTTTTTTTTGCATAAACAGATATAAGGGAGCTGTTTATTTTTCTTTTTTTTTTATTGGCTTAAATCATGCCAAAACAATCCTAGAATAAAAATCTACAACGCCCAATTACTGATTTAAACTCAAAATTTTTTAAATCAATTTTTTCCAAAAAACTTTGATGAAGATGTATAGCATTTTGAAACTTCAAACGCGTTTTTCTCGAAACCATGTTTTCAAAATCGGCGGGCAGTATAACTCAGAAAATTTACATCCGATTGACTTGAAATTTTAACATTAGCATCATTGTTTGATTATCTTTTGAAGTACACACAATTTTAGCGATTAATTAACAAAAAAAAAGTTATAAGTAATTTAAGTCGATTTTTTTCGTCGATAACACGACTTTTTGTTAAAACATTTGCCATTTCGCGAAAAAAAAATTCTAAAAATGTAATCATGTGTACTTCAATAGCAAAACTCATGTACTTAGATAATGAAAAAATTTTTTTTTTGTTATTGTTGGTGGAGTCGGACGAGACTTCTACTGCTCACCGTGGAAGACCTTTTTGAAAAAGCGGTTCACGGTAATCACTGCACAGCCGTCATTTTGTGAAAAAAATATCAATAAAAAATTATTTTCTCTTTTTCAAGAGTTAATCCTATGTTATACTGTCCTTTTTCAAATGTCCTTTAAAAAAAATAATAAAAACAGCTTTGTTTTTTAAGAGCATAAGGGAGATATAACCCTTTTAGAATAAAAAAAAATACTAAAACAAAAATAATATAAAATTTTTTGTATAAGAAGAGAGCAATCGTTGGACTTTTAGCCATTTTGTCATCATTTTTTTATAAATACACAATAATTTTTCTGTGCTAATTAAGCTTTAGTTGCCTCAACCCTTTTAGAGAATCATATAATGCAACGTATAATCGAAATTGGAATATATTGCTTAACTTTAACTATCGAATTTGTTAGCAGGTAATAAGCTTGAAAGGTATAAATTTATGCTTAAAAAATTTGAACGGTCCAGAAAAATCTCGACTCTCTGGGAACCACATATGTATATGAAAGCTCTTTTAAATGGTTTTTTATTTTGAAATGTTTGCTGTTTTATTTAACATAATGGCTGATTTATACACACCAATAACTTGTACTAATGGCTTCTGTCTTCATATTTGCGTAAGTAAACAAATATATACAAATAAACAGATACATATCCTCTACACGCTCATGAACGGTGCCGGCTTCATGCAATATGTTGAATTGTTCTCAAGTTATTTGCGCAAATCATTTGAGTATATAAATCAGTCTTTTATTCGATGCATGATAAAGTTTTTTTCGGTGTCTTAAAAAACTATTTCAAAGGTAATGGTAACTTGTCCTATGATAAAAAAAATAAGTTACTGAACAGATGCCAAAAAAAAAATTGTAAAGGTGTTAACTTTGACCTAGCCAAAAATTAAAAGTTTTTCTAAAAGTTAAAAGTTTTTAGAAAAGAATTTAAAAATTTCCTAATAATATAACTTTTTAAATATTATTTTTTAACTTATAAGTATGTATGTTAAAAAAAATTACTTTGTTTTTCCCTTTGGACACTATATCAAAAACTATTTTTCCATATTAAATAAATTGGAAATCATTTTTTAAGTTGACAATAATTTGTTTGCGTTTTCAATTTCAGTTAAGCGCAAATTGAATCAAATGGTTGTACTCAGAGTTGTCGCTTCAACGTGATTATTATAGTATTTACTAGTTTTGTTTCCAAACTATTTGCTGGTATTCTGCTATTGTTACCAAATTGACAACATACCACAAAAATTTCTTCTGCTATTGCCTAAAACTATGCCACATTATTTTATATACTATTTAAAGTAAAATAACAAAGCAGCATGTGACTAATGGTAGTCAAATTCCCAATGAGACCAACCAAAAAAATGGCGCACTTTGCCACAATGAAAACACTACTTTGAAAAAATGTCATCGCTAGCGGAAATAATATTCCCGCGGAAACATGTTTTAACATGTACGAAATATGCTTTAATGTAATCATTGCACAAAAGGAATGGGAAAGTGAAAGAGCGGAAAAAAACAATGTGTCACACCTCATTTAGAGATGACAAGATGTGCTTGAAAATTCATTATTATTCGATACTTGTCAAAAAAGATATTCAAATTCGCCAAAAGAAAAGTAATTGAAAAAAATATAGTAAAGCTTCAAAAATTGTTCTAAAAAAACTTTGTTTACTGTTGGTAAAAATTTAATTGCCAAAAAACTTGCCCGAAAAACCCTTTTTTTAAACAAAATTCCTTAAAAGAAAAAAAAAAAATCACGAATTATTTGTTCATAGTTTTTTCTCTCAATTTTCCCTTTAGATAAATCAATATCAATACCTCGATACTTTTGCAACACAACTTCAGCAATTTCACAAAACAGCAATGACTTGCCAAATGTTGTCACCAATATTAGCGCCTAAAGCACTAACAGCGCACGTATTCCACTATTGTGGCCAACTAACTTTTGCATACCTCGGGGAATTTGTTCGAACATACAAATACTGTATGTACATATTGCTGCGGAAGTATTCAGGAATTTAAGCCAAATAATAATCAGACGTAATAGCAACAACAATGGCAGCGTCAATGTGCATGGTTCAATGTTTTTTGACAGTGGTCGTGTTGGTTTGACCAACCAAACGATGGAGAGACCAACCAAATAACCATCAAACGCAATGTAATTATGTCCAATACAATTAAAGTGATGCCAATTTGGTGCTTTGCTGTGCTGTGCTGCGACTATTCCTCAGTTGTTAGTTAATTGTTTTTGCTGTCCGCTAGTTGACACACCCAAAGCATAGTTTTGTGATTAAATGAGGCATAAAATGTGCTCGTGTAGGCAGCGTTTGACATTTGTGGTATAATGAATTATTTTTTACATATCCAAAAATATGCTACAATATTTTGTATGAAAACTTAAGAAAGAATATTGAATACAACTGATACAAAATGCCAAACTATACTTTTATAGGCGATTCACATTAGCATCGAAATCAGCACAATATGCATTTATTTCGATTTTTTATCGCGATTTAAGAAAATTGCTTTCACAGTGGCGTTATAGCGTTTTGCTGAAATTAACTTTCTGTTTAAAGTTACTAAACTCTTTTTATTTGACATTACTTGATATTTGTTGGCATTTCTGTCTGACAAGAGCTGATTACATTTCGTTTGACATTAGGTGACTCCTTTTTATTTAACATTAGCTGCGTCAAAATAATCTGTATATTGAATACATTTTAATAAATGAAACTACTCTTTAAAGCAGAAATACTGACATCGCTTTAAGACTTTATTTTTTATTTGCTTATTTTTTGCTGTTTTTTTTAAACGAATTTTTGACATAAGTAGAAGAATTGAACAGCACTTATAATAAATTCACAATGACACTGTGATTTCTAGAAAAAATTAAGAATTAAAAAGAAAATCGAGATGTGCGTGAATTTAGCTTGGAGTTAAATTTATATTGAAAAAGTGCAGATTTAATCTCGATGTTGGCTCTTAATCGAGATAAATAAAAAACATGCTGATTTCGATGTCAATGTGCTCGTCTCTTATGCATTGCATGCAAAAGTAGTGGAATACCGTACTGTAACTTGCAGAATGTCCGTTATATTCCAAATATGTTTTCGAATTCGCGGTACTTTAGAAATTTTGTTAAAAAATAGGAAAAATTGGATTTTACTTAAAAGCTTTTTTTTTTTAGTAAAATTTTATATTTAAATTCATTGTAACTTTTCATGGAGCACTCAAATTGTTTGTACATTTTATTTTGTTAAAAGCTTCTATATTTGCAGAAAAAGTCTTTAAAACATTTTGTTCTTAATTTTCTGAGCTTTGAAGAGGACAACAATAAAAAAAAATTAATGTGTAGATATCGTGCATATACTTTTTTCAGTGTGCTTTATTTCTTAACCATTTGTTTATTGAAGAATTTTTAATCGGTCGTTAGAGTATTAGTCACCCGGGTGACTTATTGAAAAATATACGTAATGTGTATGACCCGAAAGTGAACAGCCATAAGATTGATAGGCAAAATGCACGTGGGATATTGCCGACAACCTAGTCCGCTATTTCCTACGATTTTTTGTTATATTTGTGTCTATTATAACGAATTTTGAGTATAAAAAATGCACATACATTGAAAGTTCGTTGTAACAGTGTCGATTTTAAAATTTGAAACTGAATTTGAGGAATAATTACCGACCGCTGTCCTTTTCGGCAGTACATTCCATCTAAGCCGAACAAATACGCTATAAAAATAAATTGGTCTGCTGACTCGAGTACTCATTATACGCTTCAAGGAGAACTCAATAATGATCAGCAGCTGCTTTTTCGTGAGTTTGAATAGGATGAAAATCAAACTGTCTCATAATGTATCAATTAAGATTAATCATATTTTATTTATTAATATTTATCAATTTTTTCTCATAATTTTATTATACTATTACACATACTTAATTATTTTTTGCTTGCTTTTTCATGTTTGTGCCTGTGAATTTGTCTGCGCGCGTTGCCAATTTTACTATTTTAATCTTTCTTATGAGTATCAATGATACTGAAGTTTGCTGTTCCAAAGACCTTACGTATAACTTCATACGAACTTTGACGGGTAGTACATCCGGAATAAAAATTTGCCACTTAAATGCTCAGAGCCTAGTTAAAAAAGTTGATGAGCTCAGGCATATTTTTGTTGATTCTAAAATAGATGTTGTGTGCGTATCTCAAACGTGGTTTATGCCGTGTATGCCGAACACCTTGTTTAACATGAACGGATATAAGCTTTACAGAACTGACCGCGTAAGTCATGCTGGTGGCGTAGCTATTTTCGTAAAAACATACTTGCGCTGTAAAATCCTTTTCCAATCCACTCCTGAAAGCTTATGCGAACAACTTTTTTTAAATGTTATGATAGGTAATGATAATATTCTTGTTGGATCAATATACCGACCTAATCGCAATATTGATTTGGGCCCCTTAATTGAGTCTATTGAGCGTATGTGTTTGTCGTTTAAGAATATACTTATAGCTGGTGACCTACTTACTGAATCTCAGTTACTTTTGAATATGCAATCCCTTGGACTTTTCCCCATAAATTGTACAAAGCCAACACACTTTACAAACTCAAGTGATACTCTTTTAGATGTTTTTTTTTGTAAGTGATAGGTCAAAAGTCTTACTTTATGACCAAACCATAGCTCCAGCTTTTTCCAAGCATGATATTATCTATGTATCTCTTGATTTTCATGCAAATAACTCACCTCAAATTTTCACGTATAGAGATTTTAAAAATATTGATTACGACAGCTTAAGAGAAGAAATAGAGACTAATAATTGGAACACTATTTTTGGCTTCCCCAGTGTAAATGATCAACTTCATTTTATAGAATACAATGTAAAAGCATTGTTCGATAATTATGTTCGCTTAAAAACTAAAACGATCTCTCTACAAGAACGGCCTTGGTTCAATAATGATATTAAAGCCCTAATTAGAAGCGTAACTTATCGTTTGCCCGTTGGAAGCGGTACAAAATTCCATGTCTTTATAAAATTTTTCAGCAAATCAGGAACAGAGTGAACGCGAAAATTAAACTCACAAAGTCGAAATTTTACGAAGCTAAGTTTAAATATGCGATAGATAGCAAGCGAAATTGGAAACTAATCAAAGAAATAGGTATTAACAAGTCTGACAGGATTTCTCAGGATTCTTTTGACTTGGCGAAAGTAAATGAGATCAATCTAAAGTTTAGTACAATATCAATACCACGGGCCAACTTAAATGCTTTTGACGATTACTCTCGCCCGACGAATGTGCCAAGTTTTAGCTTCTGTTGTATCGACCAATTAGAAGTTCTGCGCTGTTTTCTTTCTATTAAATCGAACGCTGTAGGATTTGATGAAGTCCATCCAGTTTTCTTAAAAGCACTGCTGCCAAAGCTATTGCCAATTTTTACGCATATTTTTAATTGTGCAATAACTTCCTCTGTTTTTCCAGACAGCTGGAAATATGCTAAAATCATACCTTTGCCGAAAAATCGTGATGAGTACAGACCAATCGCTATTTTACCTTTCCTTTCGAAAGTTTTTGAAAAAATTATCTACACACAGATAAATGTTTTTATAACAAACTATTCACTGATTTGTAGGGAGCAGTCTGGTTTTAGACATACAAAAAGTTGTTTAACCGCACTTTTAGAAGTATCTGATGATATTCGTTCAGCTTTGGATAATAGCAAAATAACATTTTTAACACTATTAGATCATAGCAAGGCATTCGATAGCGTTGATCACAGGCTGCTATGCTGGAAACTTAAACACTTGTTTAATTTTTCGAATACTGCTGTCAATCTCTTGAAATCATACTTAGCAGAGCGAAGGCAGGCAGTCGTCATTGGAGATTTGCTGTCCGATTTTGTATCTATTTTAAGAGGCGTACCTCAAGGTTCCATTTTGGGACCTTTACTTTTTGTCGTGTATATCAATGATATAGTGACAGTACCGAGAAACTGTAGAATACATTTGTACGCAGATGATGTGCAGGTATACATTTCTACTGAGCCGACCTTGATAACGGAGTGCATCTCAAAATTATGTGATGATCTCAATCTCATTGACGGTTGGGCTAAAAATAATGGATTATGTCTTAATCCGGCTAAGTCAAAATGCCTCGCCATCTTTAAAAAATCTCTTGATCTGTCAGTGATACCGCGAATAAATGTTAACGGCACTGAGATTACTTTCGTCGAAACTGCGAAAAATTTAGGAATCAGGTTCAATGGAACTCTTACTTGGAACAACCACATCCTCGTAACAATTGGTAGAGTTTACAGCCTTTTGCGTGTTCTGTGGACCATACAATACTTTACGCCACTTAAAACAAGATTGTTGTTGGCAAAATCATACTTGATCCCAACTTTGCTATATGGCTGCGAAATATTTGCTAATTGTGATAGCGTCTGCATGAACAAATTGAATGTTCTTTACAACAACATCGCAAGATACGTATTTGGACTAAGGCGGTCTGACCATGTATCAAGATATGCGCATAAGATCCATAATATGTCGTTTAATGATCTTTTAAAGTTTAGAACAATTTTACTCCTACACAAAATAATATACAAAAAGACACCTGTGAATTTATACAACAAGCTACAATTCTCGCGCTCGTTAAGAAATAATGGTATAATTCCAATCCGTTATAGTACTTTGACATCGGATCGTCAGTTTTTTATCCACTCGGTAAGACCTTGGAAATCACTTCCCGTGGATCTTCAGTTAACAGGTAATGCGTCGTTATTTAAAAGTAAGCTCCAAACCCATATGTGTAATGTGTGATAATGTGAACAGTTATAAAATGTTTAATTTTAATTGTTTTGCAATTCATGTTTATAACCTTAAAATTTACATTTTAATTTTAGTATTAAATTATATTATATTAATAGATTAAATTAATTTTTTATATTACTTCTTATAAGATATTTAAATGTTTATTTTTGTTTTCTTCTCAAAACTGTTATATTTAATTCTTTAACTTTACAATGTTATTAAATTCAAGTTGAATGCACTTCTATGTCTATAGTACATTAGCCATAAGATAATTTATCTTTTTGTACTATAATAACCATTGATTAATACAAATACAAATACTCTATTGAGGGAAGCTACCGGATGAAACCCGAGAAAAAGATCTTGGTGAGAAAGTTGTTTTGTGATTAGTTTATGGACAATTAATTCATTACATTGACGATAGCAGATGATCTTGTCAAGAAGAAATTGAGAATGATCGGTAAAATTTGCCGAAATAAAAAATGTGTTCCTGCATAGCTAATGTTCAAGCGGAAAGATCCGGTTGGAAAAAGTACATTTGCATTTCGATAGAATGCAACATTGGTATCATATGTGATCAGGAGAAACGAATCGGTAGCCTTCCTTTCAACCATGTACATCAACAAGGCTGCAGATATAACTCCAAAGCCCGCAAACCGATAATAATCTTGGATTATAACAAGACGAAAGGAGGAAAGCATTTATTCATTGAATCTTATCATGGACCAAATGACCCCAAATTATTAAACACGTGGTGTAAACGTGGAACCAGTTGCTGATTCATGGCTATGTTTTTTAATTTGATCGACATCGCTACCCTTGCCGCTTACATCATACACACTAAGAACAATCAGCTAGTTCAATTGTAATAAGAACTGTACGATAGCAACATTCCCCGACGTTCGCAAAATCGGCATGTTATAAAGAAGCCGCATCTTAGGTCTGCAATATGCGATATGTTTGGTTATGAATTGTCTCTGAAAACACAATATGAGTTTGAGGCACCACAATTGGATGCTAGCGGTTGCGATAAGATTAAGGGCAAGTGTGACCAACGCGTTTCGACAAAGAAATTCGCGCAAGCGCTACAGACTATGCAAAAACCCAGTATGCGCTTAACACACTAAAAAGGAAATAGGAAACCTGCACGCGTTTTCTTTCTAGTTATTTCTTGTATTTTTCTATTTTCCTATTTATAATGTCCTCACTTGTCTTTCATTCAATAAAATTTGATAAACAAATTAACATATTTCTATCATATTGTGGTTTCTGATACACATGTTGCGTACATTACAAACGTAGTCACCGGGGTGACTAATACTACAACAAGAGATTAGACTTGAACTTTTAGATATTTACGCCCACAGGTAAGAGCTAAAAAATCCAAATATATCTTAAAATGATCCTAACTAAAATCGTAGTAAAGTCAGAAACGCCTACCATTCTAGGTAAATTTGAACACGGATAAATATTGGAAAATAACTGAAAGTCACCCGGAGGGTTAAAAGTTTATCAAATAACACTGTTCGAGTGCAGTCAAATTAAAGGAAAATCGACTTCGTGTCAATGTTTCAAAGTAAAGGTAAATTATCCTTCAATTGGCATGGTTACAAGCGCTCTACTTCAACTTTTTATGAACATTATTTTTCTCGTTTTCAAAAAGTTTGATTTAAATGCTTTGTAATAGTGACTAAGAAACGGTGCTGGAGAGGTTATATAAATAAAATAAAAAAATGTTATTTTAATGAGAAGCATTTTTGCTTCAGACACCACACCTTTCAGGCTTGAAATAAAAAAAAATCGTAGAAGAGCGCTTGTAACCGTGGCATTTACCGGTTAATTTACTATTATCTCGAAATGCAGACGATTAGGTCAACATCTTTTGGCGGATTCGAGCTCAACCAAAACCAAAATTAGCTTGAATTGACAACAGTTGATTTTCCTCCAAATTTTAAGCCTCATTTTTGCACACAGTGCACACATACAAAAATAAAATTACTTATGAGTTAAATTTTATTAAATTGAATTCCTCGATTAAAAAAAAAATCCAAAAATAACGGACAGTTTCCCAGTAAAAATAACGAACAGTCTAACACAGTGAACTGCTCGTTATATACTTGTGTTGTTGTCAAAAAAATATTTAATTTCAAAAAAAATTATTCATGCCCAGTTTTTTGTGCAAACGAACAATTATCCTTTGTAATTTTTACTAAATTTTTTACTCAAAAATTAGTCAACCTACAGAAAAAATGGTTGACTTTCAAAGTTTTCTAACTTGTGAGCCTGAAAAAAAAAATCATTTACACCGAAAAAATCGTCTGATTTCAATGCATTTTATATTTTCTTTCTTTATTTTTCTTTAAAAATTTCCTTTCTCGTGCCACGCCCACTTTTTAGGATTAAAAGGGAGTTTTAAAAAAAAACAATTATTTTGGATATTTTTTTAAAAATTAATCAAAAATATTAAAATTGATCAAATGTGGACAAATCCTACACAGAATAGATTCAAAAAGACTAATGTTATTTTCCACAATAAAAATTATATATCCAGATTGTTTAGGTGAGCTATATATCGATCATTCCATCCTTAATTTGCCTATTTATACCCTGACGTGTTTTAAATTGGCTGAAAAATTTTTGAGTGGTTAAGGCATTATCTAATACATAGAAAAATATTATATCAAACTTTTCCGACCAATAGTTTTGATAAAAAAATTAACTTCTTAACTCTGTTCAGAGCCGCTCGTAAATAACACAAAAACTTGAATGATAAATATAAACAAACAAACACAATTCAAATTCGCTTTCATATTATTTTTAGGTAGCTGTGTACTAGTAGATGACAAAAAAACTGCAATTCATGAAAAATTAACGCCTAAGCGTTATATATACACTGAAAAAAAAAAAAAAAAATTACGTTTCAGGAAAACATCGATTTCTCAAATACTCCAAAATCGATTTCAGCTTTTTTAGGCTCAAAATGTTCAAAACATATAGCAGTACCATCCCTTAAACTTTCATTTATGTTTTTACACCCTATTTGATTTGACAAGCATTTTAGTAAAGATTTATGAAGCTTCAAAATAAAATTTGGATATTCCATTGATACTTTTGTTAATTTTTTGATGTTTTTTTGCAATATTTATAATATTTTCAATGTTACGAAATCTTCAGCTGTTTTCAATTTTTAAAAGTTTTTAAATTTTTTTAAGTTTTCTATTTTGTTGAAAATTACAAAAATTTATGAAATATTAAAAATTTTAAAAATGGAAAAATTTCAAAAAAAAGTTGAAAAAGTTAAGTTGAGATGTTGTCAGTAGAGATGTTGTCATGTCGATTCAAGAGAGATTGTGGTAGTTGCGTCCATTTCAAAATAAAAGCAGTGAAACAAATTGAAGCTCTCAACTTACATCTTATTTTAGAACCTTTCTAGAGTAAAAGATAACCTGCAACAATTGTAAAAAATTATGTCTGAAAGAGTAACAGTTTTAGATAACTTCGAATTGAACTAGTTGGTAGGCAATAAAAGTAAAAACTAAACAACAGTTTACTATTTTGAGTAGAAAATTAGAGTAGTTGGTCTTAAAAATGTACACTATCGTGAAAAATGAAATTTAAAATAACATTGCCAAAGCATACATGAAACAAACTTCAGATTTTATTCAAAAATAAATTATGTGTATCCGAAATATTGCTTAGTTGCATACATTTTCTTAAGAAATTAAATAATATTTTTCAGAATCTATAGTGTAGTTGGAAAACTCGTTTAAAGTGCCATAGTTTAATATCATTTTTCACATAAAAAACCTTAAAACACTGACTCTGCAATTTTTCCTTACAGTGCTACCCGTACTTTAAACTTCCTGCGTATCACCCCTATTCCTTAACGAGGAGCCGCACTACTTGTGCTACAATGGAGTGCGTAAATCGACTTCCTTTCATCTACCATTCATGTATTACGAACGCCGTACGTGTCATCATCAGACGAGAGCTTAAACAAATAGTCTGATTTTTTCCTTCGTTTTCCTTTACAATTTTGTCTTTTTGTACTGTACAATGCAAAAATAAAAAAAGGACATTTTCTTTCGCTTTGAGTTGAAAGTGCAACTGTTTTTGTTGCTGCATCTAATCGCGTGTAATGCTTTGCTTGCTTGCTTGCTTGCAATTTCTATACAAATTCACATAACAAGTATTGCTTTTATGCAATTTCCATTGGATTTCCTTTTGCGCCAAGTAACGAGTGAAGGTGTTGCTTTTGCCAGTGTCGCCTGTTTCAGGTTTATTTATTTTTCTTAACAACTTCTTTGCTGATACCTTTACAAAGCGTATGGGTGCGAGTTTAAACGATTTAAATGAAACTACTTTAAATGCATTGCTAGTCGTTTTTAATTCAAGTGAAAATAACAAGTTAAAAAAAAAAAATGTGTTGAAAGGCATACCAAGATCGATACTAAATTTGATTATTCTAAATATATACATATACTATGTATTTATATACAATGCAGTTTCCTACAAGCAAATCTCAGTTCTCAAAAGTATTTTTTTTGCCATTAACACAACTCCTTTTGCATCCAGCGGAATTTCAGTCTCCTCAGTCAAAATTTCACGCACAACTGCAAAATCTCATTTACGTATAGGCTGCAAACTAAAATAACAGAATTTGGTTCACGCACGGTTCTATAACAGAGAAAAAAGTAGGCTAAAGGATATTTCGGGTATTGGTGTATTAGTACTTTTCATAAGCATGGGCCATGGGAACTTTGCGGTTGTACTTGGCATCAGCGTCCATAACATCTGCATAATCTACTATTATTAAACGAGCTAAAATTGTATGTTTATAAATAAGTATGTATGTGACTAAACTTTATTTCGAAAACGGCTGCAGCTATTTTGATGAAACTTGATGATTTCGTGCATATGTAAACAAATTAAGATTGGCCTAGGCTCATGGTTTTTCAATACTCTAACAGGGGCGTGGCACAGCCCTAAACTTTAATTTTTATAACGTGATAACTCGCAAACTACTTAAAAGATATTTTGACGATATTTGGAAGACTGATGCAAATTAGAAATATCTTAAAATGCACCAAAAGTGGGCGGAATCGGAGAAGAGGGCGTGGCATATTTCAACAATTGAAAATTTGATTCAATATTACTCAAAAACTTCGCCTTAGATTTTCATAAAAATGTTTAAGACAATACCACTGAAAGCAGTCATCATAACAAACTATGCCACTATACTGGCAAAACTCGTTAAAAGGCGTGGCACAGCCCACAATATTTATAAACGTTATAGTTAGAGAACTATCAACACAATCGTTATGAAATTTAATATGGTAGATATACTGGCTATTGGGTATCTTAGAACCAAAAATGGGCGCAACGACCCGTGTGGACGTGGCACCTTCCATACAAGCGAAAAAAGATAAATGCTATATATAGTGTGCTATGGGAGTAATATTTTTTAAATTTAGTACAGAGATGTCGGTTACTATAAGCCTTGAAACTAAATGGATTTCGATGAGATTGAATCTGTGGGCGTGGCACCTCCCATACATGCAAAAATGTTAAGTGTTATATTTAGTGTACTATGAGAGTAATTTTTTTAAAATTTAGTTTAGTGGTGTTGGTTATCATGAGCTTAGAAATTAAATGAAGTTTGACCTGATTGAATAAGTGGGCGTGGCACCTCCTATACACGCTAAAAACGTTTAAGGGTATATTTAGTGCACATTATGAGTGATCCTAATAAAATTTGGTATGGAGATGTCGGTTCCCATAACCTTTTAAATCAAATGAATTTCGTTGGGATTGCATCAGTGGGTGTGGCATCTCCCATATAAGAAAAAAGCGTTAAATTTTATATATATAGTCTGCAATTGGAGTAATATTTTTTAAATTTGGTGTAGAGGTGTCGGTTACTATAAGCTTTGAAATTATATGAATTTTGACGGGATTTACTTAGTGGGCGTGGCACCTCCTATACAAAATTATAACGTTAAATGCCATATTTAGCGTACTAAAGGAGTGATCCTAATAAAATTTGGTTTTAAATTATTCAGCCTCATTCAACTTTGTTCGAGTTTTCAACCTCTTTCAACTGCTTCATTCTTTTTCAACCTCTTTCAACTTTTCTCAACGGTTTTCTAAATTTTTCAAATATTTTTAACGTTTCCAATATTTGTTTGACTTTTTCAACCTCATTCAACTTTTTGCGAGTTTTTAAACTTCTTTCAACTGTTTCAACATTTTTCAACCTCTTTCAACTTCTCTCAACATTTTCCAATTTTTTTCAACTTTTTCAACATCATTCAACTTTTTTCGAGATTTCAATCTCTTTAAACTTTTCTCAACATTTTCCATATTATTTCGACTTTTCAACCTTGGTTCAACCTCTTTCAACTTTTTTGAACATTTCCCATACTTTTTCGAATTTTTTAACCTTCTTCAACTTTTTTCGAGTTATTCAAACTCTTTCAATTTTTTCAACATTTTTCAACCTCTTTCAACTTTTTTCAGCATGTTCCATATATTTTGGACTTTTTCAACCTCATTCAACTTTTTTCGGCTTTTCAAGCTCATTCAACTTTTTGGAAACTTTCAACTTTTTTCGAGCTTTCAATCTCTTTCAACTTTTTCAACACTTTCATATCTTATCAAGACATAACTATTCAAAATAAAAAATATTTTTTCGAAAAGTTTTCGAGATATAAGGGTATGTAAGCTATATCATGTGCATATCTTTAACTCTGGAACGTTATACTTCGTCGAATCGAAGAAAAAAATATTTGTATTTATTCACGTTCACATGCCTTTGGAATAAAAATAATAGAAATGCTTTCGAAACTGTTTCTCTCGAATAACTTGAGCTATAAAACAAGTCGCACATTTTTTAGTATTTTTGAAATCATATTGCAAAATCAATGGATATTGTTAGCCATTTTTAAAAAAGGTCTCAACCACTTCCCACCTTTGTATGGGGGATTTTGTTTCATACTCAAAAAGTTTTGTTGCTTGAACCTAAAAAACGTCTTCAAAATTTCAAGACACTAGCGCTATATTACTGTTTATGGTCACCGTTTTTGGGTTTTCTCTAATAACTTGAAAACTATAAAAGATATTGCAAACTTTGTAACATTTTTGAAATCAACATTGCCAAATTAATGGAAATTGATAACCATTATGAGAAAAAGGTCTCAACCACATCCAACCTTTGTATGGGAGGTAGGTGTGTCCGTGAGCCGATTTTTGTCATATCCACAAATTTTAGTTGTCTTTAGAAATATCTGTACCAAATTTCAGGAGTCTAGCGCAATTATTACTAGTTATTAAAGGTTGTCGTTCCATACAAACCCATCCACTAAGCGCCGTTCGAAAATGTTTTCTAAAACAACCACCCCCTATCATGAAAAAACATTTCTTCGGATTTTTCTCCAATCCCCTGTTATGCGATCGTAGAAGATTTTTGGGGAATGGAAAAAAATTCCCTGGAAATTGGTGTTATCGGCAATACTTTTTTGGGGAAAATTTTTTGACGTTTCTAGCTAGCAATATTTTGTTATTTTATTTGATAAAAAGATTTTTTAACATATTTGCAAGATCTAGCAACACAAACAAAGAGCAATTACTGATATTGGTCCAGTAAATGGAATCCAATTCAGATACAGTAACAGTCTTCATGAAAAGGAGTAGATGGCAAACTATAAAGCTATGCTATACTTTATTTTAGGTGATATGTTTTTTGTAATATAGATAACTGCACCTTATTTTTTTTTAAAAAATTGTTCAGCTGACAGATAACCTAATGTCAAATATGCAAAATTACTGATAAGCTAATGTCAAATATGAAAAATGCAACTGTGATTTTGGACTGATTGGAAGTAATTGGAAATATTTTGACAGCACTGACTGGATACGAAATTTTCCATTCATCACTTATTTATGATCGCAAAATACTCCTCTCGACAAAAAAGAAAATCCGAGAGAATCGTTTTCCTCCGGATATTCATGATAGGGGTGAATATTGAGAGGAGGAGGCTTACGCCAGTTCGTAACCTCAATTACCATACTGTGCATTTTTCGGCTGTGCAGCTAATGGCTTTTTCCAGCAATAAAACTGCCGCAATTAATACATTTCTACGCGAAAATTTTTCTTTTTTTCTTTTAAATAGTATCTTAAATTTTAAGGTATAGCAAAAAAACCATGTAAAATTTTCTGCTTAAATTCTTTTAAGCTTTTGTGCTGTAACTCGCAAAATCGGGATTTTCTGTCGTTTCACTTAATTTCTATCCGCCTTATGTAGATAAAGCATTTTCCTGACAGCCAATCGGTCAGTTTTTTAGTTAAAGCCTTTTAACTCTGGTCAACGATTTGCCTTTTGCCAGTTAGGCACCTAAAGGAAGCCGTCAGATCATACCGTATCCGCTTCCGGTTATTTTGTATTAAAGTCGCTATGTGTAACGCGCCGCTCAGTTCATATATGTGTGCATGTGTGTTGAATTAATGTTGCACGCCAACGCAATTTCATTTTGTAATGATGCCGTACAACGTCGTTGCAATCCTTTTAGGTGAGGTGGCTGTCGCAGGTTGCTGTTTAAGAAAAATTTCATGCTTAACTTCGTTCGTTGCCGCTGCATTCACAGAATCAATGGCGTCATCGTTTGCCGTCGATTACATTCATTTTGGTCCTGGCTTCTGTTTATCGAATGCTTACGCAGCTTTGCAGTTGTTGTATGTAGTTATTTCTGATGTTGTTGTTGTATTTGTTACACCAAAGTTGTTTCTTTTTGTTGGTACTTTTTTTTTTATTCTTATTGGTTTGTCTGCATGTGTATGTGTATTTGCACGTTTAAGTGTATGTGCATCTGTACGCGTAAGTGTATGTGTATATGAAAAGAAAAACTGATGAGGTTGGCGAAATTTACTGCAATTTGGTTCTTTTGAACACGTGTAATAATAATGGTAATGCATTTTCATATGTGCAGCAGTAAGAGAATGGTGGAGGCTTTTTTCTCAGTGAAGTTAGTAGCGCAATGTGTGTTCATTTGCTTGTTCCCAGCAAACATTTTTCGTGGCAGACGGGTCAAGTGTGCGAGCTTGTTTTCTGATAGTTTGTTTGGAAGAAACACTCCGGTAGTAACGTCTCACCAAACAAATATACATTACTTATGAACTCGCCATTATTGTTTCATTTTATCGAACGTCAGTTGTTCGTTTTTGTGACGTTTAGTAATTAATTATTGAAAATAGAAAAATAATAACATTCTTTGTTTCTGACTACATGTTTACATTTGATGACGTATATGACGCATATCATTTCAAATGTGCCAAGCCAAAAATCGAATTCAACCGATTGACCTCAAACTCATGAAAAGTGTTGTGCTATTGAATGTCATTGATAATATCGCAAAATGTTTTTCTTTTTCTTCAAAAACTGGCTGAAGTTGGGGGAATGATAATTTGAGATTTTTGGTTGAGACCATCTGTTTGATATAGATAATTTGTTTCCTAAACTAGCTGTAAGAATCTTAGTCCAAGCGTTTTCGTTAAGTTTTTAAATAGCCTTCCGAAACAGTCTGAAGTCTTGTAAATTTTTTGCAGTCCTACCACTCTTTCGAAGATATCTTTTCATTAGAGCCCAATATCTCTCAATTGGGCGAAACTCTGGACAGTTTGGTGGATTCGCTATTTTTGGCACAAAATTGATCTTTTTACTTTGATACCATTCCATTGCTAAATCATGCCAAAACATTTCTGTACCCTCATCTGCACGAATAAATGGTAGAACACGTTTTTCAAGGCACTCGTCTTTATAAACTTTTGAATTGATTGTGTCCTGCGTAACAAAGAAGCTGCTTCTGAGGCCACAGATGCATATGGCCTGCTAAACCATATATTGCTTCGGAAATTTAGAAATGTTTTTCTCTTTGAATTTACTGGGCACATGCCTCTTCTTCGGTGACTCATAATATTCGTGTCCAGATAGCTGCTTAAAATCTGCTTTGACGTAAGTTTCGTCATCCATAACGCAGCAGCAATAAAATTTACCCAGTTACCTTTCATACAATTTTCGGGCTCGTATCTGAGCCATCAACTGGTTTTCATCAGAAAGGTCTGGTACTTTTTGAATTCTATATGTCTTCGGCTTACTTTTTTCCTTTATCCTGTGTGCAGTAGATTTTGATGTACCTGCTCTAGCTGCCATATCTTGCACTGAGGTGCTGGGATTCTGCTTAAACAGACCCTTCACCTTCGCCACTACCCTTGAGTTTGAAAATTCTTGCCGTATCCATCTTCAAAAAAAATTTGAAAATTTGTTTTTGGTTTCGAAAAATCAAAGTCAAATTGTAGAATTTTAGAAAAATAATTTCTACCATTCGAAAACACTTGGATTAGAAACATGCAGTCCATCCGGTAGGACCTCACTTTGATCAAGTTTGAGGTAAATCGGTTATGATGGATTTTTGGTTGAGTAATATCGTATTATATTGAATTAAAATACATATGATATTTAAAAAATACTCTTTTAGAAGAGTTATAAGTTCATCGCTAGGAAGAAGGAATCAAATAATCTTGTAAAAGATCCGCCAAAAAATCGCATTAATGATTTAAAATAAATTGTTGTTTTATCTATAGTTACTAATCTTAATGAATGAGTATTAAGAAGTTCTATTCTTATTAACACTACAGTTTGATCGCGTTGAACTCTTCTAAAAGAGTTATAAGATCATTGCTATAAATCAGGTATTTTCAGAAATGTTCCAAATGTTCGCTTGGTATGTCTATATCTGTGTTGTTTGTAAAGTCAATAAAAAGCGCATTTCCGTATAGTTTAATGTGTATGTGCATGTATGTTTATTTCGTTACGAATTTTTCTTGCCCCAGCTGGAAATGAAGTTGAGTGCAAAACAAAAATAAACATTAAAAAAAAAAATTTTTTTGGCTTTGCTTTGTTTTACTTGTTGCTTAGGCTCTCAACAAATCTATGCAAAAAGAGAAACATATCAGGCTTAGGAACTTAAGCTAATCGGCTTAAAAGTCACTGATGATTCCATTTAATAATTACCATAACTAAATTAAGCTAATTTTTATAATTTTCCTTTGTTTAGTGTAATTTTTTTGGTGTTGACACATACTGTACTGAACGGTACAGTATGTAAATTTATTAGAAAGTAAAACTTAAAAAGAAAATGAGGAAATTTTTTTTGTAATTTTACTGTTTAGCATTATATATTTCGATGATCTCCCGACGTAGGCAATACCACCAATTCCGCTATTCCTGTTGTCTGGAGTTCAATATTCGTAGATCCGGTCAAACTTTCACCATGCCTTAACATTTTTTAAAGACAATACATGTTTTTTTTTTACAGCTGAAAATGTAGTCAATAAAGCTCGCATCTTGTAGTTCATCAGCTTTTTGCTTATATATTGCCAGAGATGCATCATTTGGCATTAAACATTTGTTCCTTAACTGCTCTGCCTTCATAAGACATGCATCCGCATTAATTAGTTAAAAGTTTTCGGAAGACTGTGACTTGTTTTTAAAGAGCAATGTTTCGCATATTCTGCGCTTTTATGACTACTGATTGTTTTATTTAAAGTTCTTTAGCTATTTTTCGTGTCGTGGTGCCTTTCTCTATCGTAGATTTAATACTATCCTCATTTTTTCGCAATATTTTTTTCATAATCTTAAATTATTGTTCCTTATATAAAATGCATCTTTCCTGAAGATTTCATAGTTAACAAAATAGGATTTTAAACTAAAATGTTCATTACTGTTCAATATATGACAAAAGATCCCAAACTTGTGATAAATTTTTACACAAGAAGTAAATTCACGTATGCACTCATTTCAGCTCCCCTAGTATGTGATATTTATATGTTTTCTATATTTGTTTGCATTGATTAACGTCAACTTAAAAAAAAAAAAATACAAATTATTCGTTTATGTTATTTAGATTAACCAAATTGACTATTCTATTTTGCTAACTTGCGGAAAAAGTATGCTCATCCGTATGAAAAGTACATTCCAACGCTAAGTTCATAACAATCGCGAAAAGTTTAAGTGTCATCAATGATGATCACTAATGTTGGGATGTCAGACATGATTATAACAACAGTTTCCTAATAACTATAAAAAACAAGTTATTCAATTAATATAAAAAATAAATACGTTTTGAAAACAGTTCACCACTGCTTAAAATATTTAAGTCTTGACTTTGAAACATCTAAACTATTTAACCCATTACAGACTGGTACCAGACGAGCCCGTACAATTCCGATAAAATTTGGTGAGGGAGGTCAGAGGATCAATAGAAGTTGCTAATAAAAAAATTAAATTTTTCCCAATAGACACACCGGAGATATGGCATGGGTAAATTTTAACCCAATAGCCCTTATGAGACAAAAAAATAAAAATTACCGTCCAACTTTTCATTCAATCAAGTCTGTTTTATTATGGCATCCCACATAGGATCTTTGAATTTGTTTCGAGTTTTTTTCTTTAAGTCTTCAAATTTGCCTGGATCAATTTTCCACCATTATTTTGGAAATTCTATGTTACCTAAATTTTACCTCACAAAAATATAGGTTTATCAAAGAAGTTCGGAAAAATAAAAATATTCATTTCAGACCAATCCTTCCTCTACCCAAAAAAGCTTTAAAAACCAACAACACCTCTTACCTGTCGCTTGGTACAATTTTTTAAAATTCACTTTTCTTTTGGGTATTTAAGTACCCAATAGTTCGTAATGAGTTAAAGCTTCTGAAACCAATCTTATAAATTGCAATAAAACGAAAAAGTGCATCTTTTTTTTCCGAATTCACCATTTTTCTATGAGGCTCAGCTGGCAACTACGTTCCAATGTGACAATCATTTTCAAATAACATTCTGCCGTTGTTCGCATTGAATTTTAATACATATTTTTGTTGTCTTATAGTTTTCAGAACAGTTTTCGTAAAATCAAAAACACGCTAAGCTTCTAAGCTAATCAATAAGAGTTGACAAAATATCCCTAAAGAAACCGAAATTAAATAAGTGAAAGGTTGAGCTCAAACAATGAATATAATAATAATATTTTTATCATTTGAAGAAAAAGAACTCAAATAAAAAAATTGTTCAAAATTTAACTTAAAAATTAGCATTGCGCGCTCATTTCCTAATGGGTCTTTAGTTGAATTGTAGTCAATGCTCTTAAGAGCAACAACAGTTGTGCGCATTACTCTTGGCAATTGAATGGTGGTTGCATGTAGGCAGTATGCGCGCATTAATGTAAAGCAAACCTGTAATGAATGAAAATTGCTGTTTAAACGCTTTCTCAGAGTAAAGAAGCAGAATAATCAAGAAAATCATGTACGATTAAGTACATTGAATTTTACTTGCATTAAAAATGCTGTGCAAAAAAAAAATGAATTTTTTAAATTGGATTTATAAGGGAAATCTCAATTAAAACGTGAAATTCCGCAAAATAAATTTACGTTTCACTTGAAAAGCTGCAATATTTGTTTTCCTGTTTAAGGATACAAAATTAATTTTTTTTGAATTTAAGTTAGGCCAGTAGCTCTGAAATAATTTAAGACGTTTTTGTAGCATATGAAAAACCTTACCGCTGAAGTTGGCAATTCTGTCTGCGCTGTAATCAGTAAATAAATAAGTCGTTGAAAAATAAGAAAAATAAGTCGCCAAAAATAGTCCAGCTATGACATCAAATCTTAAAATCAATCTTGAGAAATTATCACCCATTGAACAGAAGTTAGCTCCATTTCTACGTGCGGTACTTCATAACGCAAGGTTTATTCGTTTGATGAGATGTGGTACAATACCGTGATGTGACAGCTGAAGGCTGAAAATGGGACTTTGTTAAAAGCTGGTAAAGTTGTCCTCAAATAGAATTTATACAACATAACAGTCGAAGTTGTAACTGAGATATCTTCAACGTCAGATCATCATTTTACAATTTCTAATAACACATCACTCAACAAGTTTGTAAGATGACTAATAAAATAACAATTTTTAAGAAAAATTCGGCTTTATACATCAACATAGTCTCCTTCTTGAGTGCTGCCTACACACATTCCAACGATTCTCTAACACCCTGAGGCCTTCTATATACAAAGATTTATCTTTGAAGTCAAGAAAAGCTTCAGTTTAGGCAATCACTTCATTAATTCAAAGTGCGATTTGTGTAATTTTATTGTGCTGAAACAAAGTTGGTTTTGATTGACGGTGAGCAAACGCGTTAGCCACTACGAACAGAGCTTTCTCATGAACAAATGTTGATGAAAAATAATTATTACACTCTGACTTCTGATATCTTTAAGGTGTCAGCTGCCTCACGAAACTTGAATTTACAATCGTCTGAAACTATATTTTGAACTTTGTTGCATATTTTCTGGAACAACTTCCGAATTGGCGTGACTAGACAACTGTTCTATCATCTGTCTCAGTGAAGCTGAGTCCAAATAATACCAGTCAAGTCATTGCTTTCTTTGAAAAATAATTTTTCGCAATCAAAAGCGATGTTTTTTCAACATACAAAATTGAAATTTTTACACTTTTTTTTTTTTTAAATTAAAAAAGTTGCGTCACAAAAACCATTGTAACTTGTGAACTAAACATTTAAAATCTTGACACGTATTATTTTAAGGTTATGTAACTTCCCAGCCATCATAAGGATTTACCTATACTGGCGCCAACTATATGTCATCCTATGAACTCATTGAGTGCTGGATTACTAACAGTTTCGAATTAATGCTGATTTCTAGAATCCTTCGCAATACTTTTTCTGTATCTTATATCTTAAAACAGAGCATAAGTCCTTAGATTTATCTGCAATACGCTGTCTTAATATATCATTAATGTAGAAAAATGTTCAACTCTTATTACTGTACTTATTTCTGTACTCAACTAATATTGACTTTTTACCTTAATATCTCCATAACACAGTGCTGTCAACCAACCAAAAAGCAAAGCATTGAAATTCCCTTTTCAATTAATAAACAGTGAACACTCGAGAATTTAATCAGCGTTTAATTAATATAATGAAGCCTTAATTTACTATGCTGCTTCCATTGAAAATACTTGAGTTAATCAATTTTTTTCCTCTTTTTAAAACATGAAAGAAAAGGGGAAAAAATTTCGGAATCCTTTTTTTGTTTGTTAATAAACTCCATGCAATGAGTGAGACAAAAAATTGAAAAAAAAGATAAAATTCCGAAGAAAACCTTTATTTTTTTTTGCGAATTCTGCATGTTTAATTTTACGTACCCTATTTTTTTTACCCTTAGATGCGCCAAACAATGTTGCTCTAATAAAGACATTTTGTTAGATTTTTTTCTTTTCTCTTGGTTTCCTATGCAGCTTCATTTCTTTTCCCTTTTTTTTCATGTTGTCTTTACTCCTTTTCTTTTACACTTAATTGTTCTTATATTTGGCGGTAAGCGCGCTATACAATGTGCCATATATTTCCCTTGCGGCGATGTTGTCAACGCGAAATTCTTGAACACAGGCTGTTTTTTTTCGCATAGTTTTTTCTCTTACGCTTTGTAAATATTTAAAATTGATAATGTTGAAAATGGACACTTGTTCCCAAGGCATAAGGAATGTGCCCAAGAAGTAACAGCAAGTAAGAGTTCGAAAAATAGAAAAAATGTTGAAATTGAAGAAAATCTAAAAATCAAGAATGCATTCTTAAAAGAATGCTATGCCTAAAGGACTGTTCTTCATTTTTGCCCAAGTCTGGAATTTCAATTAGCTAGTAATTTTTGATACTTTCCAACTTTAGGAACTTTAAAGTCTTTTTCTTCGTTTGCTTACTGCAATATTTATCTGTTTATCGATGAGCTTTTCGATACTATTTCGATACTTTCCGATAATATTTTGTCGACTCTTTGAATAATTTTTGATAGTTAACCCTCTAATGCCCTTGACCGCGTCTAGACGGGCTCTAGCTAAAGTGCAACCAATCACTTATAAATTATTTCAATTAAGCCAAATACGTTCAAGCGATAGGCGAATCTTCACTGCATGCGGAGGCTTTTGAGCGTTCCTCTAGCACATTTTACTGCAACGTAAGTTGGAAGTAAATTTTGATTCTGTTTGGAAAAGTTCTTATCTTTTGATTAGTGTAAAAATAAAAGTAAAAAATATAAATAAAGTTTCCCAAAATTCATTGGAAAGCGCGGCCGTCCAAAGGCGGGTCTGGGCTTTCCGTGCAAAGTTTTTAGTCACACTTTGAATAAATGGTTGCATG
The DNA here is from genome assembly GCA_949775025.1 of Tricholauxania praeusta. NCBI lineage: Eukaryota > Metazoa > Arthropoda > Insecta > Diptera > Lauxaniidae > Tricholauxania > Tricholauxania praeusta. The sequence goes on along the minus strand of OX459030.1, from coordinate 113,077,065 downwards.
AATACTTTGCGATTTTTGTTTTACCCTCATAGTCATGGCACGCCGTAATATTTTGAATCTATCAAAAATGGCTGAAGAAGAGATTTCATAAATAAAGGATTCAATTCCAACCGACAACGAAGATACTAGAGATGAGCAAGATATCGATCCTGATGATGACGGTGAAGATCCTGGTTATTTCCTTGTTTCTGATGGGTTCATGAACCCATGTCTCAATTGAACAGAGGTGCTCGTTGATGAATCGGTTTTAGCAGCCTGAATGAATTGCTGAGAATCCTTCCTAAAGGGACGAGGCACCAGTAGCTCCCATTTTATCTAGTCCTGTTCCTGTTCTAGTCTAGTTCCGTTTCTGATTGACCTTGGCCCAATAAGCGTCGACGTGACCCTGAATGGGAAACAGAAGTTTTTGGTCCGTTTGGTCCTACGTGTGGTGTTTTCACCGGCAATTCAAATGAATTGAAAAATGATTCATCTATGTTCAAATCGATAACATAAAAAAAAGCATTTGTAGCTTCATGTAAATAAGATCAGTTTCCGAGCCCAGAAAGAAATGCCAATTAAGTTGAAAGAATTGAAAACACCGTTCGATTGCTTCCAACATTTTTCGAGGAACGATTTTCTGGTCGATCAGGTAAAAAGATATAGAAAATGCCAGGTTGCAAGTCCAAAACTCAGGCTTTTTGTACACAATGTAAGCTAAACCTTTGTTTTTCAACTACATAAGAATGTTTTTTTGACTTTCACAACCAAAAAAATTGAATAAAGCATACATTATGACTCACTTTCAATAAAAAACTCATCTTTTATTACAAAAAAAATTAACTTGCACCTGCTTTTCTATTTCTATACTTACTGCCCAGACCCGCCTGAAGGCGGGTTGAGTATTCTCATCTGTACCAGGTAAACAAATCATCTAAGCAAAGTTCTGAATTCAGATTCGTTCGTTTCGACCCAAAATTAGTATAGTCTAATTTTCTCGGCTAAAAAAAAAAAATTGGGCATTAGAGGGTTAATTTTTCATGGTAGAGGTAGACGTAGAGAGTGAGATTGAGATAAATATGCTCAGTTTAATATTCGAACTAGAAAAAATTCCATTTGGCGTGACCGCAAGTAAAATTGGTTGAATTTAATTTTTTTAAGTGAACCTATTTAACCTTGTCTGCATCAACGATTTGTGGCTTTTACATTAAGGGGAGAAAAGGGTTGGAGAGACAAAAAAAAGCTTATTTTTATGATTTTTTTTTTCACACTACCTTCTTTAGTTACTAAAATTCTTAAAATTTGTTACGTTACTAAGCATCATTTCAAGAATATTCTGCTAAAATTTTCATTAAAAAATATTAAAAAATAAGCCAGTGGTAGCGGGGAGAACTAAGTAACCTAAAAAAAAGTCAAGATACGGCAGGCAGGATAACTCATGACCGTTTCTTCTGAAATCAAAATACTAAAAAGATTTCTTTAGTATATAAAATCTTCTTAGATTTGAACGAAAAAATAAATGAAATATTCATTTTTGAATTTTTGGTACAGGTTTAATAAAAAAACTCTGATTTTTACCAAAAATTGCTCCTATTGTTTAATTAGAAAAATAAGTAGTAACTGAAAAAAAAAAAAAAAAATCCTTCGTTCATATCCGAGTATTTAGTATCGAAAAGAAGTGTGTAAAATTTTGGCGAAATCGGTTCACAAGTTTTCGAGAAATTTTGACTACCGACTTAAAAAAAAAGTTTTGAGAAAAACGCGATTGAAGTTTATATATTGTAGCGAAATTTGTTTTATGCTATAAAATTCTTGAAATAAAAATCAACAAAAGAAACTAAACGATACTAGCTAGCATACACCATCTAGCGGAATGGTGTAAAAATAATAAACCGAACAGACGCTGCAGTACACTATAAAAGTCGGTAACCGAGAGAAATTATCGCTGTCGTACAACGCCATCTAGCAACATTTTGGATAATTGTGAACTCAACGTCAATACGCCTTACTGGTAAATTATGGATAATGGTAGCATACACGCCACTTAGAAGCACTGGTAAATTATGGATAATGGTAGAATATATGCCATCTAGGAGGTAGTAGATTATTCGAGAAAGTGATGCCTGTAGTATAAAAGGGTGTCATCTGAGTTTTCGAACACAGTTGAATTAAAACAGTGAAGCAGAACAGTGTGTTCCGTAATAAAGTGACTTTAAGTAGTAAAGTAAAACAGTTGTGTATACAGTGTCAGATTAATATTAGAATTTGAACGTTAATAAAATAAACCATTATACCGTGTAAAAACTAACTATTGTGATTTAAATAAACCATTTTATAACTAAATAAGTTGGTGTGTTTTTAATTATTACACAATCCAGTGATCGAACTCAGAAAAGTGTAAGAGATCGTAATTATCGTCAAAGAGTCAGGAATTTCGTAACAATATGATTAATTCTTCATATGACCGCTCGAACTATATTGTCTGGAGCTCGAAAATTTTTGCTCCTAATGACTTCAAATTTTCTGACAATATTCCTTATAACTTGTAGTATCAGAAAAAAATGCAAAAAAAAATTGATTTTCCTCTCTCCCCTTTTCCCCCTCCTTAAAAAATTGCGAAAAATGAAAAAAAAAAAAAATCTTTAAGTGAAGTTTGTCCTTTTCTTTAATTTTACTCTCCAAAAATGTTTCCTCTCATTTTTTTCTCTACAATTAGTGACATTTGTTGCGCTAACAATTGAAGAAACGTAAGAAAAAAGACAAAGAAAAATGACAAACTTTTTGTTTATTCTTTTGTTACCTATTAAGTTACAAATTTTTTTACGACTTATGAATTTACTTGAATTATTTCAAGGCAATAAAAATTGTATTCCCCTCGCTCTTTAAGAGTAGTAATGATGCCTTGAAAATTTCGGCGAAAATTGAATTATTGCTGAATTATTATGCAAGAGCAAAGAATGTTAAAAACAGCTGCTGAGCAAAAAAAAAAAAACGAGAATAACCAAATCCGAGGATTACAAGGATATTTGCACACATGTGTGTTTAGACACGCATATGTGTGTCTGTGAAATATTTTGTTTATAATCAAAGTTTTAAAGAAAAGTATGTGAAACAAGATGACAAGCGTAAACTTATTATGCTGCCAATTTAACTTAGTAACACATAAAAAGGCAGCCAGAGGTAGTAGCGGCAAAAGAAAAGATAACTACACTGAAAAAATATTTTACGTGAGCTGTAAATATAAAGTAAGACTTCTCGAAATTTCATTGGTCGTTGCCAAAGCTGTCGCCAAATATGAACTGTGGTAAATGAAAAGACTTAAATTTTATTTTTTTATCTGTGATACTAACTAAATTTGAATCTACTTTTCATTTTCCAGCAGATATTTTTCCACATGTATATAAAAGATCATTATTTTTTTTTTTTTGAAAGAAGCAAAAAAATTTGAGCCAAGATTATTATCACCCACAAAATACGTGCATTTTGTAATTTAATATGTCACGCAAACATGTCAGTCTCTGTTTGGTATGACACGCCTACTGCGCATTCCGCTTATCCATATGTTTGCTGCCGCTTTACTCAACGCTGTCTTGTTTAGTTTTTTGTTTTTTTTTTTTGAAAGTTAAGCATATGCATAAAACGCATCAAATTTCTTCCAACCAACGCTTCACCGCCTCGCTTTTAGCCAAGTATAGCAAGGTAAAAACAGGCAGCCAGTACCCCGTCGCTTTTTTTTTTGTCAACAACCCAGTTTTTCCCGTCTCTGACTTAACGCTGTTTATTTTGTCACGTGTTGGCATCATTGCTGCACGTAGTTTTGTTATGTTTTTAAAGATGCTTTCTGTTGGTTTTGTTGATTTTCTTTGACATTTGCTGTAGTTGTTGTTGCTACTACTGAAAAGTGTCTGTTGTATTAGATTTTTCCGAAGGCTACATTTGGAGTCGCTATATTTTTTTGAGCTGTGGAAATTTATGCTAGTGGATACATTTTGCGAAATGAAAGAGCTTAAGCAACAAAAAAAGTTAGCAAATTGTCTGGAAATATATGGCCATGCAGAATTTAGCCAAAGAGGCAACAGTTTGGAGAGATTTAACGGGAAATTGTAGACCTGAAAAGCGTCAGAGTCAGAGTAGGTGGCTTTCTTCTTAGCCTCTAACCCATATTGGAACGTTGTGTAATTGAATCATACAACAGTTAGCTTCTGTGCCATAGTAGTAGCAGCGGATTAAGACACTGCAAGACCCTGTGCTAAAAAGTAGAAATGGACTGTCACTAAGAGAAAAATTTTCTGATCACAATAGCTTTTTTCGTGTATATTACACTGGCCAACACGAATTTTGTCCTTGGGTTCTAGTAGTCATATTTTGATTTCTTTTACATAACTAATATGAGAAAAAATACTTTTATTAGCTGAAGTTTGCTTTTGTAGGAACCAGAACGACATAAAAATGCGAAAATCATGGTTTTTTTTTACATATTTGAGGCAAAGTTACGAGTACATCGAAAGGTAACAATTTCTAACGAAACCATTAATAAGGTCCAGAAGAACTCCTCTTTGTCTTTTAAGGCACCTTTTGAGTTATATCGATACCTTTGTTTTTCTCCGAAATATCGTCAATTGAAATTTATTGTGCCTTTTTCCATACAAATCTATATAAGTTTTAGTGAGGCAAATTTGTAATAAACTTCAATTTACGATATTTCGGAGATATAAAAATGATATCAATAAAATTTAAAAAGGATTATGTAGAGAAATAATTGTTCTGTTGAACCCTGTTAATGGTCTAACAAAAACAAATTGTCTTTTAATGTAACATGGTCTCAAATATCTCGAAAAATAGTGATTTTTGCACTTATACATAGGTCAGAATATCTTGAAAACCAGAATGATCAGAGAAGTTCTGATATTGGATTCGAACTCAGCGCATCAAAAATATTCGGAAAAGTATATTCAGATTTGACCAAATTTTGTCGGTGCACTGAAAAAAAAGTCCTTCTGTTACGTTGCTCCACAAAGCTCTTGTTCTATGTTAAGCCTATAGCAAAAAGCTTTGGGCCGCCGCTGTTTGGGGGGTTTCTCTAACCTTACCCTAAGCCGTCGCTGCTAGGCATGATGAAATAAGCTGAGAGGGGATCATGAAAGTTAAAGTGAAATTCCAGACATATAGCCTGGACACACTAAAAACTAAGATGAAACCACATTAGGAAACTTAGATTGATAAAACATAGAATCCGAAATATACACATGTTCTTATATCCAAATTCATAAAAATAAGATAACGTACTGCTATCTTGCAGACGCTGAAATAGGCTAGGGCAAAATATATCGATTATCGATATTTCTGATATTTGTTTCGATAATAGTATGCGATATTTTTTATTTTAATATATCGAAATTCGATTTTATATTTCGACTATCGAATTTCGATACTTTTGTTTAAGGGTAGCTCTGTATCCAGTTGATTGCGTCACATATATTGGATCTTCTTTTGTGTTTGTGTAATGACGTTAGCCAACGCGCGTTGAAAAACCACTCGTGTGGTCTCAGCCACAATATATACAGTTGAACTTCAATTATCCGTGATGGTTAGGACCGAGCTTATACCGGATAATCGAAAATCCCGAAATAGGAATCACTGTTTTATGCTATTCTTTATCAATTTTCATAGCCGTAAGTTCCTAATATGTCTGCGCAAATATATATGCATATTATTTCATTACCGCACCGTTTTACAAAAGTATTTATTATATTTATTTAATGTTGTTTGTCTACTACGTTTAGTTTCTGTTCCTTCTCTTAGAAGATGTTGTTGGTAGATTTGAATATTATCCTGTTCTGTGACGCTAGGGCAATTAAAATTTTCCATGAAGTCAAATAAAATTCTATCAGTTTTTTACCCTTCATCGGATTCCTCAGAACTTGATTCAGGTTCAGATTCATGAAGATTATTTGTCTTATTCACAATTTCTTCTTTGGAAAATTTTTCTTTAATTGTAAAAACTTTTCTTTTTGTTGACGGCATTGTATAGAAAATATGGGCAGTGAAAGTTAATAGGAATGCACAAAATAGGATTCCCCGTATTATATCATCATTCTCTTTCTCCATTTTACTGTGTTTGTCGTATGAAAAACGAACAAAAATAGAGAGAATGAAGCAGTTAGACTTTTCTCATCACAGATAATAGAGCCAATCACGGTTAATAAATGCAAAATGAGCAACGTTAAAATTTTTAAGACTTCCCGGATAATAGATGTTTCCGGATAAAAGAATTTCGGATAATCAAAGTTCAACTATAATTCTTTTGTTATACTCAAATAAAAGCAACCGTGAAAAGTTATACCATCACTGGTAAGGATAGAATCGTTTCAGCAAAAATATCGGTTTTCGATTATCGATATATCCGATATTTTCTCTCGATATATTTCGATACGATCATCGATATTTCGATAGTATTTTTTTATTTGCACAACCACTGAAATGGAATTATCAAATGGTACGACTTCAAAATAGAATTCAAGGAAATGAACGAGTGCTTTACTGAAAAGCTAAGCCTTTTAAAAATTTTCTTCTTCCTCTCTTTTCTTAGTCTACCAGAATCTATAGAGTTTTTGAAAAAAAAAAAATCAGGAAGGCTAAGACTGTATCTCACCTTGACTTGATTTAATATGATTCGTCCAAAAAGCTTAAGTATTGATGATAACTTCGCTATAGGCTTAAAATATGAAGCACCATTTTAATATCCTTCTTTTAAAAATTGGAAAGTCTATGTCATGTTTGTGTGAATGCAGACCGAAAACGTATCGCAATAAACATTATTGAAGCGACGAATGATATGGTTTTCAAAAACTTTAATAAGTCATACACCTTAATATGATATTACACTCAAGATAGAAGAAAAATTTTGCCTATGAAAATATCATTTTTATCTTGAATATCGTTTTATTTTTGTAATTCTATATCAGTCTGTAGGACGGTAAGTGCGAGGTCAAAAAAAGGCGGTGTGATGAAATGTTGAGCTCGGTATATTTTTTTTTATATTTTTCTTCTTCATATATGATTAAGAAAACAAAGAAAAATATGCTTCATATTTCTTTCTCGAAATTACTACGCTCAAATATTAATCCTTAAACCTACTATATCTGCAACAACAGCCCCAGTTATAGCAATTGCACATCTACCACCAAATAACTCATACCACAATAGAGTAGCATCAATTTCACACATCCGTTGCCGTTCTATATATTTTTTTTTTGCAAAACTTTTCTTTTTTTTTTCTTTCAAACTTCCGCTTGTAAAATTTACCGTTTCTTGTCATGTCCTCGCACTTCCGTTTAGCAGAAAAAAAAAGTAGATATTCCACTCAATTTATATGGAAAAATAGCATCAACATCAACATAAACCGAATCTTCACAGTTTTGGTTTCTTTTCAGCTCAATCTTTTAAGCGTCTATGTGGTAGATGACTTTTAGGCGTTGCGCTTCGTTGTCATTGTCGCTATTTGTGGCAAGTCCTGTCGCATGGTTTTTCTTTGTCAAATATTGCGCTTGATGATGTTGTTTTGTTCAGAGAATCTGTTTTGCTTTACATTTTCACGTACTGTTCTGTTTATTTTTAGTGTGAAATATTTCTGGGGATTTGCATTTACCTTTTTATGGCGGCCTGTTTTTGTATTGTTGTTTCTTTCTATTGCTCTTTTGCCTATTTTCCGTTGCTAGGTTTGGATGTATTTTCAAAATCACCAACATAGTTTGGTATTTGGGGTTTTTTTAGTTTTTGTCTTTCGAGTGTTCTTGGAAAAACTGAAGTTTGTTGCTACTTTTAGTGATCTAATTTTGTGAAAAAATTGTTTCGATGCTTTAACGATATAATGGAAGTTCATAAAAAAAATAAATAACAAAAAATCGTGAAATGATGTGCTTAGGTTTAGATGTTACCAACTTCGATCACTTATAATTGTAGTTCAACGCAGACTTAAATAGGTCTTTTTATATTGTATAAATTGTTAGTAAAACTATCCAAAAATACGTTGCAAAAGTTTCAAATGAAAATTTCAATTCGTTCTGACGTCATGAGCGTTTAAGTGAGCGCCCCTTGTTAGGTGCCGGAGCGGTAATTTTTGTTTCAAAAGTGTTTTTCTCCAAAAAAAAAAAGATATAAAAAATGTTAAAGACCATGCTCTTTTGTATAAACACCCCCAAAAATGCAATTTAAAATTTTTTTCGAGAAAAGTAAGGTTCATATAAAAGCAAGACTTGTTCGATATGAGAAGTGATAGAAACGATCGACGAGCTCGTGATAAATCTCGCAACAATCAGAGATTTTTAAGATAAATGGCAATACGACCCCAGAAAAATGTAAAACCCAGGTGAGGATGTTACTACTGATAAGTAAATCTTAGCACATTGAGGTCGATGTCCATTCAAGCATTATTTTCAAAACCTGGAAAGTATGAAATGAAATTTTGGGTTCTTCGTGATTCAAAAAGCAGTTATGCTTGCTCGCTGGAGGCTTATACAAGAAGAGACCTAGACCGTCAACGTGTAGTGAAACAGGGATACCGCGTAGTATTGGACTTGAAGGGCAGAAATATTACTTCCTATAACATAATTTCTTAAAACATATGAGTTGTAAATTGAACTACGGAAAAGAAAAATCACTTTCGTTGGCAGCATCTAGAAAATAAATACAAATAAAAAAGAAACCAGAAATAATTTATTTCTGTTATCATACTAAAACTGGATACGCTTAAGCAGCTTTTTCGCCCTATTATCACAAAAGTAGAACTAACAGATAGGCAACAATGTTCAACAATGTATTCGATATATAAGCCAACAACTTTGTTGTAACTATATACTTACTTACATACATAAACACTGACGTGAGCAAATGAAAACATTTCCGGCGACTTATTCTTTTGGAAGTACTTAGTATGTCTCTTTTCCAGTCAGCTGATCTTCTTGCCGATCGACCCTTCTTAAAGCTCCAGCAAGCAGGTCCATCAAATGCCATTTTCGGCGGAAAGCTCTAAAAGAGAACGTTGCCCAATTTGATGTCTGTGGAGTTGGCCCAGCATTTGTCGATTTTTAAAAAAATAAAACTTGAGCTGCAATGTGCCCGACTTGTGCTATGATGTGCTGTATTTCTAAAAAAAATCGTTCGTAGAATTCGATTTTTATGAAGTGTGAAGTTGGCCCAGCATTTTTCATATTTATGAAAAATGAACCTTGTGCTGTAATGTGCTTAAAATGTGCTGCCATGTGCCGTAAAAGATATAAAATGATTCTTGGAATTTTGACCTTTATGAGCAAAAACATTTTTTGAATGTGAAGTAAGCCCAGCATTTTTTGATTTTTCAATAACAAATTGTTGTGCTGTAATGTGCTCGACTTGTGCTATGATGTGCCGTATCGCAAAATAAAATATTTGGACTTTTGCCATATGAAACTTGCAAAAAACTATAAATCATACAAAAATGTGTGTGAAGTTGGCCCATCATTTGTCGATTTACAAAGAAAAAATTGTTGTGCTATATTGTGCTCAACTTGTGCTATGATGTGCCGTGTTGCAAAAGAAAATATTTCAACTTTTGCTATATAAAACTTGAAAAATTCTATAATTCATACAAAAATTTGTATGTGAAGTTGGCCCAGCATATGTCGATTTTCCAAAAAAAAAAATTGGTTGTGCTATGGCAAAAGTTGAAATATTTTTTTTTTGCAATACGGCGCATCATAGCATATGTCAAGCACAACACAACACAACCATTATTTTTTGGAAAATCGACAAATGCTGGGCCAACTTCACATACAAATTTTTGTATAACTTATAGAATCTTGCAAGTTTCATATAGCAAAAGTTGAAATATTTCTTTTTTTTGCAATACGGCACATCATAGCACAAGTCGAGCACAATATAGCACAATAATTTTTTTTTTTGGAAAATCGACAAATGCTGGGCCAACTTCACGCACATTTTTGTATGATTTATAGTTTTTTGCAAGTTTCATATAGCAAAAGTTGAAACTTTTTTTTTTCAATCCGGCACATCATAGCACAAGTCAAGCACAATATAGCACAACCATTTTTTTTTTTTTGAAAAATCGACAAATGCTGGCCCAACTTCACAAATTTTTTATACTAATTTTTTTGATTAAATACTTAGAGTTACTTTTTTTGCGTTACGGCACATCATGGCACAAGTCAAGCATATTACAGCACAACATCAAATGTTTGAAAAATCGAAAAATACTGGGCTAACTTCACACTCAAAAAATGTTTGTGCTCATAAAGGTCGAAATTCCAGGAATAATTTTATATCTTTTACGGCACATGGCACCACATCTTGATCACATTACAGCACAAGGTTCCTTTTTTATAAATATGAAAAATGCTGGGCCAATTATACACTAAGAAATTCATAGGCATCAAATTGGGCAACGTTCTCTTAAAGGGCTTTCCGCCGCTTTTCAAACTTTCGTGTATTGGCCGGGGGATTTGACCTATTTCGAATAATTAACAATTCAATACTCTGTTCGGATATAGGTTGGTCTAAAGAAGGTTCGAAAGCACAAATTATGAAAAAGTTTCTTTTCAAAACAAAAAATGAGAATTCCATATTTACTTAGCAGTTTGTTCGCATTTATGTAAAAAAACCTGCTCTCTATTTCTATGTTTATAGAATTACTCGGAAGAAAAGCAAAACTTTTGGATTTTTTACATCAATTTCCGTTAAGAAAAAAAAAAAAAAAAATTTTGCTGCATAGAAATATCTCAACAATTATGAAAGCAGACTCGTAAGCCGCTGTGCAACAATTAATCACGAGTGTTGTTTCACCATGTGATTTATGCACGCTATCTCTATTGCACTGGCTTTATCTTAATCTCTCTCTCTAATTACACTTTAATAATGCCTCATTAGAGTGTTGCCAAAATGGCACCTTAACTTGTTTTGTAACACAAACAAAAAATGTATATGTGTATAAAATATTTAAGTACCCAGCCGAAAATTATGATAACGATGACACTACAAATTGCGAATATTTTTTTAAATATCAAGAATTCGACAGAGACTTACAATAATTACAATTTTGTGAGTTAATAAATACTTTTACGAAGTTTTTAATTTCGATTTTTAAACTAAATTTTTTGATACATTGTGAAAATAAATTTTTTGTTCAGTAAAAAATTTCATAGAAATTAATACAGTCTATTTTCGAGAAATAATTCAAAGATATTATTTTTTTACAGTTACTGGAAAGGTTAGAAAGAAATTCATTTTAAATAAAATTAAAAAGCGAACTTATCTCTTATAGTTTAAGTATTAATATTAGTCAAAAGGAAGATTATTTTATGTCAAAAAAAAAATAAAAATTAAGTATTTTGGGTCCTTTTCAATTGATACAACTACAGTTTTTTTATTTTCCATCATTGCGCAAACCTGTGAAATAATACCAGCTTGATCAAAAAGTTTTAGGACTCGTCACCGTGTGGCGCTCTCGTTCGTCCGATTTCAATTCTCTTTTTTTTGTTGTGTTGGTAGAAGTGTCATGGACGTTATGTCAAATTTTCAGCTTGACAGCTTGACATTTCTTGAAGTGACGCCGTATTGTGTGCATCTACTTTTGTGTGTGGTTTCGATTTTTTACAATTTCATGCAAAAAAGGGACCGCGTTGATGACGCAAAAGACATGCTTTCCAAGGCTGAATCCGACCCAACATTCATCAAACGAATCATTACTGGTGACGAGACGTGGATTTACGAGTACGACACGCAATCCAGACATCAAGCGAGTGAATGGCGTTCACCCAATGAGCCGCGACCGAAAAAACCACGTCGTTTTCAATCGAAAAAGAAGGCGATGCTCACGGTTTTCATGGACTACAGAGGTGTTGTGCATCATGAATTCCTCCCAGAAGGTCAGACCGTCAACAAAGAATATTATTTGGGCGTTTTGAGACGTTTGCGTGAAGCAGTTCGCCAAAAAAGACCGGATTTGTGGGCAAACAACTCGTGGATTTTGCATCACGACAACGCGCCGTCGCACAATGCGATCATTATTCGTGAGTTTTTGGCCAAAAACTCCATGAATACCGTCCAACATCCACCGAATTCGCCTGATTTGGCTCCCTGCGACTTTTTCCTGTTCGGCCACCTGAAGAAACCGCTCCGCGGATCGCGTTACAGCAGCCGAGAAGAGGTCATCGAAAAATCGAAGATGGCCCTGATGGCCATACCGACGGTCGAGTATAAAAAGGCTTTTGAGGACTGGGTCAAGCGTTGGCATAAGTGCATTGCAGTCGATGGGGAGTACTTTGAAGGAGACAATATCGATTTTGATGAATAAACTTGTATTTTTCATTTTAAAAATAAAGTCCTAAAACTTTTTGATCAAGGTAGTATTTAGTCTTAAAAATAATTTTTTGTAAAAATTTCACAAATTCCTACTGTGAAACCATTACTTCTAAATTCATTACCTACATCCGGTATAAGAGTTGCCAACATAGCCATTGCCGTTACCGTTGCCAGCGGTGACTCTAGACTGTCAGTGACACTTGTGGACGTAGCTTAAAGCTAACAAAACAGACATTCATACATATTTGTTAGTTTTTTTTTTGCCTAAGCGTGTAGTTTTAGGAAATGGCGTTGCCACATGCCACATTTTTATGGTGTCGCTAACGACCGCATGGTAACAAAAGTCCGGGAAAAATAAAAAATAAAAGAAAAGTAAAAAAGAAATATACAACAAAAGCGCATCGTTCTTATTTATTTATTTTATTTTGCTGTGTGCTTATTTTCGTCTTTTTTGTGTTTTTATTTTGTCTCGCATTTTCCCACATACGTTCCATGTGATTTATGAAAAGTTTTGTCGCCAAATGTTAAATTAATTAAAATGTGGTTACTTTGACCCGGAGGGTAGCGCCTGCAATTAACTGCTTTATTTCAGTGCTAAAACCAACGATTTTGTAGTTGGTACACATGCGAGTTTGTTTTTGTTTTTTTTAAATTATGATTTTTTTTTATTTAGTCATGTTGTGTTTTTATAATTATGAACTTTATGAGTGTGCTTCATCAAAAATTCATTATGTGATGGTAATGGAAACGTTAAAGCAACACGCGGCGCAAAATGTCATCAAAAGCGAAACTTAGTCCAATGCATGGTTTTTTTGGATGTAAATTTCGTCAATTTTCAGTTCCAATGAAGTAATCAAGAAAGCTCAAAAAATATACTAACATGAATACATGAGCTATGAGATAATAAATCATACTCATCATAAATAAGCAAAAATTCAACTTCGGTGGGTTGGCTAAATAAGATTGCGTTAGTTTTCATCGTTGATTTATTTCGAGAGTGAGTCGGGCGTCATCTAAGGCAGCGATGGGCAAAATAGGAAAAGTGAGCCAAAAAAACTTACACATAACAATCATATGCACTCACCAATCATTATTTTTATCGCTGTGTTTTTTTTTATACGCGCTATGCACGGGACTTGTCTTAATGTTATTGTTGCTTCATTCGAAAAAAAAAAACAAAAAACCCGAAGCAAGCGAACAAGGAAACAACAATGTGGATATTGAGGACAGCTTCTCTCGTTTTGTTTGATCAGTGTATTTTTATTGCTCAATATAACATTGTTCTTGTTTGATTCTTGAAATCGGAATTGGTTAATCGCAGAATTTTTTATTTTTGTAATCGAGATCGAATTTATGCTCTTTTTTTTTTTGATCATTTGTTTTAATTGTTGTTTTTGTTGCGTGTGTTACAAGAAGTGGCTTCTTTTAAAATTTTGCCCATCTATGATCTAAAGCAGTGGTGGGCACGTAGTGTCCCTATCCGCCCTCATTGACCGCACCGTTATTCGACGCAGAATCAAGCGAAAAAAACATTCGCAGAATTTCAACGCTATCGAAGCACAGTGTTGACTTGAATTCAAATGAAATCAAAAACAAAATACAAAGGCATAAGCGAAGGCGCCGCATTGTGTCTTGACGAATGTAGCAATTGTTTTTGTTTGTAGTGCACTTTGGGTTTTTGTTTGTGTTGTTGGCAAATTTGGAAAGGACAGCAAAAAAACTTTAAAATTTTGTTGGTTGTTGCTGGATGTTGCTGTTTAGCCCTTTTGTTAGATTTCGATGCCTACCACTGATCTAAAGCGTCAATTAATCCTTGTTTTTAAGAACTCTTGGAATATTAGAGAAATTGATGACAATAACTTGGCTACAGGTAAAATTTCCAATATAATTTCTAGAATATTTGTGCTCATTTTGATATACATAAAAAATAACTGAAAATTTTACTCCATTAAATATTCAAATCCTTTGCTTTTCTAAGCAAAAGTCATCAGAAATCCAAAATGGAATATTGAAATCTTAATTTTGGTCTTAAAATAATAAGGCACAGAGCCTAAGTTCATAAGTTTGACATTTTTTTGACAATCAACCATAAAATCTTTGGAGAAGTTCTTTGGACTAAAATTAAAAACCGCACAAAATTAAAAAGTTGCATAAACCTTAAAAGTCAAACGAAGCGTAAATTAAAAAGTCTTTTAATATTAAAATTTGGAAATATATTAAAATAAATGCTCTTGGAAAAATTCACATGAGACTAATAAGTCGAAAGAGAGTCACAATAGAAAAAAGGTGTATAAAACTATGGCTTAAAACTGAAGAGTCTCATATGACACAAAAGTCACATAAAACTAAAAAGTCTGATAGGATGCAAAAGTCACAGCACTAAGAAGTAGCATAAGGCTTAAAACTTTCATGGATGGCATAAAACAAAATAAGAATATGAATTAAAAAAATATATTTCGTGATACCAAAATGTTACATGGGAACAAAAAGTTGCGTAAGATTTCTAACTCGCATGAAACTTTTAAGTCTTATACGACTAAAAAGGCATATAATCTCAAGGGACTAAAAAGTTGTGTACGCTTAAAAAGTTTCTTTAAACTAGAAGAATTCTCATGAAATTTAAAAGTCACGTTACTTAAAAAAATCGCTTGAGACTTAAAATATACGTTAAGCTCAAAAGTTGCAGAATAACTAGAATTATCTGCACGCCCGCTTACGCCGCTCGACTACTAGACTTGTAAAGCACACAGTAGAGTAACTTTGGGTTTTGTGATATGGTCGGGTAAGGTGATATGCCATCTTATTTCCTTAAATAAACAAGTCTCTACAACATTTATTTTTTTGCCAACATAACAGTAACGGAAAAAGGTACGTACTGCAAGGGGTTGTTTCAGTCTGGTGAAATGATTTGCAGATATACTTAAATTTGTTAGTGTCTGAATATACTTTGTCATAAATAATGTGAGTTCTTTATTTGCTGAAATGTGTTTTAATAAAAATAACCTAAGTGTATTAAAACTGAAATTCGGGTAATTGATATAGTCCAATTTGCTCCACCCAGCAAAGACATTACCTGTGCTTTTTGCAACAAATACTTCCAGAAGGATACAAAGATTCAAAACTGTGTTCAATGCCTGCAATGCGATTCAATTTGAGCTGACAATGATTGTCTTTCAAGACGGCAGGTAATTTGCGTATGTGAGTTATCTTTTTGACTTTAATATGTTCTGCTTTTCGCTTATTGATTCCGTTTGAATCTGGTTTTCTTTTTTATGGAAATTCTATTGAAAGAAGTAATGTAATTGTTTTTTTAGTTCCTACTGTTTTATACTTGTTATACTTTTCATGATAGTATATCACATTATCCGAACGCCATATATCACATTACCCGCCAATTTCATTAAGGGATGTCACTTGGCATTTTTCCATTTTGTTGAAATAGCTTCAGATTGGTTTACGCTATAAAGCTCCGAAGTCCTAATATACTGCACAATGCATCAACAAACCATAGTAGAAGCTCTGCTATAAAAGTTACGTGTAATTTAAAATACAAAAATGCCTGCACCACAATACCCGAAGTTACTCTATGTGGTTTTCTTTCTTTCTCGACTGCATATAAATTTGTTAAGGACTTAACTACTTTTTTGCGTACTTTTTTATTTGTTATAAAGTTTTTTTTCAGGTAGCCACTTTAAATGAAATTAAAAAAACTTAAGACCATTATTTCGCCTTTTAGAGCCCACAGTAAAAAACCTTATTTTATGACTCATAAATAAACCAAATTTATTCCACAAAGATTAACTTTAATTCTGTTGACATTACCCTTAAAATATGCAACAAGATTAGACAAAAATTTGGTCAAAAAAGCGGGAAATTCGAAAAGAAGTCGTCATCAACTTTTCATTAAATCTAATTAAAATGATTTTGAACGTTTTAGATTTTTCTTGACAAATTTTCTGCCTCAACGCTGCCTAACATTTTGTAAATGCTTTTGAATTAATAATGCGTATCAGCATTAGGCGTTACAAAAGCTACAGTAGCAAAAACAGCAACAACTGCTTTCGTAAAAAAAAAGGATCGAAAACACAAAGGGATTACTTGGGTCTTTTTTTGACTCCTTAGGGTTTTTACTCAATTGGTTAAAGACGCGTTAAGTACTTAAAAAAAAAAAAAAACAAAATGAGGCAAAAAGAAAAGTAGTAGCCAAAGAAAACAAACAATAAGTAGCAAATAATAAAAGCCACTTAAAGTTGTCCCTACGCCTAAATGTGGGCTCAAAAAAGTATCGTAATAATAAAGTTTATTTAGTAGGGATTCTGGTTTTACTAAGAATTGGAGTTGAAAATTTGTTTGTCTAAGGCTTCATGCTAAGAAGATCTATTTTTTTTAACAATATAATTGACTGCGGTATTTTATTAAATTTTGGACGACACAAAAGTTTTGCGCATAAAACGACATAGCCACTATAGCTTTGTATGGGAGAAGCAAAGCTTATAACTCATTTGCTCAAGATTATATATTCTTAATTACCCAAAACTAAAAAAAATTTTCCATTTGTCTAGCATTACTATGAAAAAGGTATATTTTTCTTAAAAAAAATTGCATTGCATACTTTGGGGCGCTTACACGTTTTTTTTATTTCAATTATTAATAAATATCTACGAGGTTTAAAAACGCAGCTGCCGTCACCACCAACATCAACATTGTCGTCATCAGCGCCATCACCATCACTAACGCCGTTACCTGTCAACAAGCCAATGACATGGCATTTGTTACATTTGCAATTATCGTATGTATTGATGAGAACACACGTATGCAATACATACATACATAACTACACCTACGTTGAAAGGAGTGAAGTGGTATTGATAAAACAAATTTAATCTTCATCCATCATTATGACATTAAATTCAATCCCTCACACCATATCTTAACTTTTCCATACGGTAATTTTTATTTCTTTTTTTTTTGTTTTCAACAAAAATTTTACACTTAAGCACAAAAGCATCCATCCAATACACTTCATCATTTTATGTCATTGACAATTATTGAGCCAGCAACTGTTGTGTATTAAATAAATAAAAAATATGAATATATTCACGCATTTTATGCAACAAGTGCGAAAAAAATATGGATTTACTATATACTTTGCATATGGTATGCATATGAAACATAGGAAGCAATTTTTATTTGTTAAAGAATTGCGTTCTTTATTGACTTTATGAAATAAATCAAGTTTAATCAACTCGAGCCATATGTGTGTACTGCACTGTACACGGAAAATAAAGGGCTTAAGCTTTATGTACATATATGAAATGCTTTAATTAAAGTGAAAATTTAAAAGTTGAAAACACAATATACTGGGGTGTGGTCAAAATCAACACAACGTCAGGTCAATTCTTATTTATTTTACAGACCATTTTGGTCAAAAATTCTATCTTATAAACATTTTTCCCATCTATATCTGGTCAGGCTTGTCACGACGTATTCCTGGAATAAAAAAAAAGAATTCCAGACCTTTTTCACACAATTGTGGTGACGTGCCAACATCTACCAATAATGATATCCATTAACTGTTTCACCTCTTCTTATGTGCAGATTATTGGGCGTCACAGTGTATGAAATAAGACTCGTCGGTTATCAGAACTCGCTTCAGGAAAATCCGACTCAGTTTCCACCATTCAAAAGCCGATGCGTGAGCAAACGACGCGGCTTTTCTGTTTTCAATATTTTTTGAGTCAACTATAGTACACTTCGTATGGGAACTTGTAATGATCTTTCTAGAAAATGTTAAAAATTGAAAGAGAGTTTGTTCTTTGAACTTCGAAGCCAAATACAAACGGTACAAATGAGATGAAAAAACAACCATGACAACACATAATTCAAGAAGCAGCATAAGCAACGAAGAGTCAAACTTAATCATAAAAAATCTATATTTTATTTTAAAAAAATTTAAAAAAAAAAAAAAATAGCCATAACCTTCTCTAGCATAAATATGGTGTTAAGAAAAAAAAAATATTAAAATTGGTTCAATATATTTTACGCCAAAGCGTTACAAACCATATCTATACAATCAATTTTATATAAATAATATATACATTATGCCCAATTGTCAAAGCTCTCTCAATTACTGTTTAGTACTTATCAATACCGTCTATCGCATCTAAGTATAAAAAGTAACATCACGTTCGCTCAAATGTAGCCAACCGAAGAAGATGCATAAAAGTGGCCTAATCATGAACTACGCCCCGAAGGATTGGAGAGAGTTGGCTTCTTACTTAAGGCGGACGGGAAAAATATTGCTACTTTAAAACTGCTCTAAAGACACTATCTGCGAAACAAGCTAAGTAATTGTAAACAAGTCTGAACGATGTCCATATTACAAATATTTCCTAAGTAGCTAGGAATTAGCCAGGAAGAAGTTCTTTTATTACTCATATGCCCTAATCCCATCAATACCATTTCATACTTTGATAGCGTGGTAATTTTGGCATCACGGCTGTTTGCATTCAGTATACTTAAATAATGACAACCAGCCTGGGAAAACTCTTTCAATGGAGTAACGCCATTTGACTTTGTGAAAACAAAGATACCAGCTTCGAACCCCTATGTGTAAAATAGAGCTCCATTATCATATCTCCATTAAAAATTGATTAAGATGAGAATAAAAAAAAAAGTTAAAAAAGAATAAGAAATCGTTATTCAAATAAATTGTAATAGATCGGATTAAGAAATAGTTAAATATCGAAATTCACCTGCGACGTCCCATACAGTTTACTTACGCTGGAGTTACTTGACATCTGCAGCATTACATTAACAACAAATTTTAACCATTATGCTTGAACAAAAGTTCTTGTACTAAGATAGACCTATTAAAAATTTTTTTTAAACAAAAATGAATAAAAATTATGAAGGTTTTGTGACAAATTTTTGGGACAGATATTAAAAATGTTGTCGCTTATGATAAACGCACTAATAATTTTTTGTGGTCATTCCTTATATATATTTGTTTTGTAGTTTATATTTATCTTCAGCAAAAACTATCCAGAAACCGAAATACAAATATGACCCAAGAAAAATATTCAAATCTTTCAAAATTATGTGCTGTTTTTTTTATACTATTTATAAAAAATTGCTTATATGAAAATGGCTTGTAACGTTTTGGCGCAAAATATACTGAACCGATTTTATTACTTTATTTTTTAAAACAACATATTTGTGCTTAAAAAGGCTATTGAATACTTATTTTTTTTATTTTTAATGTTAAATATTTTTTTTATGATTTTTTTTTGCAAAACCTCACACAAAATTGTCGTTTAGATTTTTTATTATGGTAATGCCGCTTCTTGAAATTTGTGTTGTTGTTGTTTTTTTTTTCTTCTCATTTGTACCGATTGTATTTGGCTTCGAAGTTTCAAGAACAAACTCTCTTTCAATTACTTCTTACTTTTGAATTGCGAATATTGAATGTGATATTTGGTGAGTAATGTAACGAAAAAACAACGTGACGTTCGAGTGCGAGTTTGATGTTATACTTACTTTATCAAAATCCGAGTTTTTATAGATGATGCTAAAACCAGTGTATTTTTTGAATGTTTTTCTCAGTTTATTTTTATTTTATTTTTTTAATATTTTATATAAAAAATAATAATACCATAAGGTTTTTAAAAAATAACTACAAAGGAAAGTTCGAAATGCGACTACAAAATTTTAAGACTACCGAATTTTGGCAGCTATTTATGATAATTTATAGTGTTTTAATGCTTTCTTTTGCTTGCCAACTATTATGTAAGTTAGTTTTTGGTTTTCCCATTACTTGTGTTACTGAAACAAGTGACATTATAAAACAATAATAATTACTTAAATTAATTTATTAACGTAACAAAAAGGAATTGCTTGTAGTTTAGTTTAACTTCTTAGTAGCTTTATGTAATGCTGCTACGCATTTGTAATTATTTGATGCAAAGCTGCTGCACGTCCTCTTAACTTCTGCTCTAACATGCAGCAAAAACGTGTTTTATTATTTGCATAATTTTGGGTGCTTCTGGCGCTATATATTTCTTTAGACAGCAACTTTGGACGAAGGAAATGTAGTAATGTTGTAACCCAAACACAAAAGTGTAGTTTAGTTTTTGATGCACCTGCAGAAAAAAAGAAAGAAAGAGAAAAAATATTTTAAATTTAGTAAGGAAAAATGTGCTCGTAGCGCATAACATAGATTTCGCACGAATGTCAAATTAAAAACTTAGAAATCACGCTAATATTAAGTCTAATTAAATTATTTTATACTTTTGTTAATGTTTTTATTATTTCTGACACAAATTTGAGCATTTTTGTGCAGATTCGTGAAAGAAAATTAGATAATACCATGAATATATTACATGTATACACATGTGAGATGTTTCTCATAACGGAAATAAGTAGTGAGATCGAAAAAGTCTTAACATATATAAAATTCAATAATTTTTAAACGGTTAATCTTAGAGTTTTGAATTTTTTTTAATTAATTAATTATATTTTACAAATTACAGAAAAATATAATTTTTATAGTTCTAACCACTATTTATGAACTCGTGACCTTTTTTGGTAAGTCTTCCATTAGAGATTTGATAGTTGTTTCAGACACCTTTTTGGAACAGTTTGCCCATCTTCTTTTAAAATCTTCGATATTTTGGGACACCTTTTTTATGCTCTTTAAGTTTCTTTTCACATGAGCCCAATATCTCTCCACTGGCCTTAGCTCCGAACAATTTAGAGGATTGGCCTATCTTGGTACAAAAACTATGTTATTACTTTGGTACCACTCCGAAGCTTTCTTGCCGTAGTGACATGATGCCAAATCGGGCCAAAAATATGTGGACGCATCGTGCTATCTTAAGAAAGGAAGAAGTTTTTTTTTCAAACATTCTTTGATGTGTATTTCGGTATTTATAGAGCCAACTATAACAAATGACTTGCTTCTTTTCCCGCATCTGCATATAGCTTGCCATACCGGGAATTTTTTAGGAAATTTTGTCTGCTTTTGGACTCTAAATTGCTCTTCGACATTTCTTCGAGCATCAACAACATAAAAATTTTGACCCGGAAGCTGCGTAAAATCTGCCAGTACATATGTTTCGTCGTCCATTATACAACACGAATATTTTGGTATGAAATTCGATTTTAATTTCCGAGCCCTACTTTTGGCGTCTATATTCTTTGCAGCATTTCTGTCTGGAACTTTTTGGACTTTGTATGTTTTCAAACCTGCATTGGCTTTAACTTTTCGCACCAAATAGTCAGAGCACTGGGCTAACCGGGCAGATTTTCTAGCAGATGTGTTTGGAGATCTTTTCAATATGCTTTAAATTTTCTTGGCTTTCCCAATATCATGTGGTCCTTGTTCTCTTCCCGAATCAGGTAACCTATCGATGGTCAAATTCTCCTGAAACTGTTTAATAATATTGGAAACAGTTTGATGGCAACCCTTCAATTCTTTAGCCATATTTTTGTAGGACCAATTTGGATTTTTTTGAAAATTTTTAATAATTTTAAGACGTACTTTTTCTTCACTCGTTTTGATCAAACCCACGACAAATCAACATGTTTGTCATTAAAAATAATAACTGACATATTTTTCAAAGATAACTGTATCAAAGAAATTTTTAAATTTTACACCCAAAAAAAATTACTAGGTAAAAAGTGTGTTAAGATTTTTTCAATCTTACTCCTTATGTAGTTAAGTTTTGAGTTCTCTTATTTTGCTGTATTTTTTTTTTTTTTTTTTCAATATAATTTAGCTAACTGATAAATTAGTATAGATTATATCATATGCTGCAATTTTTTAATAATTATAAAAAAGAAAAATATCAATTTTTAAAGGATTTCTTATCTCGGTAAATATCACTTCTACAAAAGAGTTTTTTTAACATAAGACTTAAGAAATTAGTCGTTTTTTCGAAAAAATTTTTTTAAATTTTTTACCTTTTATAAGGTAAATGACATTTTAAGATAACTTGAAGCTATACCAAAACTCAAGTTTCGGTATTTCTACAATGTTCTTTTTAACCTTTTAATGTTCATTTTGCAAAAAAATGCTGGAAAACTACACCCAAACCTTCCAATTTTTCTGAATTTTCAGAAACTTTCAAGAGATATAAAATTTTTCAAAAATTTAGATAAAATTAAAGGTATTGAGATTCTGTTTCAATTTTGATACTTTTCTGCCATTTTTATGTGGACTTAAAAAACTAACTTCGCAATTCAATTTGACCTATCATAAAAAAATCTAAAATTACTTAAGTCTGGAATAATTTGCATAGATCTGAATATTAGCACTGGCCTTAAGTACACTTTTACAAACGAAACGTCAAAAGTCCCCACCTCTACTTCTGCTAAAAATGTTCAACGGATTTTTGTTGATTTCTGGCAAATTTCGTATATTATTTATAATCTTTAAATTCGACTTCAACAGACATGTCTTTATTTTTGCTATATTTTTCCTCATCTTGCTGGATTTCTGAACATTGTTCTGAGAAAAAATATTCTTGATTTAGATCCTCATTGACAATATGCCCACCCTCTGATATGTGATTCAAAATACGGCGAACAAAATACACCCATCTTTTTTTTATAGCCACAATATTTACTACAAACCTTGTTGCAATAATAAAAAATAGTATGAAGAAGTTTTTCTAAAGCAGGCGGGAGTAGCCTGCAAGATTAAGCAGCACATGATAAAATGAAACTTTCAGTCCAAGCAAACATATTTTATTTTTATTTTTTATAAGAAATCTCAAGCTTTGAATGAGTTTGTGATTTTATTCTAAGTAGCTGTGGAATTCAAGCTCCTTTAGGTTTTTAGTAACCAGAATTTCTTTGATTCTCATCAAGATCTTCAGCATCCCTACAAACTCACAAAGCTAAAAAATTTAATTGCAGGAGAAAAAAAAAATTCTTAAGGCTCTGGTCCTATTTGGGCTGCCATATTATTCCACAATTTAGCAAATTTGCTATTTTTAAACAATATTTTTGTTATTATTTTTATATATATTAATAAAATTTTTTATTTTTTTTTTCAGCAATGACGCTGCTTATTTATGATCCTGGTAATTCAAAAATAACAAAATCAACTACGTTGATGTTTTTGGCAAATTAAGCTGCGTAAGTATTTTTTTATATGTTACAGGTTTTATATAAATTTTACAGGAAACGAAAATATTTATTTTGTAAACCTAAGCCAAGTGATTGCTGGTATTTTTTTTTTCTTAATAAATTTAAACAAGTGGTAACATAAAATAATCACTACTATGAAAAATAAAAAAAACAATAAAAATCTGCAAAAACTTACGCGTTACAACTTTAATTGCGAGCAAAGCCTTTTAAAAAAACTGAAACTTTTAACATATACGCGTATGAATATAATAAATTTTGTGGAACACGCTGAAAGTTAACTCTGATTAGCTGCCCAGAAAGTTATACTCAGTAAGTTATTATTTGTTTAAGTGTTGATATCCTCAATAGTAGAGTAAGCAAGTAACAAGTTAACAAAATGAAGAAGGAAAGTAAGTTTAATTACATTAACTCTTAGGTTGTAAATGCCCCCACGGTCGTTTCAGTCCCGAATGTACTGAAAACTTGTCGAATGTACTGTCGACGGTTTTTCTTGACACAAATGTACCGAAAATGCCATCACTGTTACAATTATTATTTTATGTAATTTTTTAACAAATTGGTAAACAAATAACCAAATGTTGTGTACTTAGGTATAGCTTTTTCTATATAAAAACCGAAGATTTTTATTTCTAATTAATAGTTAATTCAATTGGTACGGCTAAAGTTTGCCTGACTGTGTTTATGTTTGAGCTAAGAATCCTGTCATGCGACGACGTTTGTATATTTCCCTTGTATAATCGCAAAACGAACATTTAGTTACTAAATTCACAAAAATTTAAACTTTAAATTTACTCAAAAATCACCGGGTTTCTTGAAATGTTGACATTACTTGGAAACCAAAGTCTTGTAATGGAAAATTGGGTCAGAATACGAGTAATTTGCACAAGACCGACTACATTTCAAATCATGCAGGCTGACTGACTTCAAATCGTTGAATTGGTTGCCGATAAAATATGTTGTTTTTTTCGGAGGAAATAAAAGGACACGTATAACTCCGATTGGAAAAACATTTTTTACGAAGTTATGCACATTTCAATTTAAAGTGCCAAAAATAGAAAAACCGCCCAAAATTTTTTCAAAAATCTGCATTTCCAACCAAATCAATATTATTCATTTTATCTTTTATTTTCTAATAGAACTTCTCATTTCTGTCAAAATGTGCAGTTTTAAAAAGCTTTGACATCTAAATTCGGTTATCTCAAAAACTATTTAAAAAGTGAAAATCGGGTAAGAAATACGGAATTCCTTTAAAATGAAAAATTTAGTTTTTTGTTATGGCTTTTACGTTGTTAAAAATATTTTAAATTAATCGTTTAAATGTTGATCTTCTTAGACCTCTCTATTAAAAATAAAAACCATTTGTACGGGAAAGTTAATGAAAATTTGTTTTATTAAATTTGTCCTTTAGTATAAATATCATGCAATCAACATCCTTATGAAAACTCCAGCAAGCAAATACACATCTTTCAAAAAATCAAAGCAGCCAACAAACACATTGTATACACAAAAGTATGCAACAATATTTTACTATTTTTTTTTTTATCTTAGCAAAAGTAGAAAAATGTTGCATGCAACTTTTTATGTTAATTTATTTAATTAAAAACAAAACTCGTACAAAAGCAGTTGGCATAACTTTATCTGCGTTTCGCATTCTGCAACTTTATTGTTGTTGTTTTGTTTTTATTTCATCGTTTATAGGTTTTCTATTTGTTTTACCTCTGTTTTAATGCAAAAATTTTATATTTCATGCAAATATTTCATCAAGTAAAACAAAAACCTTACAGCCATTCAACTGTTTGTCTGTTAAGCTTTGCTTATAATTTCTTTTATTTTATATGCAATTTTTTTCTTTTGATAAAATTGGCATGACGTTATGTTTGGGCTGATCGTTTGTATCTACAGTTGAAAATCATTTGTGTGAACTAAATAAACTGTGAAATATATGTTGTAAGTGCAAGAATGAGTGAGTTTGTCATATTCATCGGTTATTGAAAAGTTAAATAAAAGCAGCTTTGAACTTATTGTTTCTATGAAAATTTAAAAATCTGTTTCTTTCATTCAATAGAATATTTTTTTGAAACTTTCATGATAACTAAGTAGTTGGTCCATTGGTTTAGCTATAGAAAAGTATTATCCTATTAGAGCCTTACTATTGCAAACAAAAAATGTATTCTGGCTCGGTCCCTTTTCATAACTTTTCCAACAGCAAAAGTTATAAAGGAATGGATCCGTTTGCTTTCGTCTATTTAAATATAGATTTCTATGAAACTGTTCCAAGTTATATTAGTGTTGGCTCAACGTTGAAAGCCAGTTAGTGTTAGCCCAGTAGGTAAAGACTTTTCCTTAAGTTTGTGTTTTACTAAATTAGTCCTTAGATGAAACTAAATGGATATATTAAATTTTTGACTAAAATTTTAGAACTAAAATCCGATGATAAAAAAAAGATATGCGTAACATAGAAATCTGAGAACTAATTATTTAAAAAACTATAAAAAACTTTTTTAAGAAAAGTGTAACTTGAGATGAACTTCAAAAAATTACATAAATCTCAATAATCAGACTGTGCCTATAAATGTAAGCAAATAGTTTGTTTGAAGCGTACATTTGGGGCATAATTTTCCAAGTGGCCCACCCAAAAAAAAAAAAGTTCGACCGATAGAGCTCAAAAATTATGTTAATTGTTGTCTTATTTGATGATATTTCTCACATCAAAAATTAATTAATTTGTTCAAATAGGATATATTTTTTGGCTATTTTTGCAAAACCTTACTTTCAAAACCTTGTAATTTTTTTTCCAGAAGCATTGAAAAAAGTTTCGCCTGAAACATTTTAAATATAGTTTTCTACCAAGTTTCAGGGAATTACAACTACCTCATGCATAAGTAATAATGAGAACTTGCCAATTTTCAAAAAAAAAAAGTGGCTGGCAATGCCACAAGTTGGAAAATACATAAAAAATCATCGCAAATGTGTAGGCAAAACAGGCTTAACAAGCTATGGCAACAAGCATAAGCAAGAAAGTGACAAATATAGATAACAAGAAAAATGGAAGGTGACGATGTCATAAAAAAAAGCTAAAATTAATTTAGTGATCAGCTATTAGTCTAGATCAGTGGTGGGCACGTAGTGTCCCTATCCGCTCTCATTGCACGCACCGTTATTCGACGCACAAGCAAGCGAAACAAATTCGCAGAATTTCAACGCTATCGAGGCACAGCGTTGACTTGAATTCAAATGAAAACAAAAACAAAACACAAAGGCATAAGCGACGGCGCCGCATTCTGTCTTGACGAATGTAGTAATTTTTTTTTGTTTGTAGTGCAATTTGGGGTTTTTTTTGTGCTGTTGGCGAATTTGGAAATGACAACAAAAAAACTTAAAAATTTTGTTTGTTGTTGCTGGGTGTTGTTGTTTAGCCCTTTTGATAGATTTCCATGCCCACCACTGGTCTAGGGGACTACTTAGTAGGAAACTACTGTACGAAGATTATTCATCTTCACATGACGCTATGCCTTGTTTGTAAAAATGTATAATCTTGCTAAGACAAAACTTTATTGACACTATTTAAGTATAAACTTAAGTTATTTGATGATAAAAATGTGCATTTCTACAAAAACTTAAAGCTTTGGGAGTTATTTTTCAAAGATTAATATTGCTTGTTTTTTAGGATATAGTTATAAAAAAGTTCCAAAAAGAAAATATTTTTTTTGAAATCGCCCACTTGTCAAGCAGAGACTGGAATTTAAAGTGAAAAAAAAAAACAACCCAATTACATCCATACCTTCCTAAACAACATCTCTAGCTGAAGAGTTTTTTTAAAGAAATTTTTTTTTTTTTTTTTTAAGTGCAGCTAAGTGTAAAAAAAATGTTTACTACATAAAAAAAAATTTAATAACACGTGTATTTTTTTATATGCATTTGCTATTCCAACTTTTTTTTATTGAGTTGTGTATATGTCTCTTATGTGTATGCCTTTGACTAAAATATGCATATTATTTCGTATACACATCAAGTAATATTAAAAAAATAAAAACTACATGTTTGTAGAATCACAATATTAGACGTAGCAAAAAGTATGCAATTATTTTCACAACGTACATAAAATTATGAAATAATTGTTTGCAGTGCAAGTTTTCGTTTGTGATAACTTTTTGTAACTTTAATATAAAGTTAAATTTCAAAGCAAACATTTAATTTTGATGGAATGTAAAGAGTTTGCAATGAAAGGTTGGGTCAAGAAGGGTTTCAACATAAAAATAGTTTATTAAAATTTTTTTGTATATGAATAATTTCGAACAACGGTCAAATGTTCACCGTAACTTTTGTGGGATGTATTAATATGTTTCTTCAAATTTTAAATGACATCCTGACATATTTGCTACTCTTTTTTACATATATGCCTTATTATTTCATGCTTTGGCGCTTAAATTCTTGCTGTCTTATCGAAATAAACCTTGCTTTTGCGATAATTATAATGAAAGAAGTTCAATGGGTTGTCAAATCGTACGATCTCGGTGGCCAATTGACATCGCTGTGTCGCGAGAAAATGCGTCCCAGGAATATCTCCTGCAATAAAGTTAATGTTGCATTGAATTTTTGGCAAATGACACCCGTTTGTTGTTCAAATTCATATCATATAATTTTGGCCATGAAAAATAAGTTATCTTGATACCATAGCGTTTACCATAGGAACAGCGCTAGCAAATGCGCTTGGGTTGTCGGCCACACTTTCACGTATGGCAGCAATGTTTTCGGCTGAACAGCCTCTACGAACACGCATTTCTTTTTGAACCGCCTTTTTTATAATATGCATTGATAATTTTAACACGTTGTACCGCAGTTTCACGTAGATGTCAGTATAATAATTTTGTAGAAATATTTTTTTTTTGACACTCGATTTTATTCGCCACTCTTATAGAGTAAAGTTTTCTCAAGTGGGCACGCACAGAAAAAACCAACTTATTAAACTTAAACTTTTTTTTGCATAACTTTATTGATCAATATTAACGCCTTATATATTTTTTTTTTTTGCAAAATTTGGAATTTTTAAAAAGTTATGAAGAAGTGAATTTTTATGTGGGTGTTTTTTTAAATTGCGATTTCTCAGTAAATAATGGGAAAATGTTAATGAAATATTCGTGATAGGACAAAAAATGCGCGGCAGCTATAAAAATTAAAATTTAATTCTGACCGCAAAACGTAATAAAATAATTATCTTGGCTGAGAGTCTAATTCCAACTATGTCTAGCTTCAAGCCCCGATACTAATGAAAAAAAAAAAAATTTTAATTTTTCTAAATTCTTTCGGAAATGGTCTTATCCTTGAAGTAATCCAACTTGGTAGTTGCTTATTTTTCAAATTCCATATAACATTTCGTATTCCATTATAACATTGCATGTCATTAAGGGCAACTAAGTTTTTATTGCTTCATTAATACTAATCACCATGTAGAACTTACCCCAGAAAAATTGATATTTGTGCAAAAATGTTATTCGATGTTCCTTTTAAAATATTTACGGAAATTTTGTTTCGAGTTTGCACTTTTGTTCTCTCATCCTTTATCTTTCTTTGTCGTATGTTTAATTTTAACCAAATTGGAATCTATGGTACCGTTATCTTAAGGAAGCGCGTCAAATACTGCGTTTTATAGAAATTGATATTTTTGCAAATTGATTTATTTGAGTTTTGAATACTGCAGCGTCATTATCCATACAAATAAAGTGACAAAATTATTGAGGAGGTATATAGTCATTAATATAAAAATATAATTGTCATTTATATGTAGTGGCAAATATTTATTTTAGTTCAAGAGGCCTCTTGAAAAGGAACTAACTGACGAAGAGAAAGTTAGAAAATAAAACAATGCATGAGATAAAAATATGTGAAATTGCCATCGTAATACCACTACAAATTTTTTGAAAAACCCGCAGAAATATAGCGTAAATAATTGCAAAGGTTCTATATCCAAGGTAGATGAGCTTACCAAACGACAAATTCGGACTCTATCCACGAGCGAAATGATGACCTGCGCAGATATTAAGGCAGAACTAGGTCTGTCAATTACCAGACAACTCATACAAAAAATTGGAAGAAAGAAGTTAGATCTTTAGTATCAATCGAAAGTGCCGGAACCAAGTCTAAAAAACATCACAAAAATGCGCGCATGATTTTTTACGAATAATACAAGTTTTGGGATGATGAGTTCAAAACTGTGATATTTATTGATGAAAAAAAGTTCAACGTAGACGGCCCAGACGAACATAATAAATATTGGAGGGATATGTGCCATTTTAGGTAGACCTGCTAAAGGCGCAATTATGCTGGTGGATCTCTGATGGCTTGGTCTAGTTTTGGTGCTGGAGGAAAGTCATCAATTTATTTTATGCCCAGTCGTATTAATGCAGAAAGGTATGTTAAATTGATGGATAGTAAACTTATACCATTTGCAGAAGAGTTCCATAGCGACACTTAGACATTTCAGCGAGATAACGCTTCCATACACGTTGCACGGCATATGAGGGCGATTTTTAAATCTAGAAATATTTCGTTGTTGCAGTGGTCGGCTTTAAGTCCGGATTTAAATCCAATTGAGGACTTATGGGGCATACTATCTTCTAAAATTTTTGGTGCTACAAAGCAGTACGAATTTTTGAAACAGCTAAAATAAGCTCTTGTTATGGAGTGGTCGAATATAGATTTGTCGGTTCTACAAAACTTGGTGAATTCAATGACCGATGGTTGAAGTCACTTGATAAAAAAAAGAGCAACACCATCTCATACCAAAATGACCTCAAATTAAATTTTTTTCGAAGATTGAAGTTAAACTTTCACTTAAAATTAGATTGCACAATATCAATTTTCTATAAAATAAATTTATATTAATTTTTTTTAGATATTAAAATGTAATGAATTAAATATATCTATATTTTGTTATGTTCTACTTACTAAAGCCTTTAAAAAAAAAAAAATAATTTATAAGAAAAAAATCTTAGTGCTTAAATTAAATTTAAAAAACATATTGCACAAATATCAATTTAAATGAGGTATTTTAAAAAGCTACGCAGACTTAAGAAACTACAAATTTAAAATGCAAAAAAATTAACATTTGCATTACTTTCCAATTCAATAAATTTTAATTTATCATTACTTTTCAGAAATCATTGCAGTAAGATTTTCTTTCGCATTAGTCAACTATATAGTTATTTTTTTTAATGATATTTTTCTTAAAAACTCATATAAAAATTACGGAAAAAAAAGGTAAAAATAGTGAATTTTTTCCTTTAGAGCCCTTTAGTAATAACCTCTATTTTTGTCCCATTATGCGAGAAAACCCGTTTAAAAGTAGAATGTTCAAGCTTGTAAAAATAGGAAAAAAGTTATAAGATTAGAAAAGTCATACTCTCTTTATTTTTGATTTTAATATTTTAACTGTCTAAAAAAGGGTAAAAACCGATCCTAACAAATTTGAAAATATTTTTATCAAATTCAACGGAAAAAGGGTTACAAATATATTATTTTTCCACATTTTAATCATATTGATATTTCGAAGAAAAACTAGATATCGACATAATTGAAAGTAGGCTTTGAAGGGTCACTTTCGCTTGCGGTAACAAATTTTGATTAGGAGTGTAGAATATTTCCAAATATAAGAAACTGTACATGTTATAAAAAAGCGCCCGGGGGATTTTTATTAATTTTGCTGGAAAATGATCAGAGAGGTACCTTGAATACGTAGCACCATGAACTTTTGGACGGATGCAGCTTTATGGCTCAAACTTTTTCCGGACAGTCGTCCTATGTGTATTTTTTTACTTTAAATATGTGTATTAAGCTAATTTTAGCTTAAAATATTACACTGCTTCGAGTTGACATAAAAAACATTTGCTATTTCTTACAGCAACGCCCCCTAAAAAAATAATTTATTTAAATAAATAAAATAAATAGAAACAATTCAACAAATTTATTATTCAATATATACAGAAAACAAAATACACCATTGATAAATTTCCATAAAAGAGCATATGCAAACAAACACAGAAAAAAATATCATAAGTAATAAATCTTGCCTAAAAAAACCACATAACTACCGCGCTCTTACACATGAAAATATCAAATTTCATAGACATAAATTGTAGCATCAAAGTTTCAATATCATTCGCTCTCAATCTTCTTTCGTCGCACTTAGCCCAAAAAAAAATATGCTAAATCGCTATAGCATTTCTTATTTGCATAAGATTAACAAACAGCAAAAACCAAATCAAATACCGCCAAAAAATATGCAACGCAAATGATAAAAATAGCACAAAATCTATTCGAATAAATTTTATGGATTTGCGTTGGCATTTTTTGGTTGCTCACAGCTTTTTTGTGTATTCCTTTTGTTATTTTTGTATTGTTTTCTTTGTTTTTTTTGCTTCGTTTTTGTGGTATATGTGCAGCTCTTGCTTATTTAATTTGCTTGTGTGCACTGTCATTTTTATGCTAAAAATCTCCTACCTTTGCCGACTTGTTCTTGCGATTGCTCTTGTCTCGTTTTTTTTTTTTGTTTTTCAGTTTGTTTTACTGTAAGCCAACAGCTTGTAAAGTTCACATGGAAAAATTTTATAATAATAATAAAAGAATATATTTGAAATCAAATTTAAATTAAATTTAAAAACTTAGTTATTTTGAAAATTTTTTATGGAACATTCTATTGGGTTGCAAAAAGTTTTCGGTAACTTGCATATGTATATTGAAATGCATATTCTCTAAGGTTGCAGTCGATTTCATAGTTTTTGGAAAACCTTTTATGTGTCTACATGTATGTATGTTTTTGTTTCGGAACTTCATCAAATGATTGAAATTATATACATTGTTGGATAAAATAAAGTACAAAATAAAAAAAATTTCTAAAAATTGTTTGCTTATACTTTTCATCTGAAGAAAAAATAGTTATACAGTCCTTAAAACATAAGCACCTACAAGCAACAACATTGGTTTCCCAGCGTTAAGTTTTGTTGGACAAAATAAAGTGAGATATATAAATTATTTGAAAAAATCAATAATGTGGCTTAATTAATTTTTAGTATGGCTTCCCTTTGTTTTGAATAACCACTGCCGACTTTTTTGGAACCCTGTTTATAAAATTTTTTAGCATGTACTTGGATATTTCTTTTTAGTCCTTTTGTATTCTGTATAATTAATTTAAGTTTTATTTTCTAAAATGGTCCATAAAATCTCAGTCGGAGTTTTTGGAGTCCATTCTAATTTTGCTATCCCATTCCCTTCAAAATACTGTGTTGAGATCCTGCTCGGGTCATTGTCTTGCTGGAATATAAAATCCTGTAGCTTAATTTTTTTCGCGTTTTTTTCTAGGTTATCTTCAAAAATCTTCACCATAGTCATTTTAGAATCAATTTTAGCAAGTTGTCTCACACCGATTGACGAAAAACATATCCATTCCATTATATAGCCCCCTCCATGATTAACTGTATGAGCTACTTTTTTTTTATTTCGAAATTTGCTACGGTTCACACCATACTCGTTTTCCTTATTCTGAGTTTTTTAACTAGAATTTAGACTCAACTGACTAAATAATTCAGTTCCAAAAGGATTATGGCATGTTAATGTACTTTTTTGCAAAGTCAAGCCCTATGTTTGCCGGTCGAATTAGAGGTTTTTTCTTATCATGTTTATTCCTTGATCGTTAAATCTTCTTCGTACGGCTTGCGAAAAAATATCGTTACCCATTGATTTCTTTATTCCTGTTGATGGAGTTCAATGGAGATTTTCCGGCCTGGATTTAAATCTGTCTGTCAGTGCTGTGCTGTAGTTTTATGTTTTCTACCGCACCATTTATTCAAAATTTTAGTGTTTCCCAATATTTTATATTTTTCTAATATTTACGTTTCACCAGATATTCACCCCTACCATGAATATCCGAAGGAAAGTGATTCTTTCGAATTTTTTTTTTCTAAGAGCGAAATTTTGCGATCATAAATAATTGAGAAATGGAAAACTTCATATCCAGTCAGTGCTGCCAGAATATTTCCAATTTCTTCCAATCAGCCCAAAATCACAGTTGCATTTTTCATACTTGACATTAGCTTAACTGTAATTTTGCATAATTGGCATTAAATTATCTGTCAGCTGAATAATTTTATAAATAAAAATAAAGTGCATTAATCTATATTATAAAACAAAAAATCACCTAAAATAGAGTACAGCATAGCTTGATAGTTTGTCATCTACTCCTTTTCGTGAAAGCTTTTGCTATATCCGAATTAAGTTTTCCATACAAATTAATCAGAACATAATTAAAAAACTAATTATTTTTTAATTACATATTAAAGAAATATGTTCTTCGCATTTTAATTTGTAAGTAAAAGAATAAACCGAAATTGCTTTTTCGGAGAGAAACTAAAAAAAAAAAAAAAAAAAAATTATTCCAAAGGAACGCTTAGAAAAAAATATTGAATAAAGATGTACTTATTTTAAAAAATATAATTCATGAGACTCAAATTAATTTCTGTGCAGTGGGCTTGCACTTTATTTCATCCGACAGTGTATATACTCTAGGGTGTTTTTTCAACTTTTGGAGAGGAATTTTATTTATATTTTCCCATATTATAGCTTGAGGAATAAAAATAATTGTCCCAACACTTGAGCTTCCTAGCTAAAACCTGTAAACGACGCGGACGTCCAATTTCGTTGAAATTT
Source organism: Tricholauxania praeusta (assembly GCA_949775025.1). NCBI lineage: Eukaryota > Metazoa > Arthropoda > Insecta > Diptera > Lauxaniidae > Tricholauxania > Tricholauxania praeusta. Next base: position 113,042,880 of record OX459030.1, on the reverse strand, counting down.
AACGAAAAAACTGACTTATTAAAACGTATAAAAAGTCTGTCTTAGGTGCCAAGATATAGAGTTTTGGGATTTTTAATTGAATGGGGGACGCCACCCACTGTTGTAAAACCACGCCCATATTTTTCGTGTGACTGAAAATGCGGAAAAAATCAATCCGAAGGAGGTATTTTAATTTTTTTTTTTTTAAATTTGTGGTCCTATATGCCTCCATAATAGAATCGGGTTTGAAGAAAATTCCCCAAAATTTCAGCTTCCTAGATGAAACCTGCGAACGTCGCATCCACTTTGTTTCCTAGTACAATTCATATAAAAAACGAAAAAGCAAAACAACGAAAAACAGATTTTTTTTGCGTTTTAGTAAATTTTCTGTTAACGTGCTAGTAGGGATTCCAAGTGTTACAAAAATAATTCCTGGCCTTCTCCCGAACAGCACCCATTAAGTTTTGCCTTATGAGAATCCAATATAATTCCATTTAATAATATTTCACTTATTTTTAGATTTGGTTATTCATATTGAAATATTTAATTCTGAAACATTCGCACTCGGCGCGTAAAGTTTCAAAAAAAATTCGTAATATATCAGATATGTTTCATTTGAATTATTGTAAACGAAAACGTTATAAGTATCTAGAATATATTTTTATTTCAAATGTAACGATTCGCATGTAATTAGTATGCGGTGTTTTTGAAATATTTCAGGTTCAAATTTCAAATCTTACTGAAACTTTATCAACGAAATTTTTCAAATGTAACGATTCTGAAGTGTTTCTGAAACGTTGCAGATTTTGAAATTACTGAATTTTTCTAATTAAATCTGAATAATGTTTTATGATTCCATATAAATTAGTTGTTATCTCTATGGTATATATACGACAGCTACATGGTTTGTAAATTATTGTGTGAATGTTGCCGCAATGGTTTTCTGTTTAGCATGATTTTGTGGAATTATTGTTATTATAAAAAAATCGTTAAGAATAAACGCATATTAGCGAAAGTGATGTCATGCGTAAAATTAAACAATAATATCAAAGTCCAATGACGTAACAAAATAACAGCAAAATGATCGCAGATTGAAAAATCCCAAAAAATTTCATTTAATTTTTTTTTGTTTTTCCCCTTAATCTTGCAAGGTTTCTGTAACGTTTCAGAAACGTTACAAATAAAATCAAAAGGTGGATATTGTAAAAAGGTTTCTGGAATGGAAATGAGAAATTTTTGAAACGCAACTGGAACCTTGTAAGATTTCTGAAAAGTTTACGAAACGTTACAAGCCGAGTTGGCTTTTAATTACATTTTTAATAAAGAGTGTGTTATAATAAAAATATTTAAAATAATTTAGTATTGACTTATTTCATTTCTTATATATTTAAAAAGGGTCAACATTTTACTTTTCTGTTGACAGATGCAGCTCGATTTACTTCTCAACTCAAATAATCTTATCGTTTTTGAGCAAAAATTCTATTTTGCTTAAACCAAATTGTTTTGTATGATTTTTCGTGTTTTCTTTAGTTCTTTCGCTACTAATTTTGGAGCATTTTTTCCTTCCATACATTCCATTTGCAGAAAACAAAATGTTTTGACATGGTTTTTTCGTTTTTAAATTTTTGAAAAGGCGTGATAATTACAAACAAATATTTAATCTTATTCTATAAAGTATGGTTTCAATTGAACAAATTGATTTCGAATTTTCTTATACGATAATTTATCTGATAATTTTTCCAAGAGACTTTTATTTACTACTTTTTAATTGTTTTCATCTACTTTCTATAAATAGCTAACAAAAATACTGATATGTCATTTAGCAGCTTGTTTAATCCCTTTTTGTGTTTCTAAAACACAAAAATTTGCTATCATTCAATTTAAGCTGAAAGTTTTCTACATCTCTTTCATTTTAGCGTAAATCTTTTGACATTATAACTCTATGCGGGTAGCTTCTAACTTTTGTGCCTTCTAAATGTGGGATAAAGCTAAGTTGTTTTTTTTTATTCGTTTCTTTAACATAAGCCAAAGGGTTCTTTTCTAAGTATGACACGTATACTTATGCTTTGTGTGTCTTTAACATATGCCTTCCTTACTTACGGTCAGTTAAACTAAGAGATGTGACCACAAATTGTGATGAATTATACCTAAAGTAACCCACATATTGTGGATATGTTAATTTGTTTTATTTTATTTTAGAAACATCTCTTAACAATGTGTGGCTGTGAATCCGAAAAGTTTGTCAATTAGCAGTTTTATACTTAATAAAGTCGTCATTTTAGATTACGTCTTTGTGTGTAGTAAATTTTTCGTATTCCATGTTAATTTATCTTTAGAAACTTGTACAAAACTTTAGATTTGACAAAGGTCGAAAAATTAATTTGAATTTTATACAGGTTCTAATGGTGTAACTATGTCGTTTGTTTAGTTTCAATTAGTCCCATAAAATGATTTGGGAAGGACTCTCTGTTCATTATGCTTTAAACGCGAATACAAGCAAAATCGGTCAACAAAAGAAAATACATGAAATTTCACTCAGAAAATTACGCAAACTCAGCGAATATGTATTTTGTGGAATAGATTATTGTTGCGGGAAAAGCACAAAGTTTTGTTTGTTTTATCTTCAAAAACTATACATACAAAAAAAAAATATTCAAAATGTTGACTTTTATTTCCAATTTTTATTGAGAAAAGAGTTCAAAAAGTAAGAAAGTCATGTAAAAATTTCTTAATTACTAAATATTTTGGGCAAATTATCGTATGAAATAACAGCACTGTTTTTTATCACAACTAATTAACAGCTGATAACTTCTTAAAAATTTCAGCAGATCATAAAATTGTAAAACTGTACAGTTGCCAAGTCAATTGACCAACATTAACATTTATTATGCACTAAATGGTCAATGAGAAACTTAAATGAATGAAAAAATAGCCTTCTGTCAAACGGCCAAAAAGTTAGGCATTTTATCGACAGAGTTGGCAGTGTTGCCAGAAAACTGTAACAACATTGAGGTTTTACAAAAACATATATTTTGCTAAATCGTACTCCCAAAAATTGGCAGTAATTTTTAACTTTTCTTGAGTGAAAACAAAAAAACATTAAAACTACGATCGGCATGCCAAAAGTTTTGTGCTCGCCTAAAATTGGGCAATAAAAAATTTTTAGCAACTTTTTTTAACGCTAACGCAGCAGTAGCTGCAATTAATAATTTTTTTTTTGGATGCATCAATAATATAAAAAAAAAAAATTATTATGAAGCGTAAGTTCTACATGCTTTTTCACACACAAAAATAATTGAAGTCAGTTTTAACCACAATGACGACAGCTCCGGCTGGCGATTTCAACAAGGAGTTTTATTAATTTTTGCGGTTTTTAGCGCTGAAATTTTAAATTGTTTTTCAATTTGGTTTCATAACTACCCAGCAAGCATTTTGAAACGCTTAAGAGACATATTTAAATCGCCGAAGTGGTAGTTACTTTCGCGAGCTCATATTCTGAAGTAAAGCTGTAGCTTGGTGGAAGAAACTATTTGGTGGTAGCGAATTGCCAAAACAATGCGCGTATAAATTTTAGGAAAATTTTGAAAGACCTGTTGTTGAAGCCGAAATAAAAATATTTGTTAGGTTGTCGGATTCTGATTTTTTTCTTATTTTTATCTATATCTACTTGCTTGAACATTTTTTAGTAATTGTTTTTTCTTAGGATATTTTAGTTAACAATTAAAACGATTACGCAACAATATTTACCATATGTGTATTTCTCTCATGTTTAACGGGACGGAGTGATACCACGCCCCTTTTAAAGAATCAGAGTTTTTAATAATCTTTCTTAGGATTCAGTCTATCTTTAAAACTTTTTTTCCCGTTGAGGGCATGGCACCGCCTACTATTGACAAAAAAAAAAATTATACATGTCCCTCCTATTTATTACACTTATGTTTGCGAACATGACCAACTTCTAACAGCTCCAAAAACTTAAAATTTAATTTTTTTGCACTCGTTTTTTTATATTTTAATTATGCATATGAAGCTCTGTTCGTGCAAAAATTTTGACACACTTACTGCTTTTATCAATTTCGAAATGAGAACATATGATGTTTTTCTATGTTACTTGTGACTTTAGAACATGAACTTAGGCAAACTAAAATTTTACAGTTAATATAGATTGGTTTGATATTTTTGCATTTTTTTTTAGCTAATTGACGTTGGAAGAGAGATTTTTCGGAAAGACTATCATCATGTATCACCTCTCTTACACACTTAAATATTTAAGGCAAAATACTATTGAATATTACAAAAAAAAGAGAAACAGCATTTATGCAAGTTTGCAGGAGGTTTGCTCAATGCGATAAATGAATTCTGGTGTAAATTGCTTAAATTATCAAAATTTTAATATTTTTCTTGGATAATATCAGATGGCAACGCTTCTATAATAACTTTTAATTCTTCTGTCACGGTTGGTCTTTTGGCGGAAATGCCCATATTTAGAACAAGAGCAAGAGCATTTTTACATTTAGTGTCATATTTGTAAATAGGAAAGTACGAGTAATAACAAAATATTATGCCTCGATATGTTCGCAATTCAAAAGAATGCCTAAAATAGTATAAAATAACGCTCTTACAAGAGATAGAAATTAACGATATTATGATTCAACCAGCTCCCAAATGTCGGTTGGGTAGTGTCATGTTATCAATGTTGGCGTTTAAATGTGTATGTGTGTGTGACTGCGCCTCTGTTTTTATACAGTGGTGTATGGTTATTTACATAGTAAAATTTAATTATGCGGTTGCGGTTGTAATATTTTAATTATTTTTTAAAATAATTTAAAATTTTAGGTTTGTAAAATATACTCAAAAAAGCTATTGATTCTCGTGAAGGCAAACTCGAGAACAAAAATACCCAAGCCTGAAAAATATAAAGAACAATTTTAAAAAACCCAAAACAAAGACAAATAATGATGTTATCTTTGTCCTCGCCAAAGTACCCTACATCACCTCTTCAGAAAAAGTACGTGTAAGTCTTCAATTTTTATTAAAATGTATCTGCATTGAATTTAAAAACATTTACTTAATTATCGCTATGTGTAGCGTTTTGAGGCTTATAGGGGATGCCACGCCCTTTTTTTTAAACTTTGCCAATATATGTCTGATGCGTAGCCGAATAATTTTTTGAATATGTGTGAAATTTAGTTTGATTACTATAAATAATTCTCTCAGTGTAGCTTTTTAAAGTTTTTGTTTTTGTGAAAAGCGTCCACCAATTCCTGATGCGAAACCGAATAATATATTGTACTGGGTGTTTTTTTAGAGGTTTGTTTTTCGAATAGAGATAAAACTGGCATTTTATTGTCAAATCTGGCAACTCTAATGTCATTTATGTTCAGTTTGGTTTGCCATTTCATCATGAACAGGTTGACAAAAGAACAACGCTTGCAAATCGTGCAAATTTATTTCGAAAATAATGGTTCAGTTCGCGAAGCTTACCGCAAGCTCCGTCCATTTTATGGTCGACATAATCGTCCATCAGAGCAATTAATTCGGTTAACCATGGGTTGTTTTCGCACTACGTTTACTCTTTGTGATAATACGCATCCGCAGAGGCGTCGAACAGTGCGCACCGAAGAAACAATTGCCGCTGTAGAGCAAAATGTTGAAGAGGACCCGAATGAATCGATTCGCCACCGTGCACAGCAATTGGAGCTTTGTCCATCAACTTTATGGAAGATTTTGCGCAAAGATCTTGGCTTGCGACCTTACAAGATCCAGCTTGTGCAAGAATTAAAGCCGCGAGACCATGCAATGCGTCGTGATTATGGTGTATGGGCCGAAAATGAGATTGATCTCGATGCTGATTTTCATCGCAAAATTTTGTTCAGTGATGAGGCTCATTTTTGGTTGAATGGCTACGTCAACAAGCAAAATTGCCGCATTTGGAGTGAAGAGAATCCACATGAGACCCTTGAGACGCCATTACATCCACAAAAACTGACTGTTTGGTGTGCTCTATGGGCTGGTGGAGTCATTGGGCCATACTTCTTCCGAAATAATGCTGGAGAGTCAGTTACCGTTAATGGAGACCGGTATAGAGCCATGATAACCGACTATTTTGTTCCCGAATTGGATAGCATGAATGTGGATGAGTTGTGGTTCCAACAAGACGGCGCTACATGCCACACAGCGCACGTCACAATCAATTTATTGAAGGAAACATTCGATGAGCGCATAATTTCGCGGAATGGACCTGTCAATTGGCCAACAAGATCGTGTGATTTGACACCATTGGATTATTTTCTTTGGGGATATGTGAAGTCGCTCGTCTACGCCAACAAACCAAAAACGTTAGGGGACTTGGAAGCCAACATTCGTGGCGTTATTGCCGACATACGGCCCCATATGCTCGAAAAAGTGGTTCAAAATTGGACCTGTAGAATTGGCTTTATTCGAGCCAGCCGCGGCGGCCACATGCCCGAAATCATATTTAAACATTAATGGCATAAAATTATCCTTCCAATAAAGCCAAATTGATGGACATTAAATCGATTTTCTTGTGTTTTATTTCAATTCGAAGCTCTATACCTCTAAAAAAAACACCCTGTATTTATGTGAAATTCAGTTTCATTACTTTAAATAATTCTCTCAGTGTAGAGTTTTAAAGTTTTTGTTTTTGTGAAGGAAGAGCTTCACGCCCACCAATTTTTAGTGCTTTTCCGAATAATGCGTACTAAGTATTTGTGTGAAATTTGATGCCAATACCTTAAATAATTCTCTCAGTAGCTATAGCATTTTGTAACATTCTCTTAGATTGGAAGTGCCACCCCTCTCGTCAAAATTCGTCAACTTTTTTTCTTGATCTGAAGGTAAAGTTTTTCTTAGTATATTTGAGAAATTTGGTTAAACGAACTACATCAAATACCTCCCTCAATATAGCGTTCCAAATATTTTACTTGTATGAGCGATTGGTGTGTTCGATTTCGTTCATTTTGAATTCCAAGAAGTTTGAAGGTGTTGCCTGTGTGCATAATTTAATTCAATTAGATTGCTTAGTTATTCCGTAATCGTGGTTTCCTCAGTCACACAGACAGTCTAACGTTCATATTTTAATCGAATCAGGTGGTGACGCTGATCAAAATTATATACTTTTTTTCTATACTTTGCGCTACAAATGGAATGACAAAGTGAATGAATTTCTGTGTAGGGTATAATGATCCAAAAATGAAGAAAATTATTGTTGATGAAATATCGCAGTAAATTCGAGAGAAGAATTTCTAACAATAAAATGTTTGCTTAAATATCACTCTGAAGGATCCTCAAGAAGTTCATGCATCAAGTCGCGGCGTAAATTTATTTCTTCAAGTATTATTTTAATAAATTAGCTATAAAAATTCGAAAGTGTAACAAAAATTCGAGTTATGTTCACTATATACAAAGTGACATAAATGCATTGACTCAATTTAGTGTTTATTTTCATTTAATTATATTTATTTAAACCACTAAAATTTTTTTTTTAGTTTTACTGTCAGTTATAACGTTTTCCTGCCCCTTGCAATCGCTTTGGCCTAATTATATTTTATTCATTAAAAAATAAAGTATAAAAAACTGAAATATCTTTTCAAAGTTTTTAAGGAGATAAAGGCGATCACATTAGTCCAATCATGTTGATTAATCATTTTTTGCAGCACACCCTTCAAACATAGTTTTTATTGAAGCTAAGACTATCGTTAATTAATATTCAGGAATGAACAAATAAAATTCAAAGAGACACATAGCTAAAATTGCATTTAAGGTTAAAAAAACATGAAAAGTTACGTTTGTTTCTTACTTTAAATGCAATTTTAACTAACTACTTATGTCTTCCTTTGAATTTTAACTGCACTACCTTTAATATCAACTCAAGATAGTCTCAGCTTCAAGAAAACCATGTTTGAAGGGTGTGCTAAAAAAAAAAAAATCATCGAAACCGTGGCCGGCTAAAATGACAATGCACTTACAACATTTTGCTTTAAAGAATTAAAAAAATTACAACAAGTCTTCTATTGAGCCATTTTATGAAACTTTTCTCTATATTACCAGCAGTTTTTTGAGAATGTTGTATTTTAAAGAGCCAGTGCAAGAGCTACATTGAGAAAAGATTTCACATTACAACATAGAAAAAAGTCTGCAATTTCACAGATCTGTTAATTTTCAGGGTCGATGAAAATCGCCAATAGGATCGGTCATCACATAGACTGAGCATGCTACGTATACAGTGTCGTACCATGCACATAGGGCGCACGGGGTAAGGAGGTAATTTGTTGTTTGGAAAACTTTTTATTTTTTAATTGTGAAAGTTTTCTAATTAAAAAAAGGTCCTCACTTTTGATTCTCGAAAACCCCGCAACCTAAGATATATCTACTATTATTAAACGAGCTAAAATTGTATGTTTATATATGGCTGAACTTTATTTCGAAAACGGCTGCAGCGATTTTGATAAAACTTCGGGATTTCGTTCGTATGTGAACAAAATTAAGATTGGTAGACGGATGCATATCATAAATATCTTAAATGCTATCAAAAGTGGGCGGAATCGGAACAGTGGGCGTGGCATATTTCAATAATTGAAAACTTTGATTCGATATTACTCGAAAACGGCTCCGACGGTTTACATAAAAATTTTGGAGTTAATACCGCTGAATGAGGTCATTATAACAAGCTATGCCACTATACTGGCAAAACTCGTTGAAAGGCGTGGCACGGCCCACAATATTTATAAACGTTATAATAAGAGAATCGCAATCGTTATGAAATTTGATATGTCAAATATACTGGCTATTGGGTATCTTATAACCAAAAGTGGGCGAAACGGCACTTGTGGGCGTGGCACCTCCCCTACATGCAAAAATGTTAAGTGTTATGTTTAGTGTGCTATGGGCGTAATTTTTTTAAAATTTAGTGTAGAGGTGTCGGTTACCATAAGCTTTGAAAATCGACGAGATTGCATCAGTGGGTGTGGCACCTCCCATATAAACAAAACACTTTAAATGTTATATTTAAAGTGATATCGGAGTAATATTCTTTAAATTTGGTGTAGAGGTGTCGGTTACTATAAGCTTTGAAATTATATGAATTTTGACGGGATTTCATTAGTGGGCGTCCCATACAAACTTATAACGTTGATGCCATATTTAGCAAACTAAAGAAGTGATCCTAATAAAATTTGGTCTCAATATATTCAGCCTCATTCAACGAGTTTTTCAACATCTTTCAACTGCTTCATTATTTTTCAACCTCTTTCAATTTTTCTCAACGATTTTCTACATTTTTCAAATATTTTCAACTCTTTCAATATTTGATTGACTTTTTCAACCTCATTCAACTTTTTTCGAGTTTTTCAACTTCTTTCAACTGTTTCAACATTTTTCAACCTCTTTCAACTTTTCTCAACCTTTTACCCAATTTGTCTGACTTTTTCAACCTCTTTCAACTTTTCTCAACATTTTTCATATTTTTTCGAGTTTTTCAACCTCATTCAACTGTTTCAACATTTTTCAACCTCTTTCAACTTTTCTCAACATTTTCCATATTTTTTTCGAATTTTTCAACCTTCTTCAACTTTTTTCGAGTTATTCAACCTCTTTCAACTGTTTCAACATTTTTCAACCTCTTTCAACTTTTTTCAACATTTTCCATATTTTTTCGAATTTTTCAACATTATTCAACTTTTTTCGTGTTATTCAACCTCTTTCAACTGTTTCAACATTTTTCAACCTCTTTCATATTATTCGAATTTTCCAACCTTATTCAACTTTTTTCGAGTTACTCAAACTCTTTCAACTCTTTCAAGTTTTTCAATATCTTTCAACCTTTTCAACTTTTTTCAACACGTTCCATATTTTTTGGACACATTCAACCACATTCAAGTTTTTTTGGCTTTTCAACCTCATTCATCTTTTTCCGAGACTTTCAACTTTTTTCGAGCTTTTCAATCTCTTTCAACGTTTTCAACATTTTAATAAACTATCGAGTTTATCAAACTTTTTCACCTGCTTCAACCTCTCTCAATGTTTTTCAACATTTTTCATATATAATCAACTTTTTTTAACTTGTTTTCGGCTTTTCAACCTATTCAATATTTTTTAAATATTTCCGACATCTCAATCAATTGCATTACATTTTTTCGACTTTTTCAACCAGAAAACGAAAAACCGAACTTTGGTCGGTCTCCTGGTACTTTAACATTGAATAACAAAACATCACCTACATTACCTACACATTCTTTCAAATTATTTCCATTTACTAAAAAAAAAACTCACAGCTACAAAAAATTTCTGGCAAACTTTACCGCCTCCAAAATGGTGGCCGCCCCCTCGCTCTCTCCCTCTAGGTATCCTACTGAACGTTTACAATGGCATCGCCTCGCTCTTATTAACCTCCTAATATTTTAATTTTAATACTATCATAAAGTTATAGATTTGACAAATTGATGCATAAGCTTTGGGTCAGCTTGTATAAAAGAGTTAAAAACTAATTCCTGCTTATATTAACATATATCTTTTTAAATAAAGAATACATTATAAAAGATATACCTCTGGTCCTACATAGTTACTAGTGCTCCTCTCTCTCCTCTTAATGATTTATTATTTATTTATTATAATTAATTACAAAATATAAAATCTTATAACTAAGAGAAGTTGAGCACTAGCTACCAGGGCTTTCGGCTCAGATATTACAAATTAAATTTTATTATAGAGATTACATGCTTTAAAGAATTTGGAAATCAAAATTATATTATCACTAGTTACATTTTTTAGTAAATCGGTTGGTAAAGTGTTGTGAAAGATATTTTTTCGGATAGAAGTTAAATATGAACAAGTGTCGAGGATATGGTCTATGGACGATGGGCTATTGCAAAACTGACAACAAGATGCATTATTACCACACAACAGGTGTACGTGAGATAGTTTTGTGTGTCCCACTCGTAGTCGAATAAAAATTTGACATTGTTGTCGGGAACACGATTTTGGATACACTGCTTTCATTCCGCTGGAGTTGATAGAACTGTAGCGATGATTATACTCAAACCATTCAGCTGTTCTGGTTTTTTCAATCTGATTATTAATTAGTCTCAAAATGTCATTTTTCTCTGCAGTTCTAAATAAAAAGGTAGGTGAACGGTTGGCGAAAGAAGCGGCTTCATCTGCAAGTTCATTTCCTTTGATTCCTGCGTGCCCAGGGACCCACATTATCTTAATTTTGTTAGGATTTCGAATGCAGTTATCTCTGATTGCTGAAACAAGTTCACTATCGTTATTTATATTTTGGACGGCTTCCAAGGTAGATTTGCTGTCAGTACATATGAGAAATTTGCCCCGGTTACTTTTAGCATAATCAGTAGCAAGCTTGACAGCGAGAGCTTCGGCAGTAAATATAGAGCAATATGGTGCAACTGATCCCGTAGTTATCAAATTGCCATTCTGATGCATAATGGCGAATGTGGTGTGATATTTGGTTTTCGATCCGTCGGAGTATAATATTGTCCAGTTATTTTTGACGTAAGTTTCAGTTGTTTCTGCAAATAGTTGCCGGTAAACCGAGGTGTTGGTAACACGTTTAGAGCTCGCCTGTAAACTTGTGATGAAAGATGATGCTTGCAGAAACCATGGTGGTTCAAAGTTATGTCTTATGCGACGGGGTTTCATGTCAAGGTCGATTGATTTGGCGAAATCGATGCAGCGCTGAATAGTAGACTTAACTTTTTTGGTTCGTTTCTGTTTGATGGCGTTTACTGTATCTTTATGTAAGACTGCGTTATTGCTGTTGAATAATTTCGGAACAAGGAGATAAGTTGTGTTTTTAATTCGCTCGGATATAGTAGGCAGACCGGCTTCAGTTAAAAAATTTTTCGTTGGAGATGTTCGGAACGCGCCAATACTTCTCCGCACAGCGGCGTGGTAAGGCGCATTTAATAGTTTAATGTTGCTGTTTGCACACCATCCAAAAATTGGTAGGGCATAATCTATTTTTGAAAGAACTAGAGATCTTGTTATATTAACTAATGTTGATACATGTATTAAAAAATGTTTGGAAGATAAATACTTTACAATATTAAGCCTGGCAGCTAGATTTTTTCTTAATTCTAAGCATTGTTGTCTGAAATTAAGTTTGTTATCAAATATTACACCTAATATTTTCAAATAGCTTACAAATTCTATGTCAACATTATTATATCTTAAGCTAAATTGAGAACATTTTATTTTTTTGCATATGTGCAAAATTTTACATTTTTCTAATGCAAGACTTGCACCAGAAGTTTTGCCCCAATTTTTGATTTCATTTAAAATTTCAGAGAAAATTTCTTGAATTCTGGAAATATCGTTAATTTTGGAAAAGATTATGGCATCATCAGCATAGATGGAATGTTCAACTTTATTGTATTTTAAGATAATTTTACTAAGTTGGTCAAATGCAGTTATAAATAAAATAACAGATAAAGGAGACCCCTGCGGGATTCCATTATGTAGTGAAAATGTATCGGATATGTTTGAGTTAATCCTAACTCGAAATTTGCGACTAGTCAAAAAGGCTTTAACGAAATTAAAGATTTTTTGACCAACTTTCCAAATAGCGAGCTGCTGAAGCACTACGTGCACCCCGATGCGATCAAAAGCTCTTTCAAAATCAGTAGCAAGGATGGTAACATGATTTTTACTTGAAAGAGCGGATGACGCATAGTGTTGGAGGTGAAGAAGGACATCAGATGTACTTTGGTTTTTCTTAAAAGCGACCTGATTGGGACTCAATAAACTATTCCTTGAAATGTACCACATAATCCTTTTGGCGATAATTTTTTCAAGAATTTTTCCCATACATGGCAGTAATGAAATTGGTCGGTAGCTACTGATTTCAGAGGCAGGTTGGTTGGGTTTTGGTATAGGGACAATTTCGGCAGTACGCCAATTTTGCGGGTAGATACCTATATCAAAGATGGTGTTAAAAAGGTTGATCAATCTTTTGTTTAAAATAGGTGGAAGATTTTTGAGCATAGGATACGATATACGATCCGAACCAGGGGTTTTACCTTTTGCATTGTAGAGAGCATTATTAAGTTCTAATATTGATATTGGTGTTTCAATTTTATTTGCAGCTGTAGGTAAGGAGTTTGGGCTATATTCGGTTTGAAAAACCAAGTTTTTGCTATGTTTAAATTCTATAGAAAAGTGACTATCATTGGACAAATTAGACCAAGTTGTAGCAAAGAAATTAGCTATTTCTTTGCAGGAAGTAAGTATATCAGTCCCCTTGTTAATAGATCTTATTGGAGTTGTTTTCCTTCTGCCTGCTAGGATATTTATGTCAGACCAAATTTTTTTAATGGTAGAATTCGGGTTTATTTTCGATGTTAATTTTTCTAAACTTTCAGCTTTTGCAGATTTTACGTGTTTCCTAAATAATGCGTTGGACCTTTTGTACAAAATTAAGTTTGAGGTGCTCCTAAGCCTTTTAAAATTATTCCAGTGCAATTGTTTTTCTTTTCTTAATTTTGCTAGATTGCTATTCCACCACGGTATGGTGGCTTTAGCAATAACCGCTTTCGTTTGTGGAATTGCAATGTTTGCAGCAAATCTAATAATTTTCCCCAGGTTAGCGGCCTCTTGGTTCGTGTCGTTTGAAATACTACATATGTTACTATTTTGCTCGCATATTTTTTGAAATTTATCCCAGTTTGCAAAGTCGGTTTTAAACTTTTGCCGAGGCTTTAGTTTCTCAAAATGAATGCTCGAAAGGAGTTCGACTAGGATGGGAAAGTGATCGCTGCCGTGAAGGGTTTTGAGAACATTCCAAGAACACTTAGGTGTAAGTTGCGAGGAACACATAGTAAGATCGATATGGGAAAATGTGTTATGTGTGGAGAAGTGGGTTGCAGTTCCATCATTTAAAATAACAAGGTTTTCGCATAATAAAATATCTTCAATAATTCTTCCACGGCTGTTATATACATTGGACCCCCACAGCGGGCTCCAAGCATTGAAATCTCCTGTAATGATATACGGAGTGCGAATATTATAGATATTAGCGATTATTTCTTGTGATGAAAAAGTTTGTTGGGGTGGTATATACATGTTGAAAATAGTGCAGTTACAGCGCAAGTTAAGTTCAACAGCAATCGTGGAAATATTGGAGTTAATTGGAATAAATTTGTGTGGGATATGCTTTTTTATTAGAATTGCAATGCCTTGTTTAGCTGATGTGTTTGTAGTAAGATTATGAAAATATCCAGTATATTGTTTGGGAGTTATGATGTTATTGTTTTTGAAAGGTAAGTGGGTCTCTTGCACAGCAATAATATCGGGATCAATATCTTCGATCAACAATTTTAGTTCAAGATAATTGTTAATATAGCCTTTCATATTCCATTGAATAATTTTAAGTGACATTAAATAAAGTAAATAGACTATGTGCAATGATTCAATGCATTGAATTTATGTTCATATATGAACATATACACATATATTTTGTAATTTTTTGTTTGATTTTTTATTATTTTTTTTTAAAGAAAATTGTATTGTATATTTATTCATTTATTTTATAGCATTTCGTCTTCGCTTATTTTTTCGTGGTCGTCAGAGAAGGGATTTGAGATAGAAAAATCTTCGTTGCTACGAACTGAGCTGAATACATTTATTTTGGAAGAAGATTCATTGGTAGTGTTTTTTTCAAAATTTGTTGGTATTTGGTTTTGGGATAAATAACTGTTTGAGGAATGTGTCGATTTATAAAGAGAAGTGGTTGATGGTGAGAGCAGTTTAGAATTATAATTTTTTTCGTGTATATTGATAGTGCTGTTATTGTTACGAGTTTTCGTGGAGAGAGAGCTTGTAGAAGGTATGTTTGTAGAGGCGTTGCTGGTGGGAAGAGAGAAGTTGTTTGTTGTGCTATTGATCTTAGTTGAGGATTGAATTTCAGTGTTTGCTTTATTTGGCGTGTTTGTGGAATGAGTTGAGGTAGTTGATATTTTTTTGGGAGAAGAAGTGGGTTGCAATTTATTATTGTTGTTTTGAGAAACGACCGAAGAGAAGCTGCTGTTAGAAATATCAATTGTAGGCTGAGTTCGGTAGATTTGCTTTGCTTCGCGCATTGTACATTTGTTTTTTATTTTAATTTTAAGAACTTCTTTTTGTTGTAAAAACTTTTTACATTCTCTTGAAGAAGCTGGGTGCTCTTCTGCACAATTTGCACAATGAGTACGAGAACAGTCGCTAGGGGAGTGAGGGGGAAGGTTGCAATTGACACATGCTGGATTATTCTGGCAGCGTTTAGCGGTATGGCCAAGCACCTGGCAAGACTTACAACGCATTGGGTTCGGTATGTACTCTCTCACATGAACAGAGCGCCAAGAAATTTCTATATTATCAGGTAGATGATACGAATTAAATGAAAGCAAGACTACACCGCTCGGATGAGCTATGCCTTCCTTGAATTTGGAAAACTTGTAGCATTCTACGACACCTTGTGGTGCTAATTCCTTAACAATTTCCTCTTCAGGAACTTTATTTAAATACGGTGCGTACACTGTGCCTTTAGTAAAATTTAAAGAATTATGTAAAGTACATTTTATTGGGCAAATCGTCAGTAGCTCTTTAGCAGATAAAAACTTGTTTGCAATCGATAAGTCTTTGACTAACAAGAGTAAGTTTCCGTCTCTTAGTTCAGAAATCGATATAATTTCTTTGCTAATTACGTGCAATGCTTTTTGGATGGCAAAACAGGAATACTCGGATAGAGGTTTTTGATCATTGCTGGAAGCTACAATAACGTATTTTGGGTTAGGCAGTTGGATTGTTGGAAGTCCAGGGAAATCAGTAATTGTTTTTTGATACAAACGTTTTTTTTTTGTTTGAGGGCCGTCTGCTAACAAAGCAAATCGATTTCCCCCAATAAGGGGGGGCCCAGGGGCCATCAATCTTTAACACACGAGGTTAAACCGAACACAGTTACAAAAAGAATAGAAACGAGAAAAAAGAGCGGTTTAAACGAAATATGAAGAAGAGCGATTATGAAGAAAACAACTTTTAGCACGGCTGAAGTATCACAAGCGGATTAACAAGAAAGAGTCTTCTCGCAACGAGTGCTAAACGGTGACTATGTTAATGATTTAATCACTATTTTTCATTTAAGTAAATAAAAATGTTGCTCATTTTTTGTTTGATATAATAAAAAAATGTAAAAAAAATTACTATTTCAGATTTTAGCAAAGCGTAATGGTATGCAAACTATAAATGGACTTTCGACAGAAGTAAATAATAAAATTAATATTTGCAGTAATTTTTTTGCAAAAGAAAAAACTCCAGAAAATTATTAACAACTGCAGTTACCTGCCCTAAGGAAGCAGTGTTGCCCCTTTTTTTTTTAATTGAAAAGTACAAAAAACGACTTAAATTTGTGCTTTGAAATTTCAAGAGAGCTTTTATTAATATTAAAAATTCAAAAGCGCAATACACTTGCGCGTTTGTGTCGCAACTGTCACCGTGAGTGCTTTTGCTTGTCAGTGGTATAGAGTAACGGTGCACACAAAAAAAAAAAAACAAAAGCAATCGGTTGGAAAAAAAAAACCAAAAAAAATTCCCTACAAACGACTGCTGCTAAAACTTTTGCAGCACTGTCATTTTAAAGCAACATTTTTTTGTTGGTTTTGATTGTATTGTGGTTTTGAAATTATTTTATATGACCAGCGGGAAAAAGTTTTAGAACGCCATGCAAAAAGTAACATTGTTTATGCGTTTCGCACACAAAGCGATCAAAATGTGAAAAAATAACTAAAGTTTTGCGAGAAAAAAATTGTAGCATATAAAGGTGCGCACATTACTACTTTTGTGAATTTTCAACAAATTTTGTTGCATATAAAAGTAAAAATATCACATAGTTAGTTTTTCATAGAGCTTAGAGTGTGCAGTGCTGCCGAATTTCCAAAAAGTAAAAATATCAAAAAGACTTAGAAAACCACATTTAAATAGCACTTAGCAAATAAATAACATAAGAGAAAATGTTACCCCCTTTTTTTCACAACACTTTATTCCTTTCTACTTCTTTTTCTCGCTCATATACATTTTGTTTATTGTGTACATACCTTTATGCTTTGTGTGCTCCTTGCGGCTAAATTTGTGGTTAACAAATTTTTGTTTTTCTCCAATTTTTTTTTCCGTTCTCTTTTTTGCTTTAACACTCATCATGTGTCCCGACGGCGGCGGCGGCGGTAGTGCTTTAACGCCTTTTACGTTTCACCAACAGGAAGCAATTAAACAGGGTTGCATTTTTCTTATTCGCATCATATGGTCATCATCAATGTACATGTTGTTATTTTGTTGTTATTGTTGCTGTGGCTATTGTGCTGCCTGTGTCCTTTCTCTGATATTCATACATTCTGTTTCCTGCGGCAAGTGTTGCTGCTGCTTCGTTTGACTTTAATGTCTCTCGGTTAACATTATTTTTGAAATGTTACCTTTTTTTTCTGGAAGCTTTTCCCCTGCTGGTATCATTCATTGTTTTTTTTCTTTTTTCTTTTTTCGTGGGGACTGTTATGCAGCTTTTGGCCTTATATTTTCATTCTTTTCAAATTGGCTGCGTTGTTTTTGTTGTTTTTTTTCATGCTGTCGCATATTTTGTTGAGCAATTGCTTATCGTTTTTGTGTTACTTGGTTTTTTTTCAGGCAATTTTGCTTAAAATATTTAAATTTTTATTATTATTGCGCTGTGTTAAAATTTATTTCATTGTTTCGTTTGGCATCACGTGGAATTGTTTTTACTATGCAGTTGTCTCTTCAAATTTATGCCATTTCATCAATTTTTTTTTATGAAACTGAAACTGAAAATAAAAATTCATCACAATTTAGCACAATTGCATGAAATTTTTTTTTTTGTTTCTGTACTAAATTTTATCATTTTAACATGATTGTATGTAGTGTTTTTACCGCCATTGGTGGAAAACATACAAAATTGCGCAAAATAAAAAAAAAGAGAAAAATTAACTAAAATGGTAACATTTACCATCTGTCGAGTTATTTTACATGAAAAAATTTTAGGACATGCTGTCAGTACAATTAAGAGGAAATAAGTCATAATACAAATATTTTTTCTCTCAAAGCTAACAATTCTTTGAAAGGTCTCTTTTAAGAGTGATTATCATTGTAAGTTTGAAAACCTGAACTTAAAACTGATTTATTATAAATTTCTTCTAAGCTCTTGGTTTTTGCGAAAAATTGTGCATGCAATTTTTTGAATTCAAGAATTCTCAAAAGCAGGCACTCGCGGTGAAATGTTTGAACTTTTTTTTTTTTTTTTTTTTTTTTTTTTTTTTTTTATTTTTATTATTTCAATATATATTAATTACATAAAATATATGAGTCCTCAGCGCCAGAAGGCTTAATTAGAGGTAAGGGCAACTATTGTATTACAATTTATATATTGAATTCTCACTTACTAACGTTACAATATAAAAATTTATAAAAGAAAAAACAAAATAATAATAATAATTCAATTATGTATAGCAAAATTAAGCATGACAAACAATGGAAAGTCATCCATAAAGTGTATTAAAATCTAAGGAGTATTTCAATATTACGTAGCAAATAATTTTTAAGATTTGTTTTAAAACTTGACAGCGTTTGAATATTTTTAAGGGTATCTGGAAGTTGGTTGTATTCATTTGGTCCAGCATATGTAATACGCTGCTTTGTTAGGTCTAAACGACATCTTATAACCCTTAAGTGCAAGGCTTGCCTTGTTGTTCTATTTGTATGAGTTATGTTCTGACTAAACTGCAAAGTATTTGTACCCATGCCATGTAATGATTTAAAAACGTGTGTCAATAATTGTTGCTTATATAAACCTTGGACAGGAAGTATATCTTTAGCGTAGTTAATAAATAAACTGGTTGTACTATGTCTTAATGGAAGATTAAAAACGATTTTGAGTGCTTTATTTTGAGCTACTTGCAGTGATTTAAGCACAGTACTGGCTTTATATCCATATATTATAGGTAAATAAGTTAAATGCGAGTGCACTAAAGATTGATAAAGCAATAACTTAGTTGCACTATTTAATTTGTTTTTAAATTTATATAGAATTCCAATTCCTGCAGAAATTTTACTTTTTAATTTGCTTATATGACAATCCCACACCAAGTTATGATCGAGAGTCATACCCAAATACTTCACACTTTTTTCTTCCGTTATTGTGCTTCCGCCAATTCGTACGCTCATAATTTCATCGTTACTTAAAGTACACGTTTTGAACCTTATTAATTTCGTTTTGTCGTTATTTAAAATCAATTTATTTAGTCTCATGAATTCTAGGAGAATTGTCGCATCATATTCAATATGAGTTTTTAGTACTTGCAGATGATTATATTTATAAAGCAGACATATGTCGTCAGCGAACATAAAGAGTTTACCATTAAATCCGATATTTTTCAAGTCATTGATAAAAATTTTAAATAGTAAAGGTCCAAGAACACTGCCTTGGGGAACACCACATACTACAGGAAGTATTCTACTTTGTGATTCACCAATTTGTACTATTTGCTTCCTATTTTTTAAATAATCCTTAAATAAATTTAGAGTAGATGAGCAGAACCCAAGCATATTTAATTTAGATATTAAAATCTCATGATTTACAAGATCAAAGGCCTTCGAACAGTCGAAAAACACACCAGCAACACCTCTACAACGCTCATCCAGACCACTACAAATATAGTCAACAACATTAACAACAGCCTCTTCAGTTCCAGTACCTTTCTTGAAACCATATTGCCGATCATATAGTACATTGTTTCTATCCAAAAACTCTATGAGCTGCTCGGATATTAATTTTTCAAATATTTTGTCAACAATGGACAGAATTGAGATCGGGCGAAAGTTCTGTATTTTATTGGATTCTGAACCCTTTGGAATAGGAGTTATTTTATGAACCTTTAATATATCTGGATATAAAGTTTCTATAATCATGCTATTAAATATATTCGAGATAGCGCTAGAAAATAACGATTTTTTCACAGATAACATTTTGGCGGTAATATTGTCAAATCCAGGACTTTTGTTATGGTCCAAATGATTTAATATGTTTTCTACCTTTGCTGTACTTACTGGAGCAAGACTGAAGTAATCACTTACTGGAGTAAGAGTGTTAAATAAATTAAAATTGTCATTTGGCTCTTGAGCTATATTGTTCCGCATATCCTGAACAACATTAAAAAAATATTTATTGAAACTTTCAGCCTTATCATCGTCTGTTACGATACGTTCACCATTCACATCCAACAACTCCAAAGGATTTAATTTCCTTTTTCCTAATTGATTGTTTAAAAATCGCCAAACTTTCCTTAAATCACCGTTACAAATATTCAATTTATGGGCATAATAATCATTCAACAACCTTTTGTTGCAAAGTTTCACAATTTTGCTGATTCTTTTTAGTTGATTCGAAACTTGTATATTATTACGATCTTTTCTCCTAGCTTTTAGTAGTTTTTCTTTATATTCAATAAGACCTATTAAGGAATCTGTTATCCATGGTTTGATTTTATACTTAACATTAGCATTTTTTTTATGCAGAGTTGTGCATTGTCCTGCAGAGGACGAAACGAAATTAATAAGACTCTGGCATTTATCAGATGCAGTAGATAATTCATTAAGATTTAACGAGTTTTGATCCAATAATCGAGCAAATTTAGTATAATCAAATGTAATCTTTTTTTCTAAGAGAGTTTCATTATAAGCATACTTTGTTTTTAAGGAACATATAACGAAGTTGTGGTCTGTCAAATCAGTTTCAATAGCATTAATTACAATACTCTGCAATAAATTACTGAACATACAGTCTAAGCATGACCTACTATCAGGTCTCGTTACAAGGCTATGACATGATTCTAAATTGAATTCATTAAATGAATCTCTCAATTGTTGAGATAGGTTGTTCATAGAAAGCATATCGATGTTGAAGTCACCAACATACAAACAAGGGGAATTTTTAATTTCTAAAAGTGTCGTTGCAAGCTGCAAGAAGAAATTATTGAAAGAGCACTTTTGTGAGCGATACAGTGAAGTAATTTGTAACGGCTTGTTGCAAATTTTAACATTTGTCAACGATATTGTTATCATTTCTAAATAGTTCTCACTTTTATTAAGTAGTACCCTGTATTCTATGTCATTTCTTACATATAACGATGTACCACCAAATCCATCATTTCTACAACAATGAACATAGTTATAGCCTGGTATAAAGTACAAGTTGATGCACTGTTCATTAAACCAAGTTTCTTGGACAGCAATGATAGCTGGAAGAGTTGCCAATTCACAAATCTCACTTTTGAATCTATTAAACTTACTAAGTGATGAAATACTTCTTACATTTACTGACAGAATATTGAAGTGCTTAGAATGACACAGACCATGTTTTGAATTGTATGATTTCAAATTACTAAAATAATGGGAATCCATAAATTCAAGTGATAAAGCTTGTTAAAAAAAAAATTAATAAACATAAAAGAAAAAAAAATACCAATATTACACTTGATTCGATGATTCGAAATCGCCTTCAGCAGAATCAACAGCATTCCCATTTAAAGGTAATCTACTTCGTCTTGACGAGCCTGCAGCAGATTTATAAAGCAGATGGTCAACATCTTCCATTGTTTTTATAGGAATCTGCCTCGAATCAGTATCTTTTCTGGTAAAAACATTTCCATTTCTAGCGTAAACAGTTTTGAAACCCACAGCTTTCAAAGCCTTAGCATAATTCAGCAATTCTAATGACTCTTTGCAGAGAAAGTCATTTATGTATACATTTTTAAATTCAGTTGTTGATTTCAGCTTGGATTTTCCTACCATAAAATTTTTTTTGGTTTTATTATTATTAAACTTAACGACCAAGGATTTTTTGTTTGCATTGCCATTGCGCCCAATTAAGTAAGCGTCTTCAATTCCATTTGCACTTATATCTGCCTCCATTTTCGTTGCAACATCCAAAACAACATCAACAGGTGTCATGTTATTAGAAATTGCAACATTGCTAATAATGCAGTCATTCTGCACTCTTACATTATTCAGTAATTTCACTGTAGTCTTTAAGTTTTTAACTTCCTCACGAAGCGTAACGTTCTCCTTTTCTAGCTTTTCCAACTTTTGGGTGCTTATTTTAACACCTTTTAAAATTTCGTCATACTGAGTCGACATAAATTGTATTGACTCAGCAATTTTATCCAGCTGATTAAGCTTAATTTTAATTTCAGCCAGATCGCTAGAAGGTAATGATGAGTCTCTAATGGGTGCACAAAGCAAACACTTGTATTCTATAGAGTCATCATTTAAAAGCTTCTCATAACCTGTTTTGTCCAGTCCAGTGCACATTGCGTGAAGGGCCTTCCCACACTTATCACATTGGATCGCATCTTCATTAGCCAGAACTTCTGTCTTGCATTTTAGGCAAACTGTTTTGCTTGTTTGTTTCCTGGAACTTTTACGTATTATATTGGGCATATTATTGAGGTAAATATAGGTTTGCCGGCAACGGAGAAATTATGTGGTATACTTTTAGGCAAAATTAAAAAAAAAAGCTTTTGCTTCAAACATCAGCTTCCACACTTTGACAGTAATTAAACCCACAATTTGACAGGTCGAAACTTCACAGCGCCAATTTTATTGACCAACAACAAAAGAAGAAAACAAAAATTTGCTTCAAGCTCACGATGAATCGATCGAATTAGAAAACCAGTTGACAAATCCTATGAACTCGATCATCCGCTGGATTCTGGAAAACTGCTCTTTCAGTCAATAAGCACTCCAAACCTTCAAAACTTTTTATTCCTTAGTAAATTCCAATATTTTGCGAGATCACCAGTAACTTGTCACTTTTAACCAAAGTAGTTGCCAGACTTTATGATATTTGGGTGCGTATGTATAGAAAATGTTGATAAAGCTGCAAAATATTGCAAACATCAAAAAAGATAATAAGTTGAAGAGTTTTGAAAAGGTTAAGTACATAGTTCTGAAATAGTCAAGAAATGTTTTAAAACCCAAAAACTGTAAAAAGGTTGAAAACGTTGACCAAGTCGAAAAATGTTAAACTTTGAGCAAGTCAAGTGTTTAGATTTGTGGAAGAACAACTCATTGATTTTGCACCATCGCATAAAACCATAATTTTTCCAGAGTTTTTAAATAAAAATTCTACGAATGTCATCGATCAAGGCACAGTATTCACCTAATATGATGCCGTTTGTTTTTTTTTTGTTCCCGAAGCTAAAATTTCCACTTCAAGCTTTTTTTGTAGTCACAGCTAAAACTTTTTTTTTTCAATTTTTTTGTTACTTTTATTTTTAAAAGTCAAAAATATTCTTATATTCTAAAAGGTGAACATGAAATATTTTTTATTGATTCAGTAAAAAATAATAAGCGAAAAAATGCAGAGACAAATAATTTAAATTTTTCATAATAAAATCTAATGGAAAATACTACAGAAGAGAACGGTTGAAAATGAGCCTATAATTTCACTGGAGATGAAAGGGCGATTTCGAGCTTATTTAAATAAATCTTATGGATTGGATTCAGGAGCTTGAACTTCGAAAATACCAATTTTTCCAAAAAAAAAAAATTTTCAACAAATTAGAGAAGTGGTACCCTTTCATTATTTCCAAAATCCATTATGAATATTGTCTAAACTACATATATGTGGAATCATTTGTTTTTTTTTAATCACCCTCCGCTGAGCTAGAAATCAATTTCCAGCCTTTTCCCATTGATTGACGAAATTAAACTTTTACATTTACTATATAAAAAATACTCGCTCTGGTATATGCAATAAAATTTTTGTATAACATTTTCTTAAACTTTTTCTTTCGAGGAAATTCTCCAAAATAATTTCCGTGATTTTTTGCTTCTTCAGTAATCTAATGTATTACTTATTATCGGACTATTTATTGCTATCAAAAGAATTTGATTTTTTCTTGAACCCAAAAAATAGTGTTAAGTCTTTGTCCTTAGATTTTATAAAAGTTTAACCTTCTTGATTAATGCAATCTACTTTTTATTTGATTTGATATTGATTTTCGTAATTTCAAGTATCATGTGCAATTGGTTAGCTGAATGCAGTAACACTTTTCAACACCACTTTACCTCTACTCTACGTAACTAAGCTAAGGAGTGGCAAAATTTGTTTTCATGTCTTATACAAAAAGTAACCTGGACTTAAGCAAAAGAGAACCCAGGTATTTTCACTTAAAGTTTTGCGAATTTTAGACTTTGCTTTTAGTTTTTGCGCCAAGTACTACTGCACTTGGTTTTAAATTATTTTTATTTTTTTTTTGTGTGTAATTTGTAGTGAATTATTTTGGCTTTTCTATTTCTATTGAGTTTTGCTTAATAAATTGCAGCTTAACCTGGCAATCACTCTGGAAGTTCTATAAGCAATCTTGAAAAAACATTCCTCTTCATTACCCTTTCATATCAATATCATAGGTATTATGCAAATTATTTAAACCTGAATTTATGAAAAATATTCAGAGAAAGTTGGAGCCAAAACTTAAATTTGATATTTTCTAGCCATAGCTCCATAACTATTGAACAGATTTTTACACATAGAGTATTTAAATGAAATTTGACTCTCTTTGCATTATTATGAATACTAAATCAAGAATATTGAGTGTTCTATAATTTGGTTCTAGGGTACAAAGTTTTCTTCTCCAATATGACTGATGCTAATCAATCGATTTAAATAAAAATTTTTTGATATGACATTCAAGGAGGGCTATATTCGACTGGAATGTTTAACTTTTTGCTCAAATACGAAAGCTCCGTAATTCTATGCGACAAACACTTGAAAAATATTTTTAAATACATATTTATCTATGTCGAAATTTTCGAAGAATCGATCCACGTTAATATACTCGTATTTATAGTGATCGTGTGGTATTGATACTTGGACTTTCAAAACGAAAGTTAGAAGGATCTTTAAAAACGATATCTGCGTATTTTTTTTTCGTTTCGAAAAATACCAATGGAGCACTTCTGATTCTCCTGAAGGTATTTTTTGGCTAAAAAAACGTGTTTTTTTGCTTGTAACTCTTAATCCTTCATAGAACGGATACCGAAATTTGCTCAAAAATTAAAGATTGCGTTCTTGCTTAAAACTTTACGTTAAAAAATTTTTAATTTTTTTTCTATTATAGATAATATTTAGTCCCATAATTTGATTTCTTGACATTTTTTATAGGGAAAAAAAATAAACTTTAGGAACTAAATATTATTTATAACGGAAAACAAATTTTTAAATTTTTTAACGTCAAGTTTTTTGCAAGAGCGCAATCTTTATTTTTCAAGCAAATTCAGGTATCCATTCTGTGAAGAAATAAAAGTTACGAAAAAAAAACACGTTTTTTTTTTTTAACCAAAAAGGACCTTCAGGAGACTCAAAAGTGCTCCATTGGTTGTTTTTTCGGAACGAAAAATAAATGATGCCGTTATCGTTTTTTAGGGTCGTTCTAAAATTTAGGTCCGTGTCTGGCTGACTTTATTTTGCTTCATGCAAATCGACCCAGTCTAACATACAATTTTAAAATTTGCAAAAATTATGATTTCTGAGGAAAATTTCAAGCTTGAAAAAAGTGCACCACTTTCCTACTTATATTTACTTTTATTTTTATTAAATACCAAATAAGAATTTTTTTTTTTTAAAAAACATTTAATTGGTAAATTGCATTCCTGTTTTTTCTTGTTTTCGTATTTAACAAAAACTCCAATGAAATCGTCCGGCCACGGGAGATGTCCGCCCACCGGAATGTATTTTGTTCTAAGAACATATTAAAATCAAGAAATTCGTCCGGCCACGAGATATGTCCGCCTGCGGGAGCTGTCCGTGACGGGAGCTTTCACTGCACATAGCTCTAAATTCCTTGAAAATTTCAAATGATAACGGATGAGGAAATCAAATGCATTTCTAGCTTACAGTTGAAGACCAAGTCAATCCAAGTCACTAACCCTCATAAAACAGAAAAGAAAATCATGGCTTTATCTTTTGTTTTTTGCTAGGAAATTCTCATATTCTTCAGTTTTATACGACCATTTTGCGCCACGTTAGCGAACCGCAATTACCTCTACAAACAGTAATATAAGACACTTTTTTTTCAGATTTGTACTCGTCAAAACTAGCATTACCCAATTTTATTTTTATGATAATTTCCATCTTACTGAAAAATTTTCATTTTAAATTTTTTTTCTGATTTTATTAAAAATTTCACAGATAAAAATTTATTTCCATAAGTCTTTAAAATTTGCATACACATTGTAATACACGCTTTATTTTTAAGTGAATGTTTTTTAATTTTTCAACTATTAATAGTTATTCATATGTAAAATAAAATACTTAAGCTCACCTTTTTTGTACTCCTTTCCCATTCTAAGCCAAACAAACTGTGACAAAATGTTTTTACAGCGCTTAGCTCTTAAAACTATGCTACAGTAAAAACATAAAAATCACAAAACTACACAAACATTTGTGCTGCTGCTGTAAATGTCCAACAAAAACCTTAGTAACTACAGCAAAAAAAAAAAAAAGGAATTGTTGCTGTATATTGTTCACATTGTTGTAGTTGGCATTATTTTCACAAGCACGTCACAACAATTTACGATGAGTCTTTTTTTTTTTGTTTGCTATTTTGATGTCGGTTTTTTTTTTTTTTTGTCAACTGCACATTTTGTAGCTACAACAACAAATTCTAACACGTTCACATTATGTTAAATGTCCCTTGAGGCTTCACGCGTTTATAAGTACAAACGTACACATGTACGCACACTGATAAACACACACATGGTCGTGCAAAAAGACAACAACTTTTGATAGAAAACATTTACATTATTAGTCTAGCAGTAGTTGTTTTTTCTGCATATGTTGCTGTGTGCTTGTCCAAAATATCTGTGTTGGTGTGCGTTGCAGTAGAGTTTTTGCTTCGCATGTTTATTTATTTTTTTACTTAACAAACATTTAACTTGTCATTGTTTTGCACAATAGCAACACTGGCACTCACAATTGTCACAGCCACTAAACTCGCGTCTAAGAAGCAAATTTTTAGCATTAATCACGTAAGCGCGCCAAAAATTATGCCACTTTTTTTACAGTACTTTGCTTGCCGTAAATTTTTGTTGCTCTGATTTTGCTTCGTTCGCACTTCACTCGCTGATGAATGACGAGTTGCAACTAACTGATGGTCAAAGTCAATGCTACTTGACAGGGACTTTAGTGCCGAGCTTGCAGTTTGTTCTGTTTCGTTACACTTCGGCTTTTAGCATGTGAATAACGTCCTTGTGAGCCTCAATGCGCCGTTGACGATGCTGATGGTGAAATTTGTTTTTGAGTACGTGTGTGTGTGGTAGATTTGCTGTGAAAAATTTGACTTTGCAGACTTTTAAACGTCATGCGTTAGAGTGTGCGCTCTCTCTCTCTCTTTCGTTTTCCCACAGTTAGCGTTCTTATCATTTCGAGTGTTGAATTTTTATTTTCACCTTTTTATCGAACCTTTGTATAAACTTATCACCTGTTGTTGTAGTTTTTGTAGTATTTTCAGCAATTTAAAAGAAAATTCAAACTTTTTTTAGGAATTGTTGCGAATTTGTTTGTATTGTTGAGGTGAGGCTTGATTTTAACTTTTGCTACCATTTTTTGTGGTGAAATTGGTGAATATTGGCTTAAGGTTTTATAGCTTCGTTTTATAGGTTTAGTGAAAGATTTTTATAGGATTGGTTAAAACCGCTTTAGGTCTTATTGCCAGAGAAAATTTAACTGAAAATCGTTGCGAAACAATGTTGACAAGCAATGTTGCTAAACAAGCTTTCTAAAAATGTTGCTAAACAATATTGCTAGGTACAATTGATATAAAAATAGTGTTAAGCAATGTTACCAAAACAATGTTGCTAAGCAATGTAGCTTATTTATGATGCAGTACCGATTTAGTAAATATTGTTAAAGTTGAGTTGCTAAGCAACGTTTTCTAAAAATTGTTGATAACTAATGTTGCGGAAAAGTACTGCTTGTTAACTCTGACGAATTTTAAATGCCATGTTTTACATAGCGCCCAAGAGCATAGCACCCAAAAAATTTTTGATTCTATGTCCTCGTGAAAGTCAATATAATCCCTATTACAATTCGGTGGACTTTAATAGTAATGACTATAACACCCATTACATTTCTCCCTTATTTTAATTTTATCAAAAAATTTGATAAAATGCTCTATAAAAATCATAAAGAGTGATGCTGCTTCCAGTGTTAATAATATAATACTTTTTTTTTTCATGGGAAACAACTTTGCGCCAGACACGGAACCTCTCAGACTTGAAATAAGAAAATGTTTGTAATCGTGGATACTTAATTTACCGTTGTATCGAATCGCTGACATATACATAGGTCAAAATCTGACGGGAGCTTCGAATTTAGCGACCCCAGATTACATTTACTTGATGTCAGCTGGTTTTCCTCCAGAATACATATTATTAATCACTTCTGCGAAATATTCATTGTTGACAAAAACATTATTCTTATACAATGTATGTAGACAATGTTACTAAAGAATGTTGCTAAACCATAGCGCTCTGGAAATTGCATTGACCGTGTTCCTAAACATTGTTGCTGAACATTTACTGCTCATAAAAATGTTTTTTTAGCAATTCTTGCAAGCAATGTTGCTGAAAATATTATTCGAACATTGTTCATAAACAATGCGTCTAAGATATTGATTAACATTTTTTCCGGAATGTATATTTAAGCATTGTTGTATATAAGTATTGCGCAAAGTTTCGTACTCGTTTTGATGTTTTGGTCTTCAGCCTAAAATAGATATGGGCATTTCCATAGGTCCCGTTCGACCGTCAAACACATTTAAAGTTAAAAGCACAGTAGAGACAAACACATAGTTGATACAGTGGGACAAGCGAAGAAATTCTTGAGTGAAAACAAAAATATTTTAATTATGAATTCCGATAAAGGCAATGTGACCGTAGCTATGGAGAAAAACGAATA
The DNA here is from genome assembly GCA_949775025.1 of Tricholauxania praeusta. Classification (NCBI taxonomy): domain Eukaryota; kingdom Metazoa; phylum Arthropoda; class Insecta; order Diptera; family Lauxaniidae; genus Tricholauxania; species Tricholauxania praeusta. The sequence continues at coordinate 113,013,872 of OX459030.1, read as the reverse complement.
TGACCAAAAAATGAAAATTATACTAAATGACATTAAAACTTACAGCGTATTAAGACAAGATCCTACAAGTTCTCGACAAGATAAAAATAAAGATCTAGTAGTAAAATTATACAAAAATCAAATTATTTCAACTCAAGAAAAATACCGACTGGTAAACAATGCGACGACAGCCCCTAGAATCTATGGACTTCCAAAAATTCACAAGCCAAATACCCCTCTGAGGCCGATATGCTCCTCCATCAACTCACCTGCACATGAGCTAAGCAAATATATGAGCAACATACTAAAATTTTTGACCAAGGATTCTGTCTTTAATGTAAAGGACGCAGTACAATTCAGACAAAAAGTGGACAACATCGAAGTTTTTGACGACGAAACTTTAGTTTCATTCGACGTTATATCACTTTTTCCCAGTGTTCCGGTGGATCTAGCATTAAAAATAATAGAAAACAAATGGGACATTATGAAAGACTACACAAAAATGACGAAAGAATTATTTATGACAATTTTAAAGTTCATAACAAAGGAAAATCGATATTTTAAGTACAGCGGTAAGATTTATAACCAACGCAGTGGCATGCCGTTGGGTTCACCTGTGTCACCCGTAATCGCAGACATAGTAATTTAGGAATTACTGAATACTGCTATGGAAAAGTTTGAAATTAAACCACGCCTGATGACCAAATATGTAGACGATTTATTTGCAATTGTGAAAAAGGACAGAACAGAGGAGGTACTTAAAGTACTAAATGAATTTCATAAAGGCATAAAATTTACAAAAGAAGAAGAAAATGAAAATGAGCTAGCATATTTAGATGCATTAATAACAAGAAGACATGGACACATAAAAATCAACTGGTACCAAAAAGCCATGGCCTCAGGACGGCTACTACATTACCGTTCTAAACATCCAAGGACAATGACTTACAACACGGCCAAAAACTTCACGGACAGAGTTTTAAAAATCAGTGACAGCATTTTTCACGCCAGAAACAAACAAAAAATAAGAAAAATATTACAAAAAAACGATTTTCCTAAACGCCTAATCGACAAAATCATAAATAAGTGCAATAATACAAACCAAAATCCACCAAAGACAACTGATAGTGAAAAACAATATAAATCTGTGATATACGTACCTGAGTTCGCTGAAAGATTCGCTGCATCTGATATTATTGACAAGAGCAAATATAGAATAGCCTTTAAGACGTGCAATACTTTACAACAGCTTTTTAGTAAGATAAAAGAACCGATTGACAAACTGGACCAACATGGGATACTATACCATGCAATAGCGACGGAGCCAATATATGCAAGGAGGTATATATTGGCACAACTAAATCTAAATTAAGGACGAGGATATCTGGCCATAAATCGGATATAAAAGCTGGGCATAAAAATATAAACAAAACAGCACTCGCTTCTCACTGCCTTAAAAATGGACATCTCCCCGACTTTAAAAATACAAAAATTTTACAAAAAGAAAGCAACTACAATAAACGTCTCACTTTGGAGATGCTGCACATTATCAATACTCCAGCAAACATACGCATAAACTACAAGACAGACACAGAAAATCGTGCACATATGTATAGGTACTTGGTTAGTCAAAAGGGGGGAAATTAGAAATAAGAAAAATCAGTTGTAGTGACTCCGTGTTGCAATAAGCACGCAATATTAATGTAAGATTATATTGTTTTTTAATTTAAAGTGTTCTTGTTGTTCTAATATTTGTTGTTTTTTTTTACTTTATAATTGTTCTTAGCACCCTGAGGATGAGTTGCAATGCAACTCGAAATATTGGTGAAAAAAAAATAAAAAACATTAATTAAAAATAAAAACAAAAACTTAAAATCTGTTTTTTTTTTAATTAAAATTGACCTTGAGCCAGTTAGATAAATAACCATAAAAAAATTCAAAATATAACTTATTTTTATTTTGACAATAGGCTTAACTTATAGCTCCTAATTAGCTTTATAATTGGTGATAAATTTGAACTTGGGCAATTTTTCGTTTTCAAGATAATTGCAAAAAACCAAGGTGTCGCACGGGACAAAAACTTCTGTCTTCGTGGAAATGCCCATGTAAGTGATATTTCTTTGCTTTATTTATGTAATTTTTTTTTTGAGATATTACGTTTCGTATTTATTTGGACTTTGCTTCAATTTTTGTCTCAAAATATTGCTTATTGTGTACATTTACTTATTTATTTATTTAATAACTGCGTATCTGCTACAATTTTTGTGTGCTAGCAAGAAAACTCACCTCTTTCAACACAAGCAATTCAGCACAAAAAGCTTTCACCTTAAAGACAACCACAATATTTTCATAATAATGCCGACTCTTTGGCTTTTTTCTCTTTAAAAATTTCCACCATTGTGTTTTTTCAACAAGCAAAACTTTCACTTAATTTTAGTTACTCTCCACAATTTGAGAAAATGCACAACTCTTGCTGTAGAACTCACTCGCAATGTCTCTCTCTCGCACACACGCACACAGCTACTAAAATTCTCACCACATGGCCGAATCCTGCGTTCGCATATTTTTTACCCAATTTTTATAGCCCTTGTTTGGCTTTCGTATTTTGGGACAAGTTAGTATAATTTCGGGATTCGCCAGGATGTAAGGATATGTTAAGCTCTGGCGCGGTCGGACGGTTTTTTCTCTCAACACTGTGTGTGTGTGCGCGCTTAAAAAACTAGTGCATAGTTTATGAATATAGAATTTGAGCTAAATTAGCAAATCAAAAAAAATAAAATATTAAGTGTAAATATAAAAACAGGACCTAAGGTCCTTTTAAGAAATTATTTAATATTTCTTTATAAAAAAAAAAAGTTCTGTTACCCGACCTGACCCAATCCATTTCTTTTCGTTCTACAATTTTATATTACGTTTCGCTGCGGTACGTTTATGTTTTACGTTGAAAATTCCTTTAGTTTCTTGTGTTCTTCGCGACTTCTTACGTTTTAACGTCGTGTGTGCTTTGCGTTGAAAATGAAGTAACCTCTTTGGTTTTTGCCGTATTTTCGTGCGTTTTTCACGTATCGTGCCGCCAAGTGGTCACCTAAATTTATTTTTTTTTGGTGGCCAGCTGAAAAAAAAAAAAAAAGTTGTTTCGATTTTCTAGGCTTGCGTGTTTGTATTTTTTGTTTACGTGTTTGGTTATATTGTTTTTAATTTGCAGAATTTAAGCAAATGTTCAAAATTGATTTTTCTTTAATATTTTTTTCACCTTAAAAAGTTGAAATTCTGCTAAATTGCTGCATTTTTGGGAAGAGCTAAAAATTTTCATAAGAAAAAAAGTTAAAATCTTGAAGTTAAAAAAAAATTTTAAAAATTGTGTTAATTTTTTTTTACGAGTTTTCAATGCAAAACATCAACAGCATCCAGTCAACATATGATTATGATGAAATTTTTAATACTACGCAATGGTAAACTTTTTATGTTACTTTTTCTTTATTTATTAAACAAATCTTGTGTGAATCTCAATTGATAATTTTTGGGACTTAACGCCTAAATTTTTGATTTGGATTATTTAAAAGGAAGATGAGTCTTGTGGGGAGTTTAATGATGCGTATAAGACGTCAATTCGTAACAAAAATGTTTGAAGAATCAAAAAAGCGGCTAAAGACGCAAAAAATAGAACTAAACAGAATAAAATGAATTTTAAATTTATGGCAATATCTTTAAAAAATAATGTTGCTCAAAATTTACTATTTGGTGGAAGAAGAAAATGTTTGTCAATTTATTTCCTTCTTAAGAGTTAGGTAAATTTTCTTCATTCAAAAATGGAAATAATACAAAAAACCCAATATAATCTGAATAAGTTTTCCAAATTATATTTGGATAATTTGATACTGTGATGAATCAATAATAATCGTTTGAATAATTTTTTAACACCCTATTAATTTTTTTTTTTGTATTTTTTTTTTTAAATAAATGAGAGCTCATCATTTCTCCTTGAATATTTTTTTATACGATTTTTCTGTATGATAATATATCTCATGTATTTTATCAATAATAAGTACCGGTTATTATGAAGCTAGCTTCAGTCACATCTTTTAAGATTTTTTTTATAACTTTTTCTGTGGTTATACAATATAATATCACAATTCTTATCATTATTGAAAATTGGAAAAAATGTTGAAATTAGCTTTGACTATTTACACTAGCAAAAATGTTATGCTTACTTTATTTTTTTTATTTTATTATTTATTCTTTCATATTCACATATTTTATATAATTTTTTATAAAATGAATTTACAATTTTAGTATTGATACAATTTTACTCAAGTGAAATGTTAAATGCCACTTCGAAAATTCAACAATTATATTTTATTTCTAAATTAAAGATTGAAAGTGGGGTATTGCAAATACTAGAATTTAAGCATAGTACTAAAATTAATATTAAAAAAAAAAAAAAAAAAAAAAAAACCAAAAAATATGATGGAATAAAAAAGAAATGCCAATAAAAAGCATTTAGTGGTATATCAGTTTAAAAATGAAGAAAATAACAAATAAAAATAAAACTCAACTCAAAATCAGATATATCTGCAAGCTACTGAATTAGAGAACATTTTGAAAAGTGAGTCGATATCACTTAGGTCTTTTTCAAAAAGCCATAGCTTAACATCCCTCAGAAAATTCTGAAGTGATCTCAGTGACCTTAATGTTTCTGGAAGTTTATAAAAAAGTCTGCAGGATAATATTGAGTAGTTGTTACGATATTAGTAGTGCCAAAAGTTGGAACATGGACTGTTAGGCCCTGGTTTGTTCTTAAATTGTAATTATCAGAACTCCTACTGTTAAGATAACCTCTTCTTACGAAAAAAATTTTCAAAACTTTCCAACAGAAAAGATGCCTTAGAAGAAGTATTTTTAGCATTCTGAAAAGCACCATTAACTGATGCAGGCGGTTTTTTCCATATATCCAACAACACATTTTTGTAAAATGGAGTAGATGGCGTAAATTATTTTGATAATCTCACCATAACAACAACTTCCGTATCGGAGGTTTGAGTGAAAAATTCCATAGTAGAACATTTTTAATGTTTTTACTGAGCAAAACTTTTTTAAAAAACAAAAGTATAGGTTGAGAGTTTAAGCGACCTTTATTGTTAATATAGGATTGTTTGGTTGGCTCTACGTCATCAAAAATTTAAAAATAACAACAATAAAAAATTTTTTAAATTTTGTTTTTGTGTTATATTGACTACCATAAGGACATACTTTTCACAATGGAATTAGAAAACGACAAGCAGTTAGCATTTTTTATTGAAATGGTTCTACGGAAAAATAGAACAATAAAAATAAACTGACACCAAAAAGCCATAGCTTCAGGGTGGCTAATAAATTTCTATTCGAAACATCCGAAATCGATGATTTATAATACATCGAACAATTTTGTAGACAGAGTTTTGAAAATCAACGACGATGTTTTTCATGCTGAAAACATTAAGAAGGTTAAAATCCTAGTACAAAAAAAAAAAAAACGATTTTCCAATTAGATCCATAAATAGAATCATAAAAGAGTGCAGTATTAAACAATTTCACCTACTAAAACACCGGCAATAATAAAAACGCCCTATAAATCTGTGATATGCGTACATGAGTTCGCTGAATGATTCGCTGCATCTGACATTTTTGATAAGAACAAATATAAATATACCTTTAAATCGTGCAATATTTTAAAACAACTTTTTAGCAAGACCAAAGATCCGATAGACAATCTTGACCAATCTAAATTAATTTATTAAATCCCATGTAACATTGACGCCAACAATATATGCAACAAGGTATATATTGGGACAACAAAATCGAAATAAAAATAGGACATAGAAGTACCCAAAAAACAGCACTTGCCTTGCATTGTTTAACTCTTTGACGACCATTGGTACACCGGTGACCCTTTTTCCTTCGAGCTTTTCCTGAAAAAACTATTGAATGGATTTTCATCATCAAGGTATCATTCAATAGAGAATGAATATGGCTTGCTGAAAGTACCTAATTTATAAAAGAATATTCATTCCTTTACCAACCAGACTACCCCATAGTCGAAAAATCTTAACTTTTTCTCCCCCATATTCTTGCTGGAATATTTTGAAGGTGGGTGGATCTACAGGGTCAAAATTTTTGGAAAAGTTACGAGCAACCTTCTGTTTTCCAACGAAAAAAAAAATAAACATAGTCCACTTCGACCACCCACGTGACCACCCACGCGACCACCCGATCTGATGGGACCTCTATGTCCCAATTGTCGTCAACGGTAAAAATCAAAGACATATTTAAGTTTTGTTGACGAGTTGATTTATTTGAAAAAAAAAAAAATTTGGTTACATTTTTGATCGATACTTTGAAGTTTATTATTTATGATAAATTTCGAAGCAATTTCTGTCTTTGGTGAAGCAAAATGGTTTTTTGCAAAGGCACAAATAGTATTTGTTCAACGGTCTTTGCCTTGTTTGGAGCAGACAATACAGCTCTTACGTCCCAGTTCACTTTTGCAGAGATAATGACCGGACAGAGTAGCGACCTCCGCAAGTTTCAATCGCTTAGATCCCTCTCTTACAACTAACATGACGGTCTTTGGCGGTTGGTGAATGAATTGATCATTTGAATTGCCAGCTGCGCGCGGAATTCCAATGCGGATATCGAAAATGGATCATTATTTAACGTAGAGATTTTGTTGTAAAAGCCATATCTTCTTCGTCCAATTCGAATACCCGTTCATCGTCATCGCTATCCTCGGTTTTTATCAATTGAATGATTCCTTCCTCTGTGAGGTAGAATCTGCGTGATCTCGGCATTTTGTGACTGCAAAAGTCGAACGATAACAATATTACTAAAGCACATATAAAAAAAAGACATGAAACTTACGAAAATTTGATAAAATTCCACACAATTTGTTAAGCAATAATATTTGTCACTCCTTTCGATACACTCTCGTGTCAACAACTATTTTTCCCGCCAAAAGTGACATTCAATCCTCATTATGAATGCATACTAGAATGCGTTTGAATACTGCAAAAGTGAAAAAACAGTTGCATACATTTTTACCTTTGACGACCACTGGGACATATAGGCCCCACGATTTTTCACACCTTTGCTGGTAAAATAATTTATATTTTGTAACACTTTTGTTTAGTAATTTGGGGTCGCTGAACACGAATGCGGTGTTAGATTTGAACATTTTTCAGGGATTCAGGAGCGGTCGTCAAAGGGTTAAAGGAGGATCACATTCCCAATTTCGATAAAGTGGAAATGCTGCAACGTGAGAACAATTATTCGAAACGTCTAACTCTAAAGATATTGCACATAGCACGCACTCCTAGTCACATACAAATGAACCATAAAACTGACTCAGAAAACTGTGCTCACAGCTACAGACACATTAAAAGTCACAAGGGGGAAACTTGCAACAAGAGAGACAAGAAGATTTAGTGTAATATACTCCGTGTTAGTGATAATACGTTATTTTAAATGTAAGAAATGTTTGATATGTTAAATGTTGTGTAAATTTGTATTAGTTTAAATATTTTTATTGGTTCTTGTTATCTTCAGCTTCCTGATGATGAGTTGCATGATCAACTCGAAATATTGAAAAAAATAATAAGAAAAAAAAAATTGTAAAACAAAAACAAAATCTAAAAAATTTTTATTGTTGTGATTTTTCAATTTTTGATGACCTAGAGCCAGCCAAACAATTCTATATTAAGAATTAAAGTATCGTAGCGTCGAACGAAAATATGTCATGAAATACAAAGTATGCTCAGACCAATTTAAATTATCATCAATTATGACTCATAAGTATTTGAATCGACGATTTTTTTCAATGGGGAAACAATTAATATCGCAAGAAACAATAGCATCATATTTGGTTGCATTAGAGCGGAGCAAACAAGAATCATTATAACTGAATTTTGCACAAGGTGAGGAGTAAAAAACGAAATCGATATCTGGCAGTGGCTTTGTAGCAAGACTAGGAAACACTATTTTGATTTTGCTACTAACAATGTAATGTAATGGACTTTAAAGCAATTTCTTAACACTTCAAGGTCATTATTAATATAAACAGTTAGTCTTAAAGGACTTGCTGCGGTGTAAGCAATGCCAAGGTCATCTGCGAACGCAGTTACTTTTCCATTACTTAGTTACTTTTCAATTTTTTGTTTAAGAATAGAGTTAGTATAATTGTTTCACCCTAAAGCTTTCTGCTTTCTTACAGAAAGAAACTGCAAAATTTGGCTTAATTACTTATGGCGTAATTGTTTAAATATTATTTTCAAATTTAACTCAAAAAATATATCTAAAAGAGAATGAAATATGAAGATAGACTTAAATGAAAACTTTTTCAAATAAAATGTTAATTCGCTCCAAAAATTAATGTAAGAAAATTGCCCATAAAATGTTAATTTCTGCAAAATTGTCATAAAATTTTGGTCATTATCTAATAAAAAAAAAACATATCATGCAAACTATTGTATTATTTTAAAAGAATATTTTTTGGTGGACTTTTTCCTCTTGAATTTCTAAAAAATGGTTGAAATTTTTTTTATTTTGGTAATATAATTTTTTTTTCTATTTCATGTGATTTTGCTTTCATCTAAAAATTGTAAAACATATGCAAAAAACTTTTTTTTTTAATGTGCTACAAAAAGGCTACCTTATATTCAATGTATGGAGTTTGATGTATCGAAAAAGTTACTTAAATGTTGAAAGTCTACAATGCTACTTAATTCACACACGATTTTGTGGAAATTTGCATTTTAAACTGACATTTAGAATAAGAAAAACCATATAAAACATAAGTTTGATACTGACTTTCTTGAGCCGTTTTATTTATAGAGAAGCAGCTCAAATAATTGCATTCGAAAATTAGCTGCTGATCAAATGTTACAGCTTTTCTTATATCATAAAAGTAATATACATTTACGGTAAAGTTATATGTAGAAGTTTAAATTGCCACATATTTTCAGAGCTGCTCCTGATGGTTTTTAAGGTTAATAAAAGAATTATCATTTGTTATCGTTATCAAATTCATAATAAATATATTTTGCTTAAACTTTATGTTTTATTATTCTAAACATCTTGTTGCTTATTCGAAAGAGTTAACAACGTTGCGAGTCATATTATTAATAAACATTTTTTTGAACAAAAAAATTTGTTTAGTTATTGAAATTTAATAAAAAAAAAATATAAAAATTTTTGAATACTAATTGATTTCCTAAAACATTAATACAAACAATAAAAAATACTTTAAACTGCCTTCAAAAATTTCTGTGAAAAGAATTCAAGAAATAAAAGCATACATAAATATATAACAATGTCAGTAGTATTAGCAGCATAACATCATTTTATATGGCACATGAAAAGTTAACCCAGTCACTACAAAAGCTACTCTTACTAATGTACAAATTCGCATTTTGGACGGACAGTTTAAGTGGCCGTAAAATGAAATTCCAACTTAAAATTCCATTCACATCACATCAAGACATAATCTTATGACCTGAATAAATAATTCAATCAAAACGATACAACGCACGATACGACACGACACAAAATGATGCGATGCGATGATATGAAATGGAACGACAAGCGTTACCAGAGCAGCACAAGCGATAGCTGCAGCATTGGCGGTAGTCACATAGTCAGCATAGTTTTAGGCTAACGAGCGAGCATATGTGTGTGTGTGTGTCTGCAGCAAAAGTGTGTGGTTAAATGCAAGGAAATCATAATATCAGCTAGAGGAAATGTAAGCAATGTGCGGTAATACGATAGTAAGGTAATCGTAATGAGCCCCAAGTTGATTGAGTCGAAGAACGAAGATGCAAATGCAGATGTATAATGTGACCATATAAAGGAAAACATTTGTTGAATTGCCGTTTGATTGTATTTTATTTCAAAAAAATACTTTCAGTTTTTATAAAGATAGCATTTTTTGGCTTAGCTAGTCAATTAAAAATTTAATTTCTTAAATTTAAACTCTTGTGAAAGGAAACTTCGTATACCATTTTTTGTTATGACAAAACATCAGCTTTAACCCATATAGTACCAAAACATTCAGCATACTTTTTTTTTAAAAAAATTGTATTGAGGTGGTAAATTAAGTGGAAAAAATGGCGGAAAATAAATTTGAGGTCGATCGGAAAAAGTTAATAGCAAATTTTTTTTTTGAATTTTTTTAGCGCTTGACCTAATCGGAAAATGTTATTTCTTCAAGATTCTGAATTTTTTAGCGCTTGAGCTTCTCAAACAATTTGACATCTTCAAAAATAAAAATTTCCAAATAGTTGGCCATTGACTAGTATACGCATAACCATAATTGAGTGCTCACCTTAGATATCTGGATATATAAGTTTTATTGTGGAGAATAACATTAGTCATTTTGAATCTATTCTGAGTAGGTTTTGTCCACATTTGATCAATTTTAATATTTTTAATTAATTTTCAAAAAACTATCCAAAACAATTGTTTTTTCTTTAAACTCCCACTTAATAATAAAAAGTGGGCATGGCACGAGAAAGGAAATTTTTAAAGAAAAGCCAACGCATTAAATTTTAATATAAAAAATATAAGACTTCGAATTTTTTGTTATATTATCATGAAAAAAATTTCCAAACATGAGGAATTTTCGTGATTCGTTAACGAATCAAAGGTACGATATGGGTTAAGATATGTTATTGAAATCTCGATCTATAAAGTTAATGCGATCTATAAAGTTAAAAACTTCGTCAAGAAACTCTCTTTTTTTTACATATTCAACTGGTTATATCTCCGTTCTACCTAATTTTTTTTAGATGCAACTCAGTTTGAAATTTGTGTTTTATAATCCCAAAGTGGGTGCAAAAGTATGGAAACGCGAATTTCGAAAAAGTTACCATTTTAAAATTGCTGTAGCTCTGGTTTCTTGACGAATTTCTTATTTTTATAGGACGCATTTTGAAGGGCTGAAAAAGATAAAAAAAAGAGCTCAGTTAAAAGTTATTTGATCAAAATTTGATTACTTGGCGCCACTTTTAAAAAGGGATGTTTTTCCGTTTCGATGATTCTGAACTTTTTTAAAAAATAATTAGTTACTAAGAAAGCTCTTTTAGCCAGTACTTTTTTTATTTTAATATATTTCAAATTAAATTATGTATTTGAAGAATTAAAAAAAAGAACTAACCATTTTTATCCACTTTCTGTATGAAAAAAATAAGTGTAGTGTAGTAGTGTATTCATATTATAGAAACTTTAAATGCAGCTATCGCACGAGATACACATTTAACTGTTTTACAAAATAAGCTACCATAATTTAAAGGACATGCGGTTTCAGTGTAATTGATTGAATTTTTACTGTGCTATAAGCATGAATTAAATTTCTAAAATGTATTTGACATCGTCCTGATCAAAACCGAATTTGAGCAGAAGTCTGATTTATGGACAGCTATGAATATATGAAGGACCAACAATTGAATACTTCAAAACTTTGCTTATAAAGCTCGAATTGAAGTTCGGCTACATTTAAATCCAAAACTGCTAATAAAATAAAACTGTTGCACCTTGCACATTAGGCCAAGATTAATACGTTAACAAAAACTTAACTATTATTACCAATTACTATACTCGAACCCTGTTTTTTGAGCGAGATTCCATATCTGATGTACATGAAAAGATATATTGTATAATGAAAAGGTATAAAGTTTTCCATAGAATAAAAATTTAGGAAGAAGTCGCTCATGCATAAGCTAGTTGCTTGCAGCTAGTGCTTACTATTGTTTTTTTAAATTCATTTATAATAAATATATAATAATAATAATAGTTGCTTAAAGCAACTTTAAACGACTCACGTGCACTGAATTTTCTTCCTCACCCAAAACGCTTAATGTAAATATATTGAATTGAAGCTAAAAATTTTGCAATTTAAAATTTGTAAATTAAAAAACTAACATTTAAGAATAAAATTTTAAGTAAAAATTATTCCATTCTATTATTTATTTATTAAAATTTTATGCGAAGTAAAAACTATGTAACTTTGCATTTCTGATACTAAATGTAAAATCTCTCACACGCACTCCTTTTCCTTTTTGCTATAATCAACGTTATGAACAAAATTCGCTTTATTTCAATTCTGGCATACTTTAGGTTGGCTATCCGTTTTGGAATTTTTTTTTCTATCTATGTATTACATTTTTAGTGATATAAATTCTTGGTTTATGTAAATTTGCTTTCATGCTACTTGCATATCCGTTTTTTTCTATTTTTTCTATTGCTCCGCTTTTGAAGACCAAGACGTAGAAGATAGAGATGAGAAAATTTTCTTTTCAGTAAATTGAGAAAAAAACAATTTTGTTTTTTCATGTATTCACGTTGCTTACCTAGTTTTTAGTAACGCCTGCCACTAAATATCCATCTCCACAGTCTCAGTTCTGTAGGTATTTTTCTTTTCCCTGTACTATTTTACTTTGGTATCTACTTAAAATTTGAATTTTTGCATTTTCTTTACATACGTACTAGGTACATAAAAGAAACTCTTAGATATTCCATCAAATGTAGAAGAAAAAAAATGTAGCTTGTTTTTAGGAGCGAACTTATAAAAAATGTTGCACATATGAACAGCTAGATATGTATATAAAGAGTCGACCGTTAAATCTTTATATAATTTCTTACTACTGCACTGTCAAACTCACATACTTTCTACTTTTTTTTTAAAAATATAATTTACCTCATTTTTCTATTTTTTTTCAATTTTCAATTGCCTCTGTAAGTATGCAACATTATTTGTACATAAAAAATCTACGGTAACATGCTATGTTACAAATTTAACCTTTTTAAAATGAACCAGTCGAAGATATTTTGCTTTTCCTTAGCTTTTGCTGCTTCTCTGATAATGCCAGTGCTATTCAAACTGTTGTAATAGTTTTTGATATGTCATATCTTACTTAAGGTACTGGTATTTTCTTAACTCTTATATATCTCAAAATTTATTTTATACACTTTTTTTTTTAGAAAAATCTTTCTTTCTTTTTTTTTTAAATATTTTCCTGCCTTTCCTTCCTATCACAATGTAAGTAAAAATTATCTCATGTCTATATAAAGTGTACATGTCCTTTACAGCTATGACATTTTTTGTGTTTGTATAATTCTGCAAATGTATATGTGTGCGTGTGTTTGAGTAGGTCCTTTTTTGTGGCTTCAGCAAAAGCAAACAAAACGTTACGAAGTGTGTCAGCAAATGTTTCGTGGATTAAAGCATTACAAGGATGATGTCTTGTATCGGATAAACTTTTCTATTTTCATTTTTTCTTTTCTGAATTAGGTCAACTTATTAAATTTTCAAAGGTTGTAATATACGAAAGATACAGACTAGGAAAATAGAAAAATTTATTTCGTTGCCATGTGAAATTTGTAATAAATGAAGTGTGCATTAGCAAAGTACTCGTATATGGGTTTATTAAAAATTCCAGTTGAAAGATAACAATTGGTTGCTCGGTTACATGGTAAGATATTTTGACATCACAAGAAAATCCAGATCAGGGTAGATTTTGCTAATATTTTTTATTTGTCCTGTTTAAACAGTTGAGTGTATGTTGATTCTTTTGACTTTTTTAGGATTATCATCTTTTTAATTAAAAGTTCTTTGGCTTATAAATATGTATTAAATTCATTAATTAGAGTTAATTTCGATCGTAAGAAAAATGGATGCCTGAAATTACGTTTTTTTAAAAGAAAATGTTAAAACAGAAATTAGTATTTAACCGAGCAAAAAAAATAAATAAATGTCAATTAAACCTACAATACATCCATTTAATTCCAAAAAATTATAGCAGCGACTAATCTTAATGAAAAAAAAAATGTCAAAATCATGTGGGAGTTCCTGCCACCAACCAGTACAAATGAAATAGTTATTACAGTGCCTTAATCAGTATTGAACTTTTTAAAATAGAGAACCAAAACGCTTGCTTGGATTAAAATAAATTTTGTATATTTCATAGAAAATTCCAACAATCAGTGGATATAATTTATCTCTTCACTTAAGTGATAACAAAAGACCAAATTTTAAATGACAGCAAAATGCTTACCCTCAGTTAAAGCTTAATGTCCATAATGTTCCATTTCTGTATTCACCTTACCCGTAGAATCACGTGATACAAATATATCAATCAGAAAAAACTCACAATTCTTTTTGAATTGAAACAGCTGCAATTGTAAGAGAAAAGATTAAGCCGGATAATGTTTTATTGGGCCCTAAAATAGTGCGTCGTAACTTTTTGAATAATTGCATATTGGCCATACCTCATATCTGTCACTGAAACAATAAATCCTACGTGGTTGCACGAAATTCTTTTCTTGAGGATTTCATCACGTCATATATTGAAATATAGCAGCGTACTAAGTCCAAGGAAAAATTAATTTGATTTGAAAAGTTATTAACATTTACTGAAACCTTTTTCCTTCAGAAAAAAAAAAAAAATATTCCCAAAATTCATCAACAAATAAATGATTTTATTATGATGGTAAATATTTTTTTCATAAAAAACGCTCCAAAAATTAATCAGAGTCCAATAAGAATTGAAAAAATGGTCTAAAAACTATTGAACAAAAAAAAAAAAAAAACAAGCAAAAAATTCACAAACCTTAAAAAATGTAAAAAGCTTTCATTAGCAAACAAAATCTGTGTAAATGAACGTTAATTAATTAAAAATCTATGAAATATAAAAAATGGTGAAAATTGTATTAAAATACAGAGTAAAAAATGACGCATATTCAACTGAAAATAGAGCAACACCAAGTGTAGAAAACAACAAAATTTGCTGAAAATCTTAAAGCGAACAAAAAAAAAAAAAGAAAATTGTAAAAATTTACGATAAACTTAATAAAAGTGAAATGCAAAATTTGGAAGCGAATATAATAAGAAATAAACAAAAAAACATAAAAAAAAAGACAAAAAATAAAAAGTGTCCTTTTCCAATCGTGTACCGAAACCAAAAAATATCTGCTATTGTTTTTGTGATGATTCTGAAATATTTGTCTAAAAGTTTTTCTAAGAAAATGGTTACCAGCTTCGTGCTCCAATTTTCATTAATTTTCTGCCAATAACTATGGTAACTTACGCGTAGCATCCTTCCGTTGGATTTTTATTTTCCTTCTTTAATTCGAAAAACCTAAATAATTTTCTCTTACCATAATAAAGTTCATAATTTAGCCGTGAACGTCAACGGCTTCGCCCGAAAGTTTGGCCTTAATATACCTGTGTGTTGCTTTGCTGTTGTCTTGAACATTTTTATTATATAAATTTTAAATTTTATTTTCCTTGAGTTTTGGTTTTATAAAAAAAAGAAAAAGAATTTAGTCTTGCAAATTTAAAACGTAGAATTTTGATGGCTATACTGATGGGCTTTTTTTTTGTAGGTGCAACTGAGTTATATTGCTTTTAATACAGCATACCTTTAGGTGAGATATGTGTTTAATTAATAATAATAATAATAAACAGCAGAAGAAAAATAAAATACGATTAATGAAAAAAAAAAACACTTGATAGACAATATAAAATCATTACTTAAGATTGTTTAGGAAAATATTATTGCCTACTCTAAGGCGTTTTAGGACACTCTGTAATTAAATTTGTTTCTTCAGAGACTTAAGCATGTTTGGTTTTCCTACTAGTGTTTCAAAACGAACTAAACTGCCGTACTAAATGAAGGTCTTAGGGGAAGGTGGGGCTAAACCGGACACTTTTTGTTTTTTTGCAAAAATAATGTAAACAAATTATTCGAAACCTGGGGTGTTATATATCATTCGAAAGCTACATCCTTTAGCTACAAATCGCATATCGTTTGATGGTTACATGTGTATTCAGTTTGGCGTGAGCTCATTCAGACTATACCAACCTCAAAATCAAAAAAGCCAAAAATGGTGGGGCTTAACCGGACAGGGGGTCGGGCTAATCCGGACAGTCGCGCCAAAACCAAAATGAATAACAAACATGAAGCCACATTATGTTTAAATGTTATTTTGAATCTTTATTGATGTATTTCGATGTGTTTCGTATAAGAAAATATTGTATTTGATTGAAAAAATGTTGATTTTAAGTGCTAAACACAAAATGATGATGAAAAAAATTTTGGATAGAAAAATTAAAATATTTTTTTTCAACGAAAACTTAACGGAAATAACAGCTAATTTCATTTTTTCCTTATCGACTGCAGGCATTTTACGTTTGTAGTTACGCACCATTTGCTGTGAATAACTTAAAATAATTAATGTCTATGTTTATTGTGCTTTAGTTATGTCGTAAAAACATTCAATGTGCTTCAGAAGTGTTTATGAATAACAAACACGAGTTTAAAATGACAATTAAGGTGTCCGGCTTAGCCCCACCAAAAAGTGTCCGGTTTAGCCCCATCGTGTCATTTTTTTGACTCGATCAAAAAACATTGATGAAAAATATTTTATCATAAAAACCACTAACACCATTCGATTGAGCATATCTTAATTACCTTAAAACACTCACCGAATATTCTGCGCACTTGTATATTAACTTCACAATCCAAAAATTTTGAAAAAAAAATTTTTACTTTATGCGAAAAAATACATATGTATGTGTACTCTTCGACGACTGACGCTAAACTGAATGATGAAATATAATCGACACTTGGGAAGTTAGTAGCTTATGACAGGGTGCGTTCATCGCGCATATGGCTGTTCCGATATTCAAAGTAATTTTTGATTAATCGCTACGGTCCGGCTTAGCCCCACCCTCCCTTATCTCAAAAAAAAAAAACAAAAAAAAAATAACCGAGATTCTTATAGCATCGGATAGCTTAAGAAATTACGTGTCTAATGAAATAATCCAAACGCAGGATTCTTAGTTCAATCATATAAAAAATCTCCTAAGGGAGATTGAATTTCACAGACATTTCAACATATTTAAATTTACAAAAAATCAATTATCTCGAAATGCATTTTTTTGAGATACGTCCTTTTCGCTTAGTACGGCATTAAAGATATGCATGAACATTTGTTTTCTTATGATTTTTAAGTTTTATTATATTATTTTTTTTTTCAACAAATTCTTAGCTATTACTAAGTATTTGCCAGCAAATCTTTTAGTTTATCCTTTGCAGCTATATTAAGCTATAAAATAGGAGTAAAATGTTGTGTACTTAACCAAACTTGCAAGTTGTACTAAACTTATACAACAACATTTTATACCATTCATGCTAAATAACAACACAAACAGATGCAACATTAAAGCACCTTAAAGAATACATCCATAAACTATTGAAAAGTTTGTTTATTTACGCCGCAGTTATAAATACTGGGTGTTTTTTTAGAGGTTTGTTTTTCGAATAGAGATAAAACTGGCATTTTATGGTCAAATCTGGCATCTCTAATGTCATTTATGTTCAGTTTGGTTTGCCATTTCATCATGAACAGGTTGACAAAAGAACAATGCTTGCAAATCGTGCAAATTTATTTCGAAAATAATGGTTCAGTTCGCGAAGTTTACCGCAAGCTCCGTCCATTTTATGGTCGACATAATCGTCCATCAGAGCAATTAATTCGGTTAACCATGGGTCGTTTTCGCACTACGTTTACTCTATGTGATAATACGCATCCGCAGAGACGTCGAACAGTGCGCACCGAAGAAACAATTGCCGCTGTAGAGCAAAATGTTGAAGAGGACCCGAATGAATCGATTCGCCACCGTGCACAGCAATTGGAGCTTTGTCCATCAACTTTATGGAAGATCTTGGCTTGCGACCTTACAAGATCCAGCTTGTGCAAGAATTAAAGCCGCGAGACCATGCAATGCGTCGTGATTTTGGTGTATGGGCCGAAAATGAGATTGATCTCGATGCTGATTTTCATCGCAAAATTTTTGTTCAGTGATGAGGCTCATTTTTGGTTGAATGGCTACGTCAACAAGCAAAATTGCCGCATTTGAAGTGAAGAGAATCCACATGAGACCCTTGAGACGCCATTACATCCACAAAAACTGACTGTTTGGTGTGCTCTATGGGCTGGTGGAGTCATTGGGCCATACTTCTTCCGAAATAATGCTGGAGAGTCAGTTACCGTTAATGGAGATCGGTATAGAGCCATGATAACCGACTATTTTGTTCCCGAATTGGATGGCATGAATGTGGATGAGTTGTGGTTCCAACAAGACGGCGCTACATGGCACACAGCGCACGTCACAATCAATTTATTGAAGGAAACATTCGATGAGCGCATAATTTCGCGGAATGGACCTGTCAATTGGCCACCAAGATCGTGTGATTTGACACCATTGGATTATTTTCTTTGGGGATATGTGAAGTCGCTCGTCTACGCCAACAAACCAGAAACGTTAGGGGTCTTGGAAGCCAACATTCGTGGCGTTATTGCCGACATATGGCACCATATGCTCGAAAAAAAAAGGTTCAAAATTGGACCTGTAGAATTGGCTTTATTCGAGCCAGCCGCGGCGGCCACATGCCCGAAATCATATTTAAACATTAATGGCATAAAATTATCCTTCCAATAAAGCCAAATTGATGGACATTAAAACGATTTTCCTGTGTTTTATTTCAATTCGAAGCTCTATACCTCTAAAAAAAAACACCCTGTATAAGCAAATTTGCAACATACCTGTTAAATATATGTAGCATACTTACCGGCAGCTCGCAGCATGTGTGCTTACACAAATACCCAAGTGTGTGTTCGTGTGAATTTTTGGAAAAAGCAATGTCACACAAACATATGTATGGTATATGATAAAAAAATAAACTTAAAAATGTAACTTATCCAAAACATTTTACATCTACAAAAGAAAAAAAAATATATATTGTACCTCCCACTCAAATACTGAAAGAGCTTGTGCATTGCGCTGGTTCTATGAAAACTTGCGGTTGCTTTTTTCAAAATTTCTGGTAGTTTTAATAAAAACAAATTGTTTTTTTTGGTTTTTTTTTTAAAATATTTAGTGATTTTACAGATTTTTTCAATAACCGATTACTCTGTGTTAAATATCAAAAATCGTTCATTTGATAAAGTTTACAATGAACACAAAAAATGTCATTGAACTAGATAGGAATCGAACTTATCTGCAATAATACATATATTTTCTAAATCCAAGGCCGTTTTGGTTAAGGCATTGAATTAACAATTTTCGCTACATTACGCAGAATTACTTATGCACCAACAATATTTTTTTATGTCACTCAGCGATTATTCCTATCAAAAACTGAAATTTTCCTCATTTACGATGTTTTCCGATTTCGCCAATGTGATCCTTTAATTTACTGCTACATATATCATAATTTGTTGTTAGTAAATATTTTTTAAGCCTATCAAGCAAATGCATATATTTGAAGGTAAAAATATCTTTCTCAGTGCATATAAGGCACTTACTGACATGCAGCCAAAAGTTTCTTAATTTTGTAAAACTATGTGGTTGTCGAAGAAAAGTCGCTTTTGGCAAAAATTAGCATTAACAAATATGAAAAATTAACCAAAGTAATAAAAAATTCAACCAAAGTATATTTTCCAAAGCTAATGAGATTTTTTCATAAATAATATTGAAAAATTTGCCAGAACAAAATTGCTCGATCTTAAAGTTTATTTTTAAGGAAAAGTTTCATTGGCTATTATAATTTTTATTTCAGTTTTGTTTGTTCAATCTTTATATAACAAAACTGTCTCACAAACCATTAAAATAATAATGCAAACAATTTCCTTTACAGAAATCTTAAATTTTTAAAGATTTTACTAAGAATGCTTTAAATTTGATATTCCTGTTTTTGCCGATTCCTTAATCTAATATCTGTGAGGTTTTTTTTTCATATCTTTGAAATGAAATTTAATTTTATTTCAGGATGAATTATTTAAGTTCCAAAGTCTTTTTACATTCGATTATTAAAAATGATTTTTTCTTATTTATCGATTTTAATTTTGTGAAAGTTTTTTTGTAATAAAAATAATCAAGAAAAAAAATTCGTTAATAAAAGCTACGATTTTTCGCTCAAAACGCTTGTTGTTTACGTTTTTTATCGATTTATTTATGTATCCAAAATTGAATATTTTGAATATGTGTTATAATTTTGTTTTTATGAAAACCATTTTTGTAAAGGAGGCTTACATAACGATTATTTCTTGTGTTTTTTATTGATTACTTCCTTTTGTTAGTGCCTTCTACACTTAATATATGACGTTGCTGTAGTTATTTTTCAAGGTTTTTCTTATACTTAATTTTTCACATATCGCCTAGTCCTGTAAATTAATATGTTCTTTCGTCAAATTTTCCCGCTTAAAAACCCGTGGCTTTCTGAAAACAATAAACTATTTGGGGTTCCTTTAAAGTGTTTTTTTTTTTTTTATATCTGAGTATTTTTCCCTTTAAATTTGTACGAAGTTTTTTTTTCAAGTTCTTAATCATAACATTACATTTTGAATCTATAATGCTTTTTCAGGCCAAATATGTTAAGTTCTCAATTAATATTTCGTGAAAAACTCCTTGAATAAATTATTGAATTCGGTTTTTTCCTCTCAACATCATTGCGACAGGCCGTCGCACAACTGTGCACTACTTTCCTACGTTGTTAAAACTAAATGTTCAAGTAGCAAAGTTCATAGATGTAACGGAAATAGATATGAACCTAACGGAAAAAAGGGTTAAAGTTGAAAAGTTGAGTTGTACTCCAAGTTGAGCTGTTGTTGATAGGCAGCAACTTTTCAAGGATTGTTGAACCTTTCTTACCAACGCTACCATATTTATACAACTACTAATATAATTTTGAGTATACGTTGTAGTCAGTTGGTGCCAAAAGTTTTAGAAAAAGTTAAGGTAATCAAGACACACATTTCTGCATAAAATACAAATTTATGCACAAAATGATGTATACGAGTATGTGTGCAGAATATGAGTAAACCAAGCAGAAAAATCAACACAACACACAACTTGACAAGATATCAAGTGCCTGTATTGCAGTGACTACTACATAAACAAAAATTACAACAACATAAAATTTATTATTATTATTATTTTCATTTGTTATTGTTGTGTAAAATATATGTATGTACGTATATATTATAAAAAGGTGGAGTGATGAAAGCAAAGAAAAACACTCCT
Source organism: Tricholauxania praeusta (assembly GCA_949775025.1). NCBI lineage: Eukaryota > Metazoa > Arthropoda > Insecta > Diptera > Lauxaniidae > Tricholauxania > Tricholauxania praeusta. The sequence continues at coordinate 112,992,778 of OX459030.1, read as the reverse complement.
TACTAATAACAAATTCAAAAATGTTTATACCTACCTACACGCATATATATGTGTGTGTGTGTGTATTGCTCTCCTGAAAACGAGAAAAAAGAACTCAAAAATAAATAAATAAATAACGAAAGCGAACAAGACTTGAAAATTGCTGAAAATGTGTTTTAAATTGATTTACAAACACAATAACAAATAAACGAGTACAAACACACACTTACCCATGCTTACACACACACGCACATACTACACAGCCAGCCATAGACCGTAGAGACAGTTACTGACACAGACAATTGAAAAACTCTATACTATGCCATTTGTATGCGTTTATATGTGAGGGTGTTTGTGTGTTGCGGGCACTAAAAATCGTGTGCCAGTGTACTGCTGCTGTAGGAGTAAATAAATTTAAAATTGAAAATTTTGTTGAAATGAAAATTTTCATGTTATTTTTATTTTGCATTTTTGTGTTTGTATTGAATTATAATACGTTATACAAGTAGTTGTATATACATACATACACACATTTGTTTATATTGTACGCATATATTTGTTCTGGCCGTAGGTGTACTTTTGAAAAAAGTGAAAACTTTATCTGTCAAAAATACTGCAAAAGCTAAAGCTCTCAATCAAATGAAATATAAACTATATTTTGAGTTACGAATATAAAATGATACATGTATATGTGTGTAAATAAGCCAACACTTCTTTAATCAAATATATATACATACATGTGTGTGCCTCTATTTATATTTAGTTTCTTATTGTGATTATAACTGCTAACATGTTTACTTAACAAATATTTTATTTTAAATTTAACTTTTATCCACACATTTTTGTAATTAATATGAAAGAGATGTTTACGCACAAACAATGTTAGTGGTTCGTTTAATCAAAATTTGAATGTGAAATCAAATTATCTATCGAATTGAGCATGAGAATTTTAAATTAAATATTATGGATGTGAAAACAGAAATGATTCGGAAAGTCTTTCAATTTCAGTTTTTGCCCGCCCAAAAAAAAGTTTTTTTTTTTCATTTATTTATTTTAAGTATTATTCATGTAGGTGATGAATATGGAAATAGAAAAGAACTTTAACTAAATTCGAGTTTTAAAAAAAAAAAACTGAATATCTACTTGACAGAAAATCATATAATTTCTCCTTATATACATATCGTTCAACCCTTCGTTATTATGTACAACAAAAAAAAAAAAGAATAAACAATTAAAAAATATAGTTTTAAAAAATTTTAAAATTGCAATTTTACAGCTCTGTTTTTTTTTTGTTTTTATTTTGTATTTGGTTGTTTATATAAATTTATTTAAATTCTGTCATACATAATTAAATATCTGTTAGCATAACATACTGCAAATAGCAGTATTCCCGCAAAACTCATATGTCCCCTTTTCATAAGAATCGCCACGCATATTTAAGTTTATGTGCTAATGGTACCAGCGGCTTCGCACGCGCAAGGTACGTTCTTTTTTATAATGAAATTACGTCCTTAACATCTCATTCTATCTTCTCTCTTCGTAAGTAACAAAAACAAATAATTGAGGCATACAGTTGCAAAGCTGGCCAATTCCAAAGGAGATATTCTCAAATATAACAATCTAGACCATTCTTTATCTTTCTACTATGTTCTTACAATTAGATTAAAAACAAGTTTTTAACAGAAAAATTACATTTTTTTAATTTATTTTTGATGCATAGATTTTAAAATCGGCCAGGTCCATGTACTTGTTTTCAAAACCGTTCCAACGCCTTGAAATCAAAACCGTACAAGTCCAGTACATTGATATCAAAACCGGTCAAGTGATTTTCTTTTCGAACAAAATTTCTTGATTACTATGTCAAATTGTGAAAAAAACGTTTTAAATTTTCAATGACCATAGATGAAGATAAACGTTTTTCGTTGTATTTCCAAAAGTATGACAAAGGAACTTGTCCGGTTTTGCAACTGGACGCCTAAATTGACAGAGAGTCTATTTTTGAACTTCCAAGCCAATTACAAACAGTACAAATCAGTAGAAGAAAAATAACAATAACAGCACTGAATTCAAGAAGAAGCGTTAGCAACGAGAAATCAAACAACAGTTTTATTTTTGTGTGGTTTTGCAAAAAATTAATTCTAAAAAAAAGATATATAAGTATGCGATAACCTTCACTAGCACAAATATGTTGTTTTAAAAAAAAATTATTAAAATCGGTTCAGTAAATTTTGCGCCAAAGCGTTACAAACCATTTTCATGTAAGCATTTTTATGTAAATAGAATAAATGTCCCTTTGAATCCCCAATATCGTAAATTCTTTCCTAAAAAATGGAATATTTACTAATGCGTACTTTTTGGGATCTAAGTACTATAGGTATGTTTATATGAAACTTGACAAATCCTGTCTTTATCCTTATTTCAAAAACCAAAAAGACTGCAGTTAAAGCGCCACACACAAAAATAGTATGGCGCATAATATATCAGGCAGTACCACCCTTTTGATGTTGGGTGTACTGAATTTAAATCTAACATCGTAACGAGAATTTTCGATATATTTATCCCATACGATTCAAAATGTGATTTTTATCTGTGATGCGAAATGTACTAGACAATCTAAGTGAATGTGTTCAATTTATTAGAAATTTTTCGATATTGAGTTTAATCTGGACTTTAGCATATATCTGCTATAACTTATAAAGGAAAGAAGAAAAATAAACACTCAGCAAAAATCAGATTTGAATAAAGTCTTGAAAAGCCCTTTAAAAATTATAATACAATATTTTAAAGTTGTTCTCTTTTTTTATTGATTTTTAACTTTTCAAGGATATATTTTTTCAATAAAAATTTCATAAGAATGACTTACTAATATTATTTAATATGTTATTTAAATTGTTCACTACATTTTCAATCGATAACATGAACTTAAAGTCACTGTCATTCTATTTAACTTTTCTTTACACTTAAGTACGTTTATTTTTGCTAGTTATTTTCAATACTTTTTCTTGAAACTTTTTGTGATGCATTTATTACTGTTTAAAGTCTCATGGGGTTATTTGCCTCAACATAATGCCGATTTCACAATACCAATGGCATGCACTATACTCTCCGTGCAAATACATATAAACTAAGCGACTATTTGAAATTTTCTTTAATCCAAAAAAAATAAAAAAAAGAGAAAATTTCAACATCTATCCTTTTTATGCTATTCAATTTTTTCTTCCAAATGTTTTTGGAATAAAAAAAAAAGAAAAGATCTCAACTTATTTTACCACCAGTGAATCAACTGCTGGATTTCAACTAGTTTTGCTAGGTTGTTGTACTTATACCCGCATTCATTTTATACAAATACACTTTTGGTACACAAATACACACACATGTTTAGTTTCACAATTGAAAATTCAATTGATTGACAAATATCTTGTCGTTGGTATGCTGAGGTGGACGTAACAAAAATTTACGTCTACAGACAACAACCACTCGAACAAATGCATAAATATTGCAAACCAAACTAATGTCATAAACATGACTTTTATTGAAAATATTAAATGAAAAAATACATAGTTATAGTTATAGTTATAGTTATAGTTATAGTTATAGTTATAGTTATAGTTATAGTTATAGTTATAGTTATAGTTATAGTTATAGTTATAGTTATAGTTATAGTTATAGTTATAGTTATAGTTATAGTTATAGTTATAGTTATAGTTATAGTTATAGTTATAGTTATAGTTATAGTTATAGTTATAGTTATAGTTATAGTTATAGTTATAGTTATAGTTATAGTTATAGTTATAGTTATAGTTATAGTTATAGTTATAGTTATAGTTATAGTTATAGTTATAGTTATAGTTATAGTTATAGTTATAGTTATAGTTATAGTTATAGTTATAGTTATAGTTATAGTTATAGTTATAGTTATAGTTATAGTTATAGTTATAGTTATAGTTATAGTTATAGTTATAGTTATAGTTATAGTTATAGTTATAGTTATAGTTATAGTTATAGTTATAGTTATAGTTATAGTTATAGTTATAGTTATAGTTATAGTTATAGTTATAGTTATAGTTATAGTTATAGTTATAGTTATAGTTATAGTTATAGTTATAGTTATAGTTATAGTTATAGTTATAGTTATAGTTATAGTTATAGTTATAGTTATAGTTATAGTTATAGTTATAGTTATAGTTATAGTTATAGTTATAGTTATAGTTATAGTTATAGTTATAGTTATAGTTATAGTTATAATACATAACAAAATTTACAAAATTCAAAAGTATTAAAGATATTTCATGATCGTAACTATCGTGTATATCATAAACTTACATGTTATTTGTCACAAACGCATTTATATAAGATAAAATAAAAAAAATTTCACCAGTTAAACATTGCATTGTAGAAATACTTTTAGTTGAGTTCCGAAAAATATCACTGCAGTGTGTCAAAGTTTTGAAATTTTAGACTAAAATCGCTGAAACTATACACCCTAATATTGCGTTCATCTTCAACTCCGACGACTTCAACGTCGTTTATTTGCACCGTACGTAAAAAAGTTTCTTATATAAAAGAACTAACAGCTACGTGCTGTTATTCTTCCCTGTACGATGTTTTTCAAAAACCACCTTTTTCCTACATTTTTTTTTCGTTACTTTTTTTTTCTGTAGTAGAAAAAACTCCCTTTTATGTATGTTGCCCTATTTTGGTGTTCCCAACACAAGTTTTCTATTTACACGCCCGCACACAAAATTGCACTTTACAGCAACTTCACTTTTGGGTTATATGAGTGTTTTTTTCTTTCACTTCTATTTTTTGCCATGTACCATGGGAATTTAAAGTATAAAAGAGAAAAAAGGGTTTTTGTATATGCCTTTCAGCCCTTTTGCTGGTTACACTATACACGTAAATGTGTGGGTTTTACTGTTTGTCACCAAAATTAGTGTCTATAAAGAAGTAAAAATACTCTTGTATTGTATGTGTGTGTGAAAATTGTTTTGGGCGATTGATTTTACATTATTTGGCTGTGATTCTCAAATTTGTTGGTTTTTCTTTAGGGAGAGGATCGTTTGGATTACTCTATTGTGTTCATAAGGATTACTTGAGAGTTCGTTGCATGCTTTGATTTTACGTTTAATTTGGTTTGCTATGTGTGAAAGTGTAAAAAATAGCATTTGTTATGATGACAGGACACCATATTTCAGTTCTTTTCATGAATTTGCTAAAATTTTAACACATGCTGGTAGTCCATGAGAGTTAAAGGCAATATATAATTTAGAATTCTTAAGCTAAGTTTTCATATAATTTTGTGCAGACTTTGGTAAATGGTATTTCCTTTGTTAAATTCTTGTTTTAGTTCCTTAATTTACTCAAAGTAGGTGCTATGCATGTAAGCGAGATGTTACTGCTGCGTTCTCTGCTATCGAAAAAGAGTCAGCGAAAGTGGGTTTGACGGTGAACGAGGGCAAAACAAAGTATATGCTGTCCACAAACAGGGAGACGCGGCGTATTGGATCCTTTGTTACTGCGAACAACTATACTTTCGAAGTTGTCAAGGAATTCTCCTATCTTGGCACCGCCGTGAACACTCAAAACGATGTCAGCCTGGAGATAAAGCGAAGACTAACTCTTGCTAATAGGTGTTACTATGGTCTCAGTAAGCAATTGAGTAGTAGAGACCTCTCTCGCCCGACAAAACTGACACTCTACAAGACGTTCATCTTACCCGTGCTACTTTACGGCGCAGAAGCATGGGTTGTGTCGCAGACTGATGCAGCCACGCTTGGGGTGTTTGAGAGAAAAATTCTTCGCAAAATCTTCGGTCCTGTTCACGTCTGCGACGACTACCGTATTCGAATGAACCACGAACTGTACGAGCTCTACGCTGACATTGACATAGTCAAGCGCATCACTATACAACGTCTGCGCTGGCTGGGACATGTTGTGCGTATGGACGAAGAAGCTCCGGCGAAAAAGGTGTTTGATGCGGAAGCCGCTGGGCGACGACGAAGAGGAAGACCATGCCTCCGATGGAAAGACCAAGCCGAGGAAACCCTATCCACGCTTGGTGTGAATGATTGAAGAAGGCGCGCGCAAAGTAGAGGCGCCTGGAGAGAGCTTCTGAGGTCGGCCGTAACCCGGTAACGGGTTGTTATGGCCACCCAAGTAAGTAAGTAAGGTGCTATGCATTCTTATAACTTATTAAACTTGCTTAAGAGTATGTCAAAAATAGTTGTTATGTGCTTTGTCAAAATTTGTCCTTGATTTATAAGCTGGATTCATTATAACTCATCTTGAATTAAGATTGATTCATCTTGATTTAAGATTGTTTCACGTTGACTTATCATCAGTGCTTTGTCATTTGGAAAAGAGTATATTACTTTCGTTTTTGTCGGTATGGATTGAAATTTTCAATTGATCAAATCTACTTACGATTATAAAATCAGGATCGACTGAGACTAAACCTTTGGTAATGTTGGGCTTTAGTACTTTATTTCTGTATTCCGTTTCAACAACTTTAAAGTCGATCATATTATACTGTTGTGTGTTTAACAAGCTTGACAATTTACATCGGCGAACAATAGTGTTCAGATTGTACAAAATTGCGGAATATAGACCTTTTTATACTATAATGAACTAACGAAAACAAACATACATATGTGTTGCATTCAGTTTTATATTCATGGTACAAATTTTACTTTAAATTCATCCACAACTTGATAGTCTTCTCTGTACAACTTCATTCTTATTTCTGTAAAATTTCCGTAAAACCAAACAAGTACAAGGTTTAATATTTTAAGTAAAACACTACAGATATAATATATTTTTCTACTTGAACTCTTAACTCTTAAGTTGCAAGCATGTCTCCTTAGTCAGCTCATATTATTCAGTACAAGATAACCCTCTTTTATTGTTAATCTTATAGTTTTTCTATAATCTACCCTTACAAACTGTAATTCACTTTAAATTTCATATCCAGTAACTTTTTAAAAGCTTAACATTATGTTCTGAAAAAAAAAAAAAAAAAAAAAAAAATAAAACTACTTTCTTTTTTTTCGATTTTATTTTTTCTTCGAAACGTAGCAAGTAATTGAAGAAAATAGTTGGAAGCTTAATAGCGTACGTGTGTTTTTCTTTTGTGTACATGTAATTTTATGTATGTCGTTGAGATTTTTGTCATATGTGCGCGTGTATGGACTTACGCTTTATTTTTCCCATGGAACTTATAAAATCACAGATAATTCTGAAATAGTGTGTTGAGATTGAAAGTCCTTGGATGCTAAAGAGAAACAAAAACTGAAATTTTTTTCTGCACTTTAGACTGAAAGTTCATTGAAAAAATAGTAGTTTAAAGAATTGCGAGAATTTTCAAAAACTTTAATGTTTTTAATAATAAAAAGAAAGTAATTTCCTAATTTAAGTTTATAATTTAAGTTCATAATTTAAGTTTAAAATTTAAGTTCAGTAATTTAAGTTCTAAAGCACATTTTATGCCAAACTTATAGCATATTTTTATGCGCTTAGTAACACATCAAAATACTTTATTTTTTTTTTAATTTTGTTGCCAAAAATTTTCAAAATCTTGTAAGTACTAAGTGTGCCCCTACCTCAATATCAAGCAATTCAATAACAAATTCTTCTATTTTTCATCATAGGAAAGATGAAAATACCATTTATATTTCTCTCTCAATTTAAAGCTCATTAAGTCAACATTTGTTGTGCTTTCAGCAACAGTCTTACAGATTTGTAGCTTTTTAGTTTTTGATACTACAGCACTACTTGCTCAATTTGCTTTAGCAAATTTCAGTATTCGATTGAGTATGAACAAATTTTAGTTTGTGTTTTTCCCAGTTTTTGGTTGATTTGAAATGCTTTTAGTTTTTCATAATTTTGCTATTTGTTGGACAAAAAAATTATTAAGTCCGCTTATGCTTGACTGATTTTAAACTCACCTAAAAAAAAAAAATTTAAACCAGGACTATGACTTTCCCTTCGTAAAATGACTCCAGTAAAAACATGCAGCAATTCACACAAACTTGTAGCACAAGCACATACTCGTAGTCAGTATATGTAGTACTCGTATGTATATAATAATCATATATAGGCTACAGCATTGCCAACCTTAAATTGTGCATGCTTAATGGCGTACATTGTTATGTTGGCCTTTTACTTTAGTTCCTTCTTTCATGATTTCCTTGTACTTTGCTGCATTGTTAAGCTTAAAAATTTTTGTAAAAATGCTTTTGTTTTGTTATGTACCACATTGTTGGTTTTAAATTTATTTTTTTTATGAAGTTTTACTCTCACTTTTATCGCAATTTTATTTCATTTAATTTTTTTTTTTTCATTTTTCATTTATTTTTATAATACTGCCAAATTGGATAAATCATTTAAGAAAAAAAAAAAAAAAAACAATAATATGGGCCTCTCCTAAGATTCATATACACATTAAGTTGGTAGATTTTTACCAAAAATTAAAAGATAATCAGTTTTAAATTATAAAAATTTCAAAGATTGAAATTTTTGATTATGTTTTGGCTTTGGCGCATTTTTGGCCACCGGTCGATTTTTCGACCATTAAATTTTAGTCACATAAATTTTTTTTTTTTTAAAAAAGAAAATACTTTCATCCTCTTTCCTTTTTATTAAAATAAACTTTGATACTTATGGTTTTGAGAAAATGTTAGTTCAACATTACTGTGTTATTTTTATACACTGAAAAAAATATATTTAAAAAGTCCTGTATTTTGATACTTTTTAAAATTTTTTTTTGTCGAAATATAAATAGTTACAAAATGTAAAAATTGAAATGCAGTTCTGTTCACAAAAGTTCTTTCTTAATATTCCACTAATTTATATGAAGTTAGTTAAACTGAATTTTAATGAGATATCAAGTGGTCGAAAAATCGACAAGGCTGTTATGAATATCAAAATAGCAAGATTCAGTACATCATGTTTATTTTGGTCAAAGTGAGGTAAGATGCGAATTTCGAGACAACATTAGACGCTTCCTATTCAGAGGGATATTTACATAGTTATTCTATTTATAACGCGTAGAAATGGACGTGGCAGGTATAGAAAAGTTATATATTATTGATCAGCGTCACCACCTGAGTCGATTTAGCAATGTCCGGCAATCTGTCTATGGAAATCACGATTACGGGAAAATCAAGCAAAATAATTGAATGATATTTAGAACACAGGCCACACCTCCAAACAAGCTTCTTGGGATTGCAAATAGGCGAAATCGGTTCACGGATACGCCTACCATTCATTTAAGTAAAACACTTAGAGCTCTATATTGAGGGGGTTATTTTATGTAGTGTTACCTAATTTTTAAAAAATACTAAGAAAGGCTTAGACTGAATAAAAAATTGACAAATTTCGACGAGAAGGCTGGCACATTCCACGGAAGTGAAAAGTTCATTTCAAAAAAATGTTGGCGATGAACAATTAATGTGGGTCGGTAATACAAAAGAATCCTCTTAGGACACACCGAAGCGGTGGAAAGGTAGGAGTACTCAGCCAAATTCCGTAAGAAATTCAATTTTGTATGGGGAACGAAGATAGGGGGATAGTATGTTTTGCAGAAATGTTGGGAAGAATAAATTAATAAGGGCTGGCCATAAACTTAAATCATCTAGAGGCACCCTGGCAGCATTGAGAACGTTGGGAGTAAATTTCATAAAAACATAATTTTTGTATGGGAAACCCCTAAAGGGGGTAAGTTTGTTTGAAAAAAATGTTGTGGATGAAAAATTAATGTGAGTCAGTTAAAGAAAAGAATCCTCTTAGGACACACTGGAAGCGGTGGAAAGGTAGTAGTATTCAGCCAAATTCCGTAAGAATTTCAATTTTGTATGGGGAACCCCTTAAGGAGTGAAGATACAGGGTTGATATGTTCTGAAAAAATCTTGGGAAGAATAATTTAATAGGAGTTGGGCATAGACTTGAATCATGTAGGGGCACCCTGGTAGCATTGGGAACGTTGGGAGTAAATTTCATAAAAACATCAGTGTCGTATGGGAACCCCCTAAAGGTGTGGAGAAAGGAGGTAAGTATTTTTGAAAAAAATGTTAGACATTAAAAATTATTGAGGGTCGGTCCTACAATCTACCGCTCTATGAGCTACTCCTGAGCAGCTATGGGCTGATTTATCTGAAAATCTCCCAAATTTTTCAACTTTGACCTTGATGAGACGCCATTTACCCTCCTTCCATCTCCATAATATTTTGGCTTCAGCATTATCGAAAAGCAAATATTAATAATCTCAATATGTCACTATTCCATAGCTAATGTGTAATCGCTACAATGTTCAACTATTTTTTATATTATGTTTATAAAAAACTAAAACTGTACATTTAAATGATGTTACTCCTTTTAAAAAATTAATAAACAAATTTTTTTTTAGCTAAAAAATGAATTCTACTTTTTTCTTTTTTGTTAGCGGTAACAGCCATTTGTCGATTTTTCGACCACCTCCTACAGAATAAAGGTCGAAAGATTATTTTTATTTATTTAATCTTAAAAGTTATATAGAATCATAATAGATAGTTACTAAAAGGAATTGCATTTTCGAAAAAAAAAATTTTCTTGGCCGAAAATGAGTTAAATAATAAAAACCAAAGAACTACTTATCTTTCGAAATTATAATTAACAAACAAAAAAAAAGGAAAATCTTCTACCTTACATACCAAGTTATGGAATTTTCTGAGGAATAACGTAAATCCCTATAAGTTTCGTCAAAGCTAATTAGTCTTTTGTGTATCTTTTACTTCAATATTTTACCTAACACAAGGTACAATAAATCCGTTTAGTATATATGAATTACATCTCAGATTTATCTCTTGCCGCCACCTCAACTTAACTCTATACATAATAATTTTAATTCAATTATATGCTAAGCACCAATCTATCTGTCCGTAGAAAATGTACTACTTATTATTTTGCTTATTTTGTTGAGATCATGCAGTAATTTGCTTCATAAAAACAACTAAAAAATCAGTTTAAATATTTAATATTTTAATCCAGCTTATTGTTTGAGAAATGCACAATTTGAACGCAATATCAAACCAAAAAAATAACTCCAGAGTTCAGCAAAAATACATTGCGAAAATTTGTTTAAAAACCTGTTAAAAATCCTGACTGTTTAGTTTTAAAATAAAATTAACTTAAACTCTACAAATGCAAAGAGGTGCATACTGGTTATGTTTAACAATATCCTGTCAAAAAATAAGCTTAACCTTTAATTGATTACAATTTTAGAATGAAACTAATGCTGTTAAATTTTGTAATTGCACCCTTAAAACTTACTTGTCTTTAGTTTAAATTATTCGAAACCTTTCAACTTCAAACAAATTAATTAAAAGGTTTTTAAAACTTTCTAATAAGTGGATTTTCGTTATGAATTTTATTTATTATTATATTCAATTATTCTTTATTATACTCAATTTGGGTAGGTTCAATCCTTGCATATGACATTTAAAACTTTTTTATATGATCTAATAGTATTGCACAAAATTTTAATTTCACTCAGCTTTGGTCTAGCTAAAGCTGGAGGCATGGTACCTTCTATTATATTAAAAAAATCTTAGTAGTAGAACAAATATAATCATTTACTTCCACGAAAGCAAAACTTAGTTAACTCTCAGTGAAAGCCTTATTTTTCCTAAGAAATACTTTTTTGAGAAAAAGCGACTATCAAGTAATGTTTGTAAGTAGAATGTCAAAAGTTGTTATGGAAATTCACTGCACTAAAAGTGAGTGGGATCATATACATAAGTGCGAGTGACATTTTCTATAAAATTTTAATTTTAAACATATGTGGGATCACTACGGGAAACAGTGATGTGATTGCCCTCCTGGCACTATGATATTAAATTAAATTATTTCAATAGAAAGACCTAGCTCTCCTCAACATATACACATAAATGATATATCAACAAAACAATGCTGTTAAGTGCAGCATGGCTTACAGCAGCAGTAATAATAGAACGAGTTTCCCTTCTCTTTACTATTTTATGCAGGTTTTTTGTTTTTTTTTTTTTCATGCAATATTTTAATAAATATCATTTATCTGATTTCTTGCTGCTTTTCAAAGTATGTACGAGTTTGTATGTATGTACATATATAAATATGTATGAAGTACATTATTTTTTGCTATGCTTACTTAAATTTGAACCTTGTACATGCGTATTATCTTATATGTAGTATGTGCGTCATATGTTTTATGTGCTTGTATGTTTAACTGTATAATATTAAGAAATATGTAGGTTTAATTAAGTAATCATCCACAGATTTCTCATAAAGACATTTTTGTGAGTGAATTATACTAAATTTTAAAGAACACAATTTTTTTAGTACTAAACGAGCCAACAAAATAATCTTTATTTTTAAAGATGGCTTGCAATATCATATAATATTTTGAGAACTTTTTAATGTGGTGTTGCATCGGAACTACTTCAGTCCCAAGTTACATACGCAAATGTGTCCTTGAAATGTTTTATGATTTTATTTTTGCTTTTATTCCAAGCGTTTACATACAGAACTCTCTTAATTTTAAAGTTACTGCTAAAAAAATGTATCTTATTTTGAGCAGCCATTGTCCATATCTGAAATTATTATAGAACACGCAATAGTCTACAATATTGACTTTGAAATTTAAATTCTAAAATGTATCGAAATTGAAATTTACTCATACATTTCGTTGGCAAATAAATAGCAAAAAAATGTATGATATCTTTTATCGAAAAGCTTATTGTACCGTCTAGTTATTTGTCGTTTTTATTTAAAAAAAATTAAACTGCACTATTTGAAAAAACTCGCAACGTGTTTAGAGAAGCCATCGCCCATATTTTGGTGAACAAAGCTTTTTTGACACTTGCATCTCGAAATAAATCGAGACGAAAAGACTTTAATATTTCTTTGCTTTCTGAAAAAAAAAAAATGCACAAAAGATTCTTAAGCAATTTCATATATTTTTGTTATTTTAAGACTTTCATGCATGTCCGTGCTTTGTTGTTTTTTAATTTGCCACACACACACATACATATATACACAAAAGGACAATTACATTCTAACACACAGTGATAATAAACGTGTATTGAAAAGCAAGTCAAGTAATGTGCGATAAATACGTGAATTGTATATTTGAGGCGTGTGATTATGTTTGAGTTTTTTTGGGGTTCCTTTATTTTTCCTTTGTTTGCTGTTAACTTTCTTCTTGTTTAGGAATTTTCTTTCTTATTATTATAACAATGGAATCTTTTTTTTGCTTTCTTTCTTATTTTTTGATTTAGTGCTAATAATTTTCTAACACGCGCAACAGCAGCATCTTTTCAGTTTTGCAAAGATTTCATTTGATTTTATTTTATTTGATTTTTGGCATTTCGAAACTGGGGTTACAGTTTTATGTGATTAGCTAAACATTAGCGTTGTTAGGGCTCATTGTGTTTTTTGTGAATTGTTTGATAAAATTGGGGCAGCTTGCATTTTTATGGGTTATTTTTAGCACTTACATAAAAGCTGATGAGCTAATTTTTGGTAACATTATATAAATCATAACTTATATGAAAAATTGGCAAATGAGATAGAAATTTGAGTAAAGTTTTTCATATCAATATCAGTTTTGAGCTACAGTACATATAATGTCAGAAATAAGACTTCTGGTAATACTAGTTTTATTTTCTGTGCATAATAATCGTAATACTCATTAAGAAATCACAGGATAATTAATGGGAAATATTTTAACAATTTGGTGATTATTAATGTTGGCTTCAACGTTAACTCTTTTTAATGCAAAAAAGGTCACCAGAATTATGCCTTTCTGTTATATGCACTTTGAACGAAATTCGTTACCTATTCGTTACGTTCACTCAAGTGATGGACAATATTCATTTTAGTTATAATACTTAACAAACACATAAAAATATAGAATCCAAATTAATTAATAATTACTCATACGTCATGATAAACCAAAAGCTAACAATGCCAATTCTCATATATATAACATTTAATTTAAAGCAAATTATCATCGCATTTGAATTCAAAGTAATAATATTTCACTTGCTTAAAATTTTTATTGAAGTTTTCTGTGTGTTTTATGTCTTAGTATGAACTTTCAAAAACCACCGCTTAACAATTCTCATTTCAAAAGTTCTACAATCTCACTACATACTCATATAATACGAAAAATAATACCGAAGTAATTATCTCAAATATAATCTGTAGCTTAAAGTCACAAAAAGTTAAATATATGCGCAATACCTACGCACTATTACAATATCTTCCCTATACACTTCCCTCTCTGTTATAACATTTTAAAATTTTTAGTTAAAGCAGATTTTGTTGCCGCACACACATATCGCACACTTCACTGGAATTTCACTTTACTAATGTAAATATTTATTAAAATGCAATAAAGTTGAAGCTTTCTCCCTTATACCATTGCCAAGATATTGCGGAACCATGTTGCCGTGGTATTAACTATGTTTGCTTTTATGGTTTTAATTCAAAAACTTCCAGCAGTTTTCACTACTTTTTCTAATTTTTTTTCCTACTGTTTTACAACTTCAAACTCGGTGCCAAAAAGTAAAAAAAAAAGTGAAGAAAAAAAAAACAAAAAAATAAAAGAAATCAAAAAAATTAAAATTAAAAAAAAAAGACAAACTTACTCTTCTTTCGAAATAAGAAACAAAAATTTAACAAGAACTTGCAACGGCAACAACGTTCAAAGAACACACACTTGGAGTTGCGTTGTGATATCTAACCTTTAATAAGCATTTACGACGGAGCGTATAGAACAGATTTGTAAAAGTATGCATATAAAGTTTTCTTTTTCAACTTGTTTTTGTTTATTTTAAAACTAATTTTAATAAAAAAGTATCAAAAATTAGGAAAGATTTGCTTTCCTTAAATATAAATGTTTTACTTTTAAAGTTTGAATTTTTAAAATCGTGGTCTTTATTGTAGAAATATTATGTTCTATTAAAACGCGTACACTTTGGTTACATAAGATCAACAGGCCAAACCTTGGAGTGCAAAAAACTGCTGTTGAAAAATTATTTTTAACAAATCAAATTAAAAAAGTGCTGCATATCCCCTAATCATTTGCGGCCAAGGAACAGTTTTTCATTTCTGTAGTGCACTAGAAGGCTTAGAGAATTGACCTAGCATTTCTGAATCTGAACTGTATCGAAACCAAGCAATTGAATTTTGAAGCTTAAGTAAAATAATGGTCAATTGATTTCTTAATGTCATTCAATTTAATATTTTCCACCTATCTCTGAAAGACTTTTTTACATAGATTTTGAAAGAAACTCTTTGATTTAATTTAATGAAACATTTCAACAGCCAGCTGTATAACAAAAAATTGAGATATTAAATTTAACAAAGCTTAATTTAAGTCCCTCATACGCAATATTTAAAAAAAAAAATTTGAAAATATTCTAAGAATTGATATATCAAATTCATTCGAAAAATTTGGAAAAATCAAGTAAAAAAAAAAATTCAAAATTTTATGTGCTCTATTTTACATTGCTGTTATTCACCACTACGGCAAAATGGCGGTACAAAAATTTCTCTAACGTCAACTTTTGTAACTTCTGGTCTTAAAAAGCTGCTGCGGAGTTATACTTTATTTTTAACTTACTTGCGTTAGCCACTTTTACAAGCCTTACAAAGTTGCCACAAAATCATTTTTTTATTTATTTTTTCAAGGCAACAGGCAAAACTTTAACTGCGAAAACTTTGATTTTTCTAATGAAGAAGTCGTTGTCGTTGTTGCTTTTGTTTTGCATAGTTGTTGCTCGTCGCTGTTTGACCTGAATGCATATATGACCCTTATATTTAAGGCGCACAGCATGAGCTACATATATGCTGTTCTTTTGTGCAAAGAGGTCTTCGCTGCGATCTGTGTAGTTTCCGTCTCATAAAGCACAACGTTTGCATGTTAGCGGCAACTTTCAAGTTTCACAAGCTTTTCTATGGGCGTAAGTTGCGCACTGTCTGTCGGTTGCTTCTTTCTCTTTTTGCAGGAAATTTCTTCAGCTGTTTTTGTTGCCGCAGTTGCAAATGCGCAAATAAATAATTACAAAATTGCAATTCAACAACGCATTGTTTAAGCGCTCACTTTTCTTTTGTCTTAAAGTAGGCGTGTTACCGCATGCTGTTGGTAGGTGTTCTTATGCAATTTATATTTGCTTGTCAGTATTGCTAGCAAAGCGAGAGAGAGAGAGAGTGCGACTTTCTTTTACCTTTTTAAATAAAAAGTTTTTTGCTTGTGTTAAGGAAAAATAATTTTTAATTTATTTTTCACATTATTGCTTTTCTCTGTCTGTTTGCTTGTTGCCTTCTCGCACACTGCCTGTTTCATTTGTCTGTTGCAGTTGCATTTGCCGTTTGTGCAAAGTTTGCGCAAGTTTTTCCCTTTTTTCTCATTTTATTTTGAAATAATTTCATACAAGTGTTTGCTTTAAGTTTTCCTTTTGTTTTATGACATGGCATGACTGCAAGTTTGTTGTAAATTGCCACAGAATGCAATTAAGAAAGTTGCTAATGTCAAATGTTTGCAATTTGTATGAAGCTATGACTCGATATGGCTTGGTAGCTATAAATAATTTTTGTTTAATTCACTTTGTATTGATTTTATGGTGCAAATAATTATCCTGTGACATAAATAAAAATAAATTTCCAATAAAGTTTCTTATTATTATTCGATAATGCTTATGCGATTCTGAGTGTTATAAGCAAATTTCTTCATTCTGACATATAACACGCTTCTCTTGTGTCTTTTATCTCCTCACAAGGCATAGGGTTTCCACAAAACTCTTCCAACATGCACGCTCAGTAGCAAATGGCTTAAAAATCCTTTAACATTTCCCTGCTTTGCAGTTTTTCTTTTCTAGCGATCTTCTCGACGATAAAACGGTGCAATGGAATTAGAAAAGTAGTGGGCACTTACGATTTTCATAGATATAAAAAAAAACTGAAAACATATGTGTAGTATAAATTAAAAACGTTGTTTTTTTACAGATGGAAGAGGGGGATATCCCTAATTTAACAATAAGTTCAATTAAGTGGTTTTTTTCCAAATTTTTTTTTCGGCTTTTCAGTACTTTTCAACTGTTTCAACATTTTTTCACCGCTTTCAAAATTTTTGCACCGCTTTCGACATTTTTAATGTTTTTTTTTTGAATTTTTAATAATTTTTTTTGTTAAATTTTCTGAATTTGTAACATTTTTCTTATATTCATAATCGACCTTATTAAACTTTTTTCAATAATTCCATATTTTTTATGACTTTTTTTTATCCTCTTTCAACTTTCTCCATATTTTTTCGACTTTTGCAGCGATTTTCAATCGTTCCAACATTTTTCAACCTCTTTCAACATATTCCATTTATCAATTTTTTTAAGATTTTTCAACAATTTTCAACATTTCCCATACTTTTTGAGCTGTTTCAATATTTTCTACATTTCCATAAAAAGCTTTTACTTACTTACTTACTTAGATGACCATAACAACCCGTTGTCAGGTTACGGCCGACCTCATTAGCTCTCGCCAGGCGCCTCTGTTTTGCGCCTTCTCCAATCGTTAATGCCAAGCGCGGTTAGGGATTCCTCAGCTTGGTCTATCCACCGGAGGCATGGTCTCCCTCTTCGTCGTTGACCGGGGACCGTCCCTTCGAATACCTTTTTCGCTGGAGCTTCTTTATCCATACGATGGACATGACCCAGCCAGCGTAGTCGCTGTATTGTTATACGCTTAACTATGTCAATGTCGGCGTAGAGCTCATACAGCTCGTGGTTCATTCGAATGCGATAGTCGTCGCCAACTCGCTTTTACCTTAATTTAAATTCAAATTTTTGATCGAACAATGATTGGCCTCTTGGTACTTGAATGGCAAAGTGTTGTAAGTACACTCTGAATTAAATTTGAGTGAAAATCGGGAGGCACAAAGACTTATGTATTTTTTTTTTAAGTAACAAGAGTAACTGCATCTGTAAAATATTTTTCAAAGTTCCTTAAAGTGTGTTTAAATATCGGGAAAATGTTACTGATACTTAAGCTGAAAAAAAGCAGCATGTTTTTAGAATATACTATCCATGAATTAAGGTTTTTTATGAAATAAGGATCCAAAAGACTGATAATTTTCTTATGCGACAGAAAAGGTTAGAAAGAGACTGACTGCAAAATGAATAGCTTTAATGAAGTGAAATTGCTTTACGAAATTGTTCTCTGACCATATTAGAAAGCGAAAATTCAAAATTTTTCCAAAATAAAAAGCACGCCATGTACTTAACTCAAGCTCCAAAAGTACTGAACTAATTTTCAGAAGGAAATTGTTAATCCTTTTTCTTAAGGAAGGTTATTAAAAAAGGTAATAAACAATATTCTTTAACCTAACTTTTCGAGTAAAATTTTTAAGTAGCTTAGTTTCGCGATTTTATTTCTATTCTTGTCGCCCTTTCTTATTTTTTTTCCCGTACTTTTCGATGTAGTTGGATTTATTTCAATATTAATTGTTTTAATTTTTCTCTATCAATGTTTTTTGATGCCTTTTGACTTTTCAATTTATTGAAAGACTTAAGAAAGTATTTTATAATCTGATAATCGAATATATCGATACTTTTTGTTGCTATTCAAAACATTTGGTTTTCGGTCGACTTATTTTGTAGTTTTTGATAGTTTTAAACTTTTTATCAATTTCTTCAATATTCTTCGATGTACTTAGACTTTTATCTCCTTTTTCGATGTAATTAGCTGATTTTCAACTATCATCGACCCCACGTTTTGACTTCTTTGTACATTATTGAGTCTTCATACCTTCGATATCAAAAGTCTGAAAGCAACCAAAAACAAAAATTATTGAAAAAATTTTACATAAAATTCTGAATTCGTAAGGTATCGGAATAGTCAATATAGGTTTGATAAAGCAAATGAATGCATTGAACAATAATATTATTCAATTTGTCTGAACCGCCCAGATGTATGTACATTAGGGTGATTCAAATTTTTTATTTTTTGTTTTTTTTTAAGTGCTGTTGCTTAAAAAGTAAGTTTATGATATGAAGAAAAAGCTCACGAAAATTCAGCTCTGTAACTCAATTTTATAAGGTAGCGCCGGAGCCTGTTAGTTTTACATGTAAATTGTATGGAAAAAATATTTTTTTCAAAAAAGGTGTCTAAATGAATAGGTGATTAGTGCTGTTGAGCTGAAAAGGGTCGTTTTTCGATGTAATTTTTTACGCTGAATCCGAATCTGGCCTCAGAATTGACCCATCATGTCGGAATCCTGAAATATTTGAGGCTAAGTACCTAAAACATGATGTTTTTTGTCTACTTTCGAGGCCATGTATAGGATTCAAAGAAAGTTGATCAGCTTATTTTTAACAAAAGCATCATTTAGTACCATCCTTGCCCTTTAAAATGAGCTTTCAAGTGGTGATCTGTGATGTTTCCTTGCAAAGTTATAGCCATTTTAAAGTGACATGAATTGGATCCCCTACAATGGGTTGCAACCCAACAATATTAACCAAATTCATTTCAAATTCATGTCACCTTGAAATGGCTGCAACTTTGCAAGGAAGCATCACAGATCACCACTTGAAAACTCATTTTAAAGGGCAAGGATGGTACTAAATGATGCTTTTGTTAAAAACAAGCTGATCAACTTTCTTTGAATCCTATACATGACCTCGAAAATAGACAAAAAATATCATGTTTCAGGTAATTAACCTCAAATATTTCAGGATTCCGACATGATGGGTCAATTCTGAGGCCAGATTCGGATTCAGCGTAAAAAATTACGTCGAAAAACGACCCTTTTCAGCTCAACAACACTAATCACCTATTCATTTAGATACCTTTTTTGTAAAAAATAATTTTTCCATACAATTTACATGTAAAACTAACAGGCTCCGGCGCCACCTTATAAAATTAAGTTACAGAGCTGAAATTTCGTGAACTTTTTCTTCATATCATAAACTTACTTTTTAAGCAACAGCACCTTAAAAAAAACTAAAAAAAAAAAAATTTGAATCACCCTAATGTACATACGTCGATTATGTCATATGTATTTTAATTAATATAAATTTTTGTACACACATGCGCAGCAGTCGTACGTATATCAGATTTAAATTAAATTTCAAGTGCAAATAAATTTAAAAAAAAAAATTGCACATGTGAATGTGTGCAAAAATTTGCACAACTACTTCTATTCAAACCAGCTATGCAAATACTGATGGTTGAGTCATGTTGCTGCAACATCGTCAGCAGCATCAGCATCTGCAGCAGCAATATCAAACGTTAACAAACATAATTAAGTACATTAGCTATTGCTTAACTTAATCAACTTAATGCAAATATATTCAATGATGATGACTTGCTATTGCTGCTTCAAGGAAGAAAAATATTCACTTAAAAAGTAACTGCATGTGCAGGACAAGCAGTTGCAATTATGGTAACAACAAGATGAAATTATTCGTCAAAGGTGAATCAAATTTTTCTCAAAATTTTCTTGGTAAAGCGCCTTACAAACACAAAAAATGAACAGTATAAAGACATTAAATGGCATGCCTTTCAAGTGAATTTTATGTCTACAGTATGAAGACACATAGGTGTCATGCTTATGTCTTTATAAAGAGCTTATTATGAGCTTTAAAATTGCATACTTAGAACACTTTTACGTCTTTCTTTTATGTCTTGCTCTAGCAAGATATCATAAAATTGAATTTTACTATAATGGCAAAGTATCTTTGTAAGCTAGGTTTTTGTCTTGATAACTTCCGCGTTTGCTACTTAGGTCGCTCTTACAAAACTATCAGGTGTTGGGGTATGTAGATGATATTGATATTGTCGCTACCTCTGAGTTATGTTGCAGCAAAACCTTTGTTAAAATTGAAGATACGGCAAAACGAGTGAAACAAGAAATTATTGAGTACAACACAATGTTAATGTAGTGGAGTAAAAAATCAACAAATGTTTTTCATATGCTATGGGACTCTGTGGGCTTAAAACTTTCAGTATGAAAAACTTGCTGATTAAGACTTAGTTTATAATTAGCCTTTAACTGATTTAATTAATTTCAATCGTAAATTAATTTGAGCTTAGTAGCCGCTTTAACGTCAAACTCTTTCTAAAGTTAAACTAACATTGAAATTAAAGAAAACTTAAACTTATCCGAATGAAGTACTGGGCCTAAGTTGTAGGCACAATTAAATATACACTTTAACGCAAAATAAACACATACATACGCACACTGTATAGAAATCAGCCTTTGCATAAATAAGCACAGTGTGAGCTCCTTCTAGTAGGTGTAGCACGCATGCATGTTTGCGTGTGTCTGTACAATTCAAACATAACTCATGTCATGTCAGGAAAGTAAACCGAAATCGACAGCAACAGAATCAGCAACAGCATTTTCCAGCAGCACACAAATTGTGAGTTCTGAGTGAGACAAGGCTTTATAAGACTCAGGGACGTGAAAAGGAGAAAAGCCTAAAAGAAATGCAAAGACAGGTTTGATTAAATAAAAGCAATGAAATGAAATATTAACATGCTTGCACGATTACAGATAAATAAATTTAGTTATCTGATTTGTACATATGTAGGGTAAAGCAAGCAAAAGATATGCACCGGATATTTGAGCTTTTCCAACTTACTTATTTGGCTACCAACCCGTTGAGTGTCATTTGCTGATCTTTTATTATTTTAGTCTACCTCTATCTCGGGTGAAAATCTTTACAGTATACCAGTTATTGATTTGGGATGGAGCTTACCTAAGAATCACGAACTTTGAACATTAAAATATTTAAGTGATATGAAAAAACTTGAATTGTTGCCTTTAAGTATTAGTATTAGGAGACCAATCATAAGTTTATTTTTATTGATTTAATTAGTTTGTTAGTTAAGATATATGTTATTTTTTTAATAAAGTTTCTCGATAGATGCTTTTTTCAAAACTTTTAATTCAAAAAAGAAAAAAAGTGATAAAAATTAGTTTGCATTACAATATTTTATAATAGCATTATTTTTGAAAAGGAAGTACATGCATTACATAAAACATTTTGTTTTATACACAAATTTTATACATTTGCTTATGACACTGACGAAACTATCTATTATTCATTTGCCGTGATTGTATTTCGGATCCATGAAATATAGTTAGAAACATTTGCGTAAACACGTGGATAACCATGAAAACCACATCCCATATACTTTCCAAATGAAACAATACCAACTTGGTAATAGGGCTTGTCTCCATCCTTTTCATCAGAAGTTGGTAATCGCATAAATAGTGGTCCACCAGAATCACCTTTGCAATGGCTTACACCAGCTTCCCCTCCAGCACAAATTTGAAGTTTACGTTTCATTTCACGACCGGGAATATCCTTGAATGCTTCGCATTCATCAGCGTCCCATATTTTCACTGTGGTTTTGAGTAGATGTTGACCTGTACCATGTTCAGTTTTGCCCCATCCACTCACAATTCCGTTCTGGTGAAAAATATTACTACCAGTACCTTGATTATCATAAGGCAAACAAATGGGTTTGAATGCCTCAGAGAATTTTACTGCATCTTTCAATTGTATGAGTGCAATATCATTGTAAAGTTGAAAATCATCATATTCTTCATGTATAATTGCTTTGCTTATTTGAACTTCTGTAGCGGTGGAATCACAAAAGCCTCTTCGAACGTCGTTATCAAATTCACATTCCATTGCACCTATATATGCTACAGTAGCTTCCCTCCTATAAAAGCAATGAGCAGCTGACAAAATCCAACGTGAGTTTATAAGACTGCCACCACATCCCATTGGAAAATATACCATCCATGGAAGCTCGTGCTTTTCAACTTTGATACCGCCATAAATACGTCCCGTAGAAATCGTTGGTTTCTTACCAAAACCACAATATGGGGGTACTGGGAAGTTTTCACTTTGCTGGAAACCTAAGTTACTTTTAAGGATATCTGTAAAAAAAAGTGTTAAATAAAAGATATTTGAGATATTCACATTAAAAAAAATAGCAATAAAGTTACATTTGTTTTCCACTTTTATTAGGAAGAAAACAGATGATACTCAATTAGTTAAGTAATTTATTACTGCGTTTAGAAAATATGTACAAAAATCAAGACAGTTCATTATTCGAATCACACAAACACACAAAACCTCATACAGTAGAACTTCAATTTCGAGAAAAAAGCTGTCGATATTCTTGCTCAAAATTTTTCATCAATTTCAATAATTTTTGACCTTTCGATTTATTTACTACGTAATTTTTTTTTTGTAAATAAGCGATAAATATTTTTTAAGGATCTCCAACATATACACTTTAGAGCTAAAAAACTTCTTGTGATACATCCAACATCTAATAATGCAAAAAAAAAAATTGTTCAAAAAACAGCTAAATGCGATTTTTTGGAATATTAAAAAGTAACTAAGCCCCAATTTATCTTCGACATTTGATTTTCAAAATCTTCTCATTGATTGCTCGTTGCAGAAAATTTTTCATGTTTCCGTTTTTTTTATTCAATTCTTCGGTATTTTGTTGCGGATTTTGATCAGAGTCTCTTTTTGTAGAGTTGGTTTGGAGCGTTGGTTATGTTCAAATACCATTTTTGATCTTGCTTAATCAACAACTCTTAAAAAGGCCTCTTCGAAACAACAATAACTCGCTAAGCCGATAAGAAATTTGGAATGTTTCCGTGCATCAAATATTTTCTAAATGCATATTCGAAAAGTTTCTGAAGGTAATTCTTAAAATTATTATCTTATTAATTTACAAATTGACAAAATAAAAAGTTTTTCGAAAACAATTTCAAATAACATAGACAATTTTGTACAGAAACGCAAATCTTCCTTTAAGGCTTATTGCCCATCCACAATAAATGGTACCAAAATTAACCAGTAGGGTTAAGATAAGCTAAGCGGAGCACTAATGACCCGACTACTTGGAATTTTCGAAACAAAGTATTATTTTGATACTACAGGTAGTAATTAAATAACTCCCAGAAAAGTTTTTATAAATAAGAATTATTATGATTATTGCAAGGCTGTTAAAAATTTTTATTCTTCTATGAAAAAATCAAGCAAAACGGGTATGGTGTCAAAAAATATTTCCGTGAAAACTCTTTTTGATTAAATTAGTTGGTTTTATATAAGTTACTTTCAGACTACCGAGGAATTAAGGAACTTACCGCCTGGACGAAAAAGTGGTTATTACTAGTATTTACTAATATGTATTTACTTACTTGCTGATATTCCCAAAAAAATGCATATTAGGAAAGCCAAGAAATTAAGTGTTTTCTTCATGTCGACTACTACTCGAAAAAGTTACTATACTTTTCTGAAAAGCACTACGTGTTCTTATACCGAAAATTTGCTTATGAAATTTTAGTAAGACGAAGAAATAAGATTTGGAATTCGTTAACCGTATCGTCTTATTAGTTTGGCAAACATTTTGATTTATCGCGTAAATGATGTATGTGATGCCGAGGTTCATTAATCATCGCCACTGCTTTAATAAATTAAAAGTTAGTGATAAGATCTACTGATTTATTTTAAAGCGAATTCGAACATTCTTTTCTCGGAAATCGATGATTAGAAATTACAAAGTAAACTTTTGGGACGTTCACTTATTACGTGGTTCCAATAGCTGAGAACCACGAATTTGTGTCAGCGGCAATTTTACTTTACTTTGAGGAGAAATATTACATGCTCAGTAAAATAATGGAAAACCATTGGAAATTACTTAATTATTTTTGACATGAATTTCAAACCAAGATTCCCTTTAACCCAAAAATTTTAAAGAATTGAATAAATGCTTTTTGCTTGTGTAATTTTGTCTTCAAGCCACTGGGACTTCATAAAAAATCTTGATTGTCTTAGTAAGTATAGTTGTATTGTAAAGAAACACGGTATCAAATTCATGTCACATTAATATGGCCATAACTTTGAAACATTTGAAAGCTCACTTTCAAGAGGAACTGTGGTACTAAATAATGAGTTTTCTGTAAACAAACTGAAAGCATTTTTGAATATTAAACATAACCTCAAAAGTAGAAATTAACGCTAATTTTTTAAGATACTGACATTATGAGCCAATTCTGAGGGCTTACTTGGATAAAGGTCGAGAAATTTATTTGGATATCAGCCGCATATATACAACAATAAATCCTCGAAGATCTTTATAACTTTTAAAAAATAGAATAATTAAGGATATTCAAAACAAGTTCAATTTAAAAAGTTATAACATTGTCTCAATTGAGAACCTTTTAAAATCTGTGAAAATTTAACTAAAGTACATACCTTGACATATGCGGCGCATGCAGTAATCCCCTCTTAGTCGAAACACTTCTTATTGACTTTCACTGTGTATAATAGCACTTTTACAACTTCTCTCCTTTGCCATCTCCACAGCTAAACTGCTAATGAAGTAAAATTTTCTTTTAAACTGACAGCCAACTGTTGAGCTGTTTCTATTTGGAGGGGCACAGTTTCTTCAGCAGTTATTATTTGATCAAATTATAATAATAATAGAGTTTAGCTACTACAGCTATTATAGCCTTCTTAGCTATTTAGCATTGAAGCTTTATACCAAGTAAAAAGCTTATTCAATAAAAAATGGAATAGAAAAAATTATCATGCACATTAATTTGTTATTTATTTTATAATTTTTTCTTAGCTTTATCGCACTTTCTCAACATACCCACTCACACCATGTAAAAATAGACATATATATATTAAAATAATTATATGTATAAATTTACGTGGTCCAAGGCATAAATGTTAGAAAAAATTTACCCAGCATGCTGTGGGGCTCGGAAACACAAACAAAAAAATTCACACCACCATTAAGCTACAAATTTAGCTACAGTTAGTTTTCAGTCTAAGCTTGAGTTGACCTTTTGACAAGCTAATGTTATAAACTTCGCAATTATTAATAAGAGTTGTCATGCGATTAAAAGGAGCTGTAGCCATATAATTAGTTCTACTAACCGGTTGGTAAAATAACTGATAAGAGTTACGAGTACTCCTCCGATTACTATTAAAATGTATATAGTTAAGAAGCTCTGGTGCAGCAAGAGACCCAGTTACAAGTTGATGCAGATAAAGTATATCCGCAATATTTCTACGCGAGCTCAAAGACTGCATATGTAATAACTTTAAACGATCCTCATAAGGAGGAAGGTTTAAAGGGTCAATCCAATTTAAGCCATTGAGAGCAAAACGAATGAAATTTTTTTGAATTCTTTCAATTCTATTTATATGAATATTATAAAATGGTGACCATACTTGGCTGGCGTACTCTAAGTGAGGGCGCACTATTGTATTATATAAAGTCACCGTTACTAAAGGGCTATTAAATTCTTTTGCCCACCTCTTAATAAAGCCAAGCAGAGATGAGGATTTTTTACAAATTTGATTAATATGCTCATTAAAAGTCAACTTAGTATCAAAATGTATACCTAGGTCTTTGACTACATCGACACGACAAATATTTTTATCTTTTAATTTATAATCAAATTCCACAATAGTTTTCTTCCTGGTAAAAATCATAGCTTGGCATTTATCATGATTAAGATGTAAGTTATTCTTAGAACACCAAACTTCAAAGGATTTCAAGTCAGACTGTAGTGGAATAGTGTCACCAACCCCCTTTACGTTCCTGTAAATTTTCATGTCATCTGCATATACTAACAGATGGGAGTTTTTAATAACATGTGTAACGTCATTAATTGCTAAAATGAACAGGAGCGGCCCCAGGTGGCTTCCTTGTGGAACACCTGATGTCGCGCTAAATGGGGAGGAAAACACTCTCCTAAATTTTATTTGATACGAGCGATCAGATAAATAAGATTCAATCCAGCTGACAAAACTTAAGAGAAATCCAAGCTTCTTTAACTTAAACAAAATCAAATTATTTGGTAATTTGTCAAATGCTTTACTGAAGTCAGTGTAGGTGCAGTCAACTTGCCCACCAGAGTCGAAAGAGCTTAATGCAAAAGAAGTGAAATCAAGGAGGTTAGAAACTGTAGATCTGCCATTAACAAAACCATGCTGACGAGTTGTTATGACTTCACCACAGCACACCTTAACCTGATCGTATATAATATGTTCAAAAATTTTCGGTATTGATGATAACTTAGCCACGGGCCTGTAGTTTGAAACATCATTTTTACACCCTTTCTTGAAAATGGGGCTAATGTATGCATTTTTCCAAAACTTAGGAAAATAGCTTTCTTGAATTGATCTATTAAATAAAATACTGAGGGGTTGACTCAGCACAGAGCTGCAGTTTACTAAAACTGTCGCAGGAATACCATCCGGCCCGGAGTTGAAGTCATCATCAACAGATGAAATATATTTCTCTATGAGGTCAGGAGAGAAAGATATCTCATTAACCGAAACTAAAGGGTCGTTATCCATATATTCAAAATAGTTGATTTCAGGGCTAAATAAATCCGTAGAAAACGATTCATTAAACAAATTAGCAAACAACCCGGCTATAACTTGTGGGTCGCTAGTGAGCCCATCAACTGTTTTAAACTCAGATGGAAACTCGTCAGATTTTTTTTTAGAATTAATAAAACCCCAAAAATTTTTGGGGTCATGAAGAACATTCAGCCTTATTTTATTTAGCGCTTCCTCAAAATTTTTATGTGTGTCGACTCTCTTTCGATTTTTAAGCTATTTCTGGTTTTAAGAATTTGATATCAATTTAAGTGCGTATTATCCTATTCACAGTTCCAAGAAACAGTCAAACTTTTTGTTAAGTGTACTCTTTGTTGATGTTTTAACTTCAGCAACCAGTTAAAGATTTTCCTTCTTCAATAGTGACTTATGTGTGACTACTGTATTTTACTTTCTTTTATAAGCAATACAGATTGATTTTTCTTATAATGGACTATTTTTGTTTACAATTAGCTGGAAAATTAAATTAAGCGGGACCTTCTTATTCCGCTAGAATAGTGTGCACTTCTTACGGGAGATTTAATTAAGCGATGACTACTGTATTTTAAAAAGTAAAAAATTTTACCAAAATATGATTCAAACTTCATCCTATGAATTATACGATTTTTTTTGAAATTTGTGCAGAAAATTGAAAAAAAAATTGCCAATACTTAAACAGCCCTAATAAACACTAGCATAAAAATGTTTTTCAATACCTTCAAGCACTCCTCGACAAAAATGCTT
Organism: Tricholauxania praeusta; assembly: GCA_949775025.1. NCBI lineage: Eukaryota > Metazoa > Arthropoda > Insecta > Diptera > Lauxaniidae > Tricholauxania > Tricholauxania praeusta. The sequence goes on along the minus strand of OX459030.1, from coordinate 112,964,609 downwards.
GCATAATCGAAATTATTAATGTGCTGCTTTTAGGCGTCTAAAAGCAAACATTAATCTACAAAACGGCAAACATATCGTCATATGCTGCTATTGCTCTCTTCTATCTTTGTTGTGTTTATTCAAACCATTCCTGTATTTTATTTTGCTATATTCATTCTTTGATCTACATATACATACATAAGCATGAATATGCCCAAAAAATTTTTAAAAAGTTATTTATGTATATTGAATGTTGAAATTTTTCGGCAGTAAATTTATATCGCGTTGAATTGTAATTTATGATTTTATTGCATATTTGTAGGTCATGTTATCAATTTAATTTATTTTAATATTAAATAAAATAACCTTGATAATTATTCCTTTCTCACCACTGTTTTCATGTTATGTTTAGTGAAATTCAGCAATTATTTTCAATTTCAACTCACATGTCATAAGATAACAGTATATGTACATAGGACGGTCTTTTACAAACCGAACACTTTTCGGACGACACACACTTGATTTGGCTGAAATTTTTTTTATGGATTCTGTATCGAAAAAGAAGAGATACGCGTTCGAGGATTTTTTTGAATTTTTTTTCTTTACAAAATAGAGCGAATTTAAATTTTGAGAATTTCGTGATTTTTGGCATGGAGGCTGATTTTAAAAGATTGATAACTCCGGTTCTGTAAAAGTTAGAAAATTAATTTTACTTTCATTTTAAAGTTAAGAGAACGAACTTGAAGAAAAAAATTATTTTTAAAAAAATTATTAACAAATAAATATTGTTATAAAAAATTAAAATTTTTAGTATTTTCTCCTACCCTGTATTAAATTTTTAACATAATCATCGCGTTCTACGTCAAATTTCCTATCGAAAACGCATAACTTTTTTAATGGGCAAACTATCATTACTATTAGAAATAAATTAATTTGTGTAGTGCGGCACATCTTATTTGCACGCGTATTCTACACTAATTTACAAATTTGGGGTTCATCTCGAGATCTGGTTTTTCATAGACTTTTTTCTATGTATTTTGGGGCGTAGGTTCCAAAAATGGCAACCATTTATTTTTTGTTAAGGATTGTTTTCGAGATATCCCCGAAAAATCCTTTTTTTTAGCACTTTTTTCATTTATTTGGCCATATCTCCATGAATATTTTTTCGACTCAAAATGCTTTTCAGCATTCAAAAAGATCTTTGTATTTCCTTTCTAACAATATACTGTTTGTCTGAATCGGATAAGATTGGATGGAGTTACAAGCGCTCAAAATCCAAAAAAACTGACTTTTTTGGTCTTTTTTAAAAATCACTAAACTTAACTAAATTTAAATTGCTCCATTTGAATAAAAAAATCTTTCTTTTTCGCATTTTTAAGATTAAAAATGAAAGACTATTCTTTTGCAAATATTTTAATTATAATTTTACGAAAATCGAACAAAAATCGAACAAAAACCATAAAAAACTTGCAATAAAATTAAAATCTGTATGTAATTCCACATAATTCATAAGTGAATTAATTTAAGAAGTTGCTTTTTGGGGAAACAATTTCTTTCGGACTTAGGATTAGTGAACAACAGAATACGATCAAAACAAAACAAAACACGAAACTGAAGCGATTAAAAATGTTTGCTGGGTGTGCTTACACATAAAGAGATATGCCTTGCTACAACTCAACAATCAATGCCCTTGTTTTTTATTCTGTACCCTTAATACTCTGCCTGCTACTCATCAATAAATGCAAAAACATATAATGCGTACATAGGTGTCTATACATACAAGTGTATGTGTGCACGTATAGCAACACATGTTAACACAAACGGTATTGATGCTGTAGTGAGCTCTGCTTGTGCAATAGCATCGATTTGATTTTGATGTTGTTGTTTTTTTTGCCGTTGCTCTTGCGTTTGTATTCATGTTGCTCAATCATTAAGTTAATGTTATCAATAAGTTGACAAGGCGCCTAAGCATATGCAATAAGTATCAAGCTTAATATGCTTAAGTGATTGCATATCCGTTGGCATTATGTGCCAGGTTTTTTTTTTTATTTGTTTATATCAAACGAAAATCTGATTTATGACAATTGACAGTGAGAAGATAATGTCGAATTTTTTTTAATAAAATATCCCAGTAAACGTTTTTATTCGCATTAATATTATTGCAATCAAATTCGATATCACGCGAAATAATATACTGATATGAAGCGAAGTTTTTCGGGAGAAATTGCTCCACAAAATTTCGCATATGAAACATATACTTATGATTACTTTTGAGGTAGGAATAAATACAATGTTGTCGATTTGGTATAATAATTTCAGTTTTTTGGATGTTTGTATTGAAATGACAGTGACAATATTAGATTGCAGTCTGAAAAGTGAATTTGAGTTCCCAGAAAACAGGCTGTAAACATAAATATGAGTATATTAGCTTTCAATTAATTTTCTTTTCAGCTTGCAAAATAGACCTAAGAACATACATAGATTTTATGTTTATTTAAATATATGCTGCAACACTTTCGGCTGATATTTCGTTTAAAGTGAACTCCTTAAAAATATTAAAATGTAATTTGTGAAAAAAATTGTTGATATATTAGCCGCATATTCTTGCTGCTATATGCAGTGGGATTCAAAAGCTTTCATGAATATTGTTTCGAAAACTTTACATTGAAGAGAAGATTTATTGGGGGTTGGAATTAATTTTAAAGGTTTTTTTTTTCCGGTTTTTGAGCATTTATTTAGAAAAAACGGCACGATGTATATTATTCAAAGTATTGTCCATCGTTAGCTACAACATTTGACAATCTTTCTGGCAGCATATGGACTCCGCGCCGGAAGAACGACTCGTCTTTTGAGGCAATCCACGAATCGACCCATTTTTTGGTATCCTCGTAGTGAAGCGCTGCTCAGCCAAGCCATGCGTCATCGATCTGAATAGGTGGTAGTCGAAAGGGGCTATGTCTGGGCCCCACCAAATACACAGCATAAGCTTGGCGCCATGAATATTCGGCTTGGCCGTCGATGTTGATGCATGGCCGGGTGGTCCCCACAATTTTTTTCGCTTAGGATTATCGTAATGGATCCACTTTTCATCGCCAGTGATAATACGATGCAAAAAACTCTTCCTTTTATGCCGTTGAAGCAGTTGTTCGCACATGCAAAATCGCCGTTCAACGTCTCTCGGCTTCAACTCGTACGGCACCCAATTTCCTTGCTTTTGAATCATTCCCATGGCCTTTAGGCGTTTGCCGACCGTTGATAAGTCGACTCCCAATGATTCTGACAATTCTTGAAGGGTTTGACACGGGTCTTCATCGAGCAAAGCCTCCAATTCCTCATCTTCAAACTTTTTCGGCTGGCCCGGACGCTCTTTGTCTTCCGTATCAAAATCACCACTTTTAAACCGACGGAACCAGTACTCACAAGTAGAAATCGATGGAGCATAGTCGCCGTGAGGCTCAGTAAGCGTGCGTTGTGCTTCAACCGCTTTTGTCTTCAAATGGAAGCACAAAAGTAAACCTTCCCACAAATTGCGTTTTGTTGGAACGAAAGTCGACATGTTCACAGAGAAAAAAATATATGTTGTTTACACTTCAGTGGAATGACATACTGAAAAATGAAGCTTAGACAATGTGCTTTGAAATGAATATAGTCACAGGTGTGCCCGATGCGATCTATTGATAGTTACGCCATCTCTTAGAAAACCTTTAAAACTAATTCCAACCCCCAATATAATAGCGAATATTTAGTTATTTAACATTAGCTTAGTCTATCAAAATAATATTTTCTACATTTTAATACTGAAAAAAAAAAAAAAAAAAAAAAAAATGAAATAAAAAATAACTAGAAAAACGTTTGGAAGAAGAAAAATCAAATTATGTTTAATCAAAAAGTTAATGTTTTAAATTAAAGCCCTAGGCATGGGATCATTTAAAGCCAAATTTTTTCTTACGAAGGCGACATTAAAAGCATCCAAATGTTGAAGAAATGTAGCAGAATTATTAATAGAGTTCTCTCAAATAGTTAAGGACAAACTGCAATTCTACACATAACATATAAAACAAAGACTAATGATAGGAAAGTGCTCATAATTTGTAACGTTCTTAAATTTATAAATTTAAATCGAGCAATATAAAACTTAAAACGTTCGTTAAAGTGCAAATTCGAAAAACAAATCGAATTGAAGTTTGCTAAATACGTTAAATGCATCTAGTGTGGACATTTTAGTCTCATAATTTCCGTCAAATAATTTGGCAAGGAGAATAATATACAGCTATTTATATTATTTCCTAGAATATAGTTTTTTCTGTAAGATATTTTGTACCAAAATAAAGTTCAAGCTACCAATATTTGTTGAATGAATATTTTATACTTGACACAAGAATCCCATCGAACATACTTTACCAATTAAATAGAAAATTTTTAAAAAATGTAAACTTACATTGTTACTGCAATGGTTGATTCAGTTGATTAATCATCATCATCTTTTCTGAAAAAAAAAAACGAAAATTCCCCAAAACTTACATCAATATAAATTGCAATTAAATTGATTGTACAATTATCGCTAGCAAATATCATAGCAGCAGTCTGGTTAAAACGAGTGAAAGCATAGAATAAGGAGATAAATGAGCAATTACAATAAAAAGACAATTGCAAAAACAAATGACAATAACAATAGTAGACCTATCGCCGATAAAAATAAAAGACCACAAAAAAGTGCCAGTTAGAATGTTTGAGCAAAAAATTGACTTTTGGCGCAAAATTCATTCTGATAATCATCGAATCGATTTCTTTTCTTCTGCTTAAAAGTAGAAAAATTTGCGCTTTCTTAAATTTTTTTGGTACTTTTACTATTTTTGTTTTACGTGTTGCTTCTATTATTTCTTTTTCTTGGACAGTTTTCATTTTATAAAAAATAATTTTCACACTATACTTAAACCTGCTACATTTTTCACGAACATCTTTATTATTTGGTCACACTTCATTAAATTACTCCGTCAATTTAGCGTTTTAGATGTTCTGATTATACTAGCGGCAGGCGTGTCCGTCAACCGATTTCGCCCATTTTCAATTGCAAGAGCTTTGTTTAAAGCTGTATGTCATAGCTTAATCGACTACACCCTCAGCGTAGCGTATAAAAATCGATCAAACGCACCTTACAAATAAGTTATTTTTCATCGATGAATTTTCGAAGTGGTCTACTTATTTGCTGCTAAGTATTTTATTCCTTCACCAACTTTTGAGCAACACATTAAGAAGTCTTGAAATTAGTCAAATATAAACCCAAAACCTACTGTCTTCAGCAGTTCTTATATATTTCCTGTTCTAACGAACATTTCCATGATGATCGAGGACGTCCTCGATTTCTGCTTTTTTGAGTATTCCACTCCAGTGCCTGCCGGCAGACTTCAATCAGTGGTTTCACCAACGTGTGCCCAATCCATTTTCACATTCATTGGATAATTTTAAAGTCATGCAGATATTGACGGCAGTTGTTGAGCAACTCCATATTGGAAATGGTTTTGGGCCACCAAATTTTCAGAATTCGGCGAAGTTAATTGTTGGTGACTTGTAAATTACGTATTAGGGTGCTACATGTTAATCGGATTTCACAGTCGTACAAAAGATTATCTTTTTGTTACTTACTTTTTTTTTTTTTTACAGCCTTAAGCTGAAAATAAAGGTCTGTGAAAAATTCAATATTAATTTCGGTCATTGGAAATCCATGATGTTTCCAAGAAGTTTTTTTTTAAGTACTACATTTCTTTCAGAGAGTCTTTTGGCGTTGTTCTATGCGAAAGAACCCAGAATAATTTTTAAGTTTTTTCTATAACATAAAATATAAGTTTTTCTCGAATCTCAGCTATTTTAACTACAGTTCAAAAAGCCTTATGTAAAATTTAAGGGAGTAAAATGCTCCACTCAAACCAGCTGCTGTAAGTACAAATAAGCGCCTTGTTGAACATTCGCAAATTTTTCTTTTTTTTTAGTGTATGTAATTGTTAGTTTTGTCAAATAAATGTTTCCATTTAACTTAACCGGCTCATATTTTACTTAGTTTTTTTTTTGTCCTTTTCCTGTACTCATGTGCTTATGTCGAATTTTTCGTTTTTGCGCACACTAGTGCACACTCTTTCCTATGCCACCTCTGGGGGTCATTGTTTTTTGACATTCACTTTTTCTCTTCTATGCCTTCGCTGTACTTTAATGTTTGTAGTTTTAGTTGTGCTGTCAGAAGAAAATACCTACATCGTCCTTTGCTGTTTCCGCCTAAGTATTTCGATTTCGTTGATTTTTCTCGAAATTCATTTAATTGACATTCATTTATGTATGCTGCTCCATGTAATGCTGGAAGCTGGCTCTGGTCAAAGGAAAACCTGCATGTTGTTGCTTTATTTCTGCGAATACATACTTTATTGTTTTTCATGTTGTTCATGACATTTTTGTAATTATGTAGTTAATTGATTTTCTGTTTAGTCTTTTGCTTTTTAAAATTACTCTTGGAAATTGGCAATTTGCTGGGAAAAGAAGTTAACGAACAACACTGTTGGGATTTTTTGTGAAATTAATATCACTTAACTCAAAAAAAAAAAAAAAAAACAAATTGGCCAAAGTATAACAACAAAAAGCAATTCTTTAAATTATGTGATTTTAAAAAGTCTATATGTTAATGTATATGTAAATACCTACATAGGGATATTTTTATACCCTACACCGAGGGGGCGTGGCAGGTATGGAAAAGTATATATATTCTTGATCAGCGTCACCACCTGAGTCGATTAAGCGATGTCCATCTGTCTGTCTGTCTGTCCGTCTGTCCGTCTGTTGAAATCAAATTTACGAGAAAACCAAGAAAGCAAATTGAATCAAACTCTCACACACAGGTCACATCTTCTTGGGCGAAATTGGTTCACGGAAACGCCTACCGCTCATACTCAATGTACATATATTTATTTACCAAGGCAAATTTTGAAAAAAGTTGCAGCGATTTTGATGAAACTTGGTGATGTGCATCAAACATGTGAACCAAATTAGGATTAGGCTGGGTTTCAACTTTCCAAAAGATCGTATAGGGGCGTGGCACAACCCTAAATTTTATTATTTATACTACCATATCTTGTAAGCCGTTCAAGATATTGCGATGAAATTTGGTAAACGGATACACATCAAATATATCTTGAATTGTGATAGAAGTGGGCGGAATCGAAAAAGTGGGCGTTGCACTTTTCAACTGTTAAATACTTTGATTCCGTATATCTCAAAATTGGCACAAGCAATTTTCATAAAAATTTTGGAGATGATGCCGCTGAAAACGGTCATCAATACAAGCTCAGCCTTTTTACTGAAAAAGCTTGTTGAAGGGCGTGGCACCGCCCACAATATTTATAAACGTAATATTAATAGAACTAAGAACGTAATCGTTATGAAATTCAATGAGGTATACATAATTTCTATAAGGTCTCTTATTACAAAAATTTGGTCGAATAGTACCTGTGGGCGTGGCACCTCCCATATATGAAAAAACCGTTTTTTGTTATTGATAGTGTGCTATGAGAGTAATCTTCATAAGTTTTAGTGTATAGATGTCAGTTACTATTTATAAGCTTTTCAAATTTTTGAATTTTGACGGGGTAGCATCAGTGGGCGTGGCACCTCCCATATTAACATACATTTGTAAGCGCTGTTTCAAGTGAAGTATTGCATCAATTGCTATGAAATTTTATGTAAGTGGTTCAGTTGCTATAAAGTTTGCATTATTAAAGCATATCTCTAACTTATTAAAGACTTATATATCTCTAAAATATTGGTTCAAAAATAGCTGTCAATAAGTTAGAAAAGTGCAATACCGTGAACGACCTCAAAATTTGCGGTGAGCAAGTTATCTGGAGGCTGGTTCATCCGAAAAAGAAAAATAAAATTTTTTTCGATTTAGTAAATTGCTTTTGGGCGTTTGATCGTTGATTTTTGAAAAATATTAATTTTTGACAAAATGGCAGGCGTAGATCGAAAATTTTAATTTTTTGTGCAGAAAAAAAATTGAGGTCGTTTTAGGTTATAAATCAAAAAATATGTGTCCAAAAAAAAAAAAAATATATATATATGGGACGTTCCATGTCAACCGGGACAGTGGTCTGCCCAAAATTGTGTGTAGCAGAGAAACGTTTTTAAGATGTCAAAATGTTCGTATGCTCAAGACCTTTCATATGAGAACTGATGTTTTCGAAGTTTTTATTTTTAAGGAAATGACTACCATAAAACCGCGCCTTCATATAAATATCTATGTGTAAATAGGCAGTTGGTAAACAGCCTTAATCCTAATCGCGTAATTTTTTAATTTTATATAAAGGCTGTGAAGAGAGGGAGTACAGTGTATACTTTTTTTAAAATAGTATGTGGTGCCACGCCCCTAACGGAAAATACGTTGCCACGGCTAAACTAATCGACCGATTTTAATAAAAATTGGTTTTGAGATAAACTGAACCATAAGAAAAGTAATTAGAAGGTCTGAGTTCTGAAATAGGGCGTGGCATCACTCTAAATAGGAAAAAACGCTGTTTCGGCTGAACCGCGTCATCGATTTTGATAAAATTTGGTATGGTGCTAGATTGAATCCTGAGTAAAGATATTTTTTTTGAGTGGGAGGTGCCACGCCTCTAATAAGAAAAAACGTATTCACTGCTAAACTAATGTACCGATTTCGATGAAATTCGGTCAGGGTCTAATCAGTTCCTTAATTTAGCTGTGTCAATATATTTTTCTCTTATGGGCGCGTCACCGTCCTATTTAAAACAAATAACTAGCAGTAAAAACGTTTTTTTCTTATTAGAGGCGTGGCACCTCTAATTTGAGTTCGCACGGACCTTACAGATAACTTGTACAATTGAATTCGCATGGCTGACTCAACGAAAGCAGGTGCTGCTCGATCGTTGCTCAACGTTAGCTGGCCACATGAGCTCGAGAAATCGGAGAACACGAGTCTGGGCCACTGGCAAAAATATATGGCATATTGATGCCGCCTGATGTTCCTGTGCTTCCTAATATTCCAATTCAATTTATATTCATTTTTTTTTTCGCCACAATATTTTATTAATTAAAATATAAATGAAATACTTTTATATTTTCCAAACAAACTAAATGGCATACAGAAATATTGGTATAGACTTTTATAAAAGACATCCGCAAAATTTTCGCGAGTCAATTTCTCTACACCGAAGACACGTCCTCCGCCGGGCCTGCGTCAGCTTCACAATTTTTTACGATACATCTTTTTTTTCTCTGCATATTGGCTTTCTAGCATCTTACTGATCTGTAATTTATCAAATCCTATTGGAATACTTTTCTTAGCAGATGAAATCATGAGGCAACTAAAGCAGTTGTAGTTGGAAACGGATTGAAGCATTTTGAGTCAACTATACAATATATGTTAACCTCATTTTATGAACATTGAACAGTATAGATATTTTTTTTTGTTAATTTTTCGGCACTTTGGTGTCAATTTTCATGGCATTCAAAATTGTCAAGTAGGTTGTAGACTTCAATTATGCGTAAAACCCCAAATCAACAAATAGATCAGAAAAAATTTTTTTTTTCGGTAATCAGTCAACGAAATTTGAATGTATCAATATAGAGAAACATATCAATATAACAATACATCAGTATCAATCAGTTCATGGTGAAATTAAATACCATTTTGCTTATATACCATTTGAGACTTTGCAATTTTAAATTATTCATCAACTTAAGATGCAAGCAAAAAAACCACTCAATTTCCACTTAACGCATAATCTCTGTAGCGTTGCAACATATTGAATTTATTTCCGATTCAATTGCAATTTTAATGTTAAATTATTGCTACACCAACACTAGCAACAACAAAGCCAACTGAAGTAGTAGCAAAAAAAAAAAATCATTTATATCAGCAAAAGCAACCCAATGCAATGCCATAATCTTTAGCAAAAATTGCAGCAACTGAATGCAATGAAAAATTAAAATGCTACGGTTTTGCAATTTCATTTAATAAATAATGCTGGAAGCGAATACAATTATTATTGATTGAAATTTTTTATTGCACAAATTTATTTTTATGTTGCATTTTGCTTTAGCTTAGATCAAGTGAAACAAAACAATAACTGAAGGAATAATAGCAAAACAAATGCCAACAATAGTGGGGCACCAGTGGTAATAACACACAAAATCATTTATTGACAACATGCGATTCATTTGGGGAACTGAAAAACATTGAAAAGAAATGAAGTTGAAAATTGAAATTGCTTGAATAAAAATGAATAAAATAATATAAAAACAAATAAGACTTTTTGAATTTTTGGGTAATTTCATCAAAAGTAATGAATTTCAATATTCAAATTCAATTTGAGGTGAGAGTTTTTGTATTTGCTTAATATCTTTTAAAGGACGGGACATCACAATTTGAAACTGTTACCAAATAAAGTCAAGTGTAAGGACATAACTTTACCATTATTTTGGTTTAGATCCATCTAATACTTCTGTCACATAATGAGTTCGGCAGCAGGTTGAAAAATTTCAAACCGAGCTGTATAGTTTGCTTTACTCGCAATTTTCGAAATCTTCGAGATCGGTCAAACAAATTCTGAGATATAAGCGTGGAAAGATTTGCTATTTACTAAATTTTTTGTTCAGTTAATCATTGCACTGATTAACTGCCAAAGCGAGGAGCAAAAAAAATCTACTGCTCTCTCTCTCTCTCTTATTTTTTGCTATTGCTTTTGATAATTTAATGACAACAACGCTTAATTGAGAAACAATAAAATTAACAATGAGAGAGAGAGACTATGGCAAGGCTTTGGTTATGCTTGAAAAAATTGAAAAAGTAGGATAGTTCTCCACGCTTATATTTCAGCTTTTGGCTATCCGGTCAATGGCCACTTGCCAGGTTAACTATTTGGAAATTTTTATTTTTGAAGATGTCAAATTGTTTGAGAAGCTCAAGCGCTAAAAAATTCAAAACCTTGAAGAAATAACATTTTCCGATTAGGTCAAGCGCTGAAAAATTAAAAAAAAATTTTAGCTAAAATATTTTACGATCGGCCTCAAAATTATTTTCCGCCATTTTTTCCACTCAATTAACCACCTCATTACAATTTTTTTTAACCTTTATAAGGTCTTCGGGTCAAATTTGACCCATTTTAGGAGAAAAATAATTTTTGTTCTAAAAATGAGTGATTTCCATTTTTGATATTTTATGACTTTTATTTAGTTTTAAATCTAAATAGATATTTAGAATTTCTGAATAAATATGTTAAAAATTATTTCAGTTACCAATTTTTTTTACACCTAAGGTCTTCGGGTCAAATTTGTCCATGAATAAAATAGTTTTTGTGATGCTACTTGAAAGTAGTCCGAAATATTTTTTTATCGAAAAATGAATGATAGTGAATGGAGATAATTTTGAATGAAGTATCAGACGGGGAATGAGCCATATGACAGTTCTACTGAGAGTGAAAATAAAGTTGCGTCTGCTCAGACAATGACATCTAAAATGCCCAAATAAGATACTCCAAGGTAGCATGTACTACTACATATGAAAGAGCATCGATGGAGAATATTATTGTGATAATGCCAAGTTTGATCCAATATTTTTGTTCAAGAATTACAGAGGAAGAAATCTCTAGCTTCCAATTATTTTTTCCACCTCCTATAATGATCATTATTCTGAAATATACAAACATTGAGGGTAAACGTGTCTTTGGTAATGATTGACGGCATTTATCGGATTAATTTTGTTACCTGGAGTGTTTCGATCAAATAATGAAAGTACCAAAAAACTTAAGGGATTCCAAACAAGGAAAACCCGAATTTAGAGTAATCATGTCAATAAAGAGGTTCAAATATGATTCGAGAGTAATAAGATTTTACAATAGAGACTCTCGAAGCGAACGAAGATCGCTAGAAAAATTTGCACCCATTCGTGAATTGTGGAATCAATGGATTGATATATTCCCAAACTTTATGGTCCATCCCAAGATGTAAATGTCGATGAACAGCTGGTTGTATTCGGAGGAAGAAGTCCATTCCGGCAGTACATACCGTCAAAGTGATTCAGTTACAAGTTATGTCAGGAATATTCAACCTTAAACAGACAAATCAATAGGAAGCATACCCGATAGAAATCATGGTATGCGTGTAAGTTCTTGATTATATAGCTGGTCTAAAAGGTCATAACGTCACCATAGATAATTTTTTCACGTCATAACAACTTGGACAGAGACTACTTGAGAAACAAATCACTTTGTTAGGAACTTTATGTAAAAACAAGCCTAAATTACCACCACAGACATTGACAACTAAAGGCAGACCTCATACTCATCATTTTTCTCTTTTACTGAAAACACCACCCTACTGTTTTCTAGCCCCAACAAAAAATAAGTCATTGAATCTTCTCAGCACTCATAGCTCGGAAGTTAGTAATTACATTGACAAAAAACCACAAATAATATTAGACTACAAACAAATGCAAAGGCGGTGTGGATACATGAGATAAAGTTGTGTCTTGTTATATTTGCCAAAGTAAGCCAAACCGATGGCCTCAAGTGGTATTTAGCAATATGTTTGATATGTTCCCCTAATCAACAGTCTACTTCAACACAATCAAAGAAAGAAATAGTGGACCGCTCAAAATCTAACCAAGAGAAGTCGATGTCCCAAAAATGATAGCCAAACTCCTTTGGTTTGCCTTACTTGTTAAAAATTTGTATGGAAGTAGCATTCCAAAACGCTTGTTTTGTATAACCAATGTTACACACTTTTAATAATAAAATTTAATTTTCATGTCATTTATATATTTCTCGTATTAATTTTATAAAATTGATGTAAATTTGAAATAAATGCCTATAGAAACACAGTTTTTCCTAAATATCGTAGGAAATAACAATTAGCTCTAATAATACACTTTAGTATAACATATTGTGATCCAAATATGAAATGTACTACTTGGGTCAAATTTGATCCGAAGAACGTTAGCATTAGCAACTTTGAGGATCTTATGAAGGTTAAAAAAAGTTTGTTGAATATTTTGGTGCTATATGGGTTAAATGAATATAATTGCATGCATTGAATAAATAATATTTTTATTCGCAGAAATCTAAGTTAAGCTCGAAAGTGGATGTATTGGCATTTCTCATTGACACTGTCACACTTTTTAAGTAAACTTCATTGAATACCTAACTTGTTGCAATGCTTTTCAATAAATTACTTGATATATGCTCTGTTCACTATATTTTATTTACAAAAAATTTTGGTAATTGACGCTAGTATGCATGAATATATATAGAGTTATTTTTGAAAGGAAGATGCTTGAATTACACAAATTTTTATTTTTCAATGCAAATTAGTAACAAAAGTACATTTGTTAATCGCATTTATTCATTTGACGAGATTGTATTTCGAATCCATTGAATGTAGTTTGAAACCTTTGTATAAACACCTGGATAACCATGATTGCCACAATCCTTTCCAAATGAAACAATACCAAATTGGTAATAAGGCCTGCTTCCATCATTTAATCGCAATTTTTTAAGCAATGGTCCACCAGAATCACCTTGGCATGCATCTATACCAGCTATTCCTCCAGCACAAATTTGAAGTTCTCTCTTTATAACATGATGGTAAATATCCCTGAATGCTTCACATTTATCTGCTTCCCATATTTTTACTGTGGTTTCTAGTAAATATTTGCTTTGTCTATAGTGTTCAGTGTTACCCCATCCACTTATAATTGCATTTTTGTCAAAAATGTTGCTGTCAGATCCTTGATCATCTGATGGCAAACAAATTGGTTGAAATGCTTCTGAAAAAGTCACTGCATATTTCAGTTGTATGAGTGCAATGTCATTGTAATATTGAATTTTATCATATTCTTCATGTATAATTGCTTTGCTAATTTGAACTTCCGTTGCGTTGGAATCACAAAAACCTGTACCACTGAATGATTCACATTCCATTGCACCTATATATGCTACAGTAGCTGCATTTCTTTGAAAGCAATGAGCAGCTGTCAAAACCCAACGTGAGTTTATAAAAGTGCCACCACATCCCATTGGAAAATATACCATCCACGGGAATTCGTAGGGTTCAACCCTGGTGCCATTTAAAATGCGAGTTGTAGAAATTGTTGGCTTCTTACCAAAACCACAATAGGGTGGTACTGGTAAGCTGTCACTTCTTTGGGTTGCTATTTGTGATGCGCCTTTGTTTTGCGGAAAATTTAAGGTTTTTTTGAGAATATCTGTAAATAAAAATATCAAATAAAAGATGTTCACATTAAAATAGCATCGATAAAAGCAAACAACTTTCATTAAAAAAGAAAGATGTTCAATATGTCAAATAATTTATATCTGCGTCTGGAAAATATTTGCAATTAATGTAAAATACTCGATCCAAAGCTCAGTAACACCAAACAGTATTTACAGTAAAATTTTAGTTTTGAGAAAAAAGCAGTCGTAAATACATATTTCCCAAATTCTTGTTTGACCTTTTGTTTACTTAATTCTCTCTAAAGACGTTATATTTTTAAAAAATCTCCAAATATCCATTTTGATGCTAATGGACCTCTTATACGAATATTTTGACCAAAATAAATTAAGGAAAACAAAAAATTTTTAAAAAAAAGCCCAAAACTTTCTGAAATGCTTAGAATTAAATAAACCCCAACTTATATGCAAGATTTTAATTTCAAGATTTTATCATTGATTGCTGGTTGCCGGAAATTTTTTATTTTTTTTTTTTAAATATTTCTGCTTAATTTAACTGAAATTGACAGCACTGACTTTGTTCAAATTTTATTTTTGTTTTTCTTCATCGATTAGTGTTAAAAAGTTTGCTTTGATATAAGAAACTAAATGATTCAGCAAATAAATAGGTCAAGTAAGCAAAACTCAATAAGGGGTATTAGACTGCTCTACCTAATTAAATTGATAACGTAGTAAAAACTTTTGCCTTCAAAAGGCTTATTAGTTAAACTTACTTGCGGAAATTCCCGAATAGAACCAAATGAACAAAATGAAAAAACTTAAAATTTTCACCATGTTGTATACTATTCAAAACTTGATTAGCGACTGCAAAAATATTTGAGTTACTAGATGATCTGATTACTGAAATCTTTCTTTTTATACACAGACAAAGAATTATTTTATCGACTTCAGCGCAATAATTGATTTTCGTCATGTTTTCATATATATAAAATATTGGTGATAAGACTTATTGACTTATTTAACAACGACTTAAAATTAGTTTTTGCCAATATAAATAAATTAAAAATATTAATTTAAATTCCTGCATTTTAAAAATTTCACTTAAACACCGATAATAATATATGAAATTTTGCGTGTAACCACGTCATAATATAAATCAAATCAGGCGTTCATATACAATCGATATCTGAAGACTTCAAAGCATTGAAAAATTGTGAAAGCCACATCCTGTGTATAAACATAAATTGATCCCAAAATTATTACAGAAATAAAATTTAGAACCACGGTAATCGAAGAAATTTGTCGCCATAATCTTGATTTTCGAACGAGTTTTTTGGGTTTTGGCTAGTTCTTGAGCTGTCATTACGTGAACCTATGCCTGGTTTGTAAATTGTTTTTGTAAGCGCGTGTCTTGTTGCTAGAAAATATGCGTTTCATGATCGATTTTAGCGATCTGCTTTCGATAATCGTTACAGAAAAATAAAAAAATCACGTGTGAAGTTCACAAATGAAACCTTTAGAAAACTAAACTGTGATAGAATAAAACAAATATCTGCATCTTTTGGGTCAATATTTTATGAAACTATTCAAACAAAACAAAGTATATGCTGTTCACAAACAGGGAGACGCGGCGTATTGGATCCTTTGTTACTGCGAACAACTATACTTTCGAAGTTTTCAAGGAATTCACCTATCTTGGCACCGCTGTGAACACTCAAAACGATGTCAGCCTGGAGATAAAGCGAAGACTAACTCTTGCTAATAGGTGTTACTATGGTCTCAGTAAGCAATTGAGTAGTAGAGACCTCTCTCGCCCTACAAAACTGACACTCTACAAGACGCTCATCTTACCCGTGCTACTTTACGGCGCAGAAGCATGGGTTGTGTCGCAGACTGATGCAGCCACGCTTGAGGTGTTTAAGAGAAAAATTCTTCGCAAAATCTTCGGTCCTGTTCACGTCGGCGACGACTACCGTATTCGAATGAACCACGAACTGCACGAGCTCTACGCTGACATTGACATAGTCAAACGCATCACTATTCAACGTCTGCGCTGGCTGGGACATGTTGTGCGTATGGACGAAGAAGCTCCGGCGAAAAAGGTGTTTGATGCGGAAGCCGCTGGGCGACGACGAAGAGGAAGACCATGCCTCCGATGGAAAGACCAAGCCGAGGAAACCCTATCCACGCTTGGTGTGAATGATTGGAGAAGACGGGCGCAAAGCAGAGGCGCCTGAAGAGAGCTTTTGAGGTCGGCCGTAACCCGGTAACGGGTTGTTATGGCCACCCAAGTAAGTAAGTATTCAATTTTGAGGAGGTTTTTTGACCAGTGAATCAAAAATCCTGACATAACTTTTGCAACTATGAATTTTTTACTGATGACGCGCACCATTCTTTTTCAATATAAAATGAAAAATAGCATACAATTCGTATAATGTGCGCCTTAATAAAAACTATTTTTTTCCAAAGTTATGTCGGGAATTTCGATTTGAATGCAGATACATTCTTATGATTGATTGATAATAACATTAAAAAAAAAATAAAAAAAAAAAATTTATGTCGAATTTTATGTTGAAAAAACATGTTGCGCGTAATCAGTAAAAAATTCGTAGTTTCCAAAATTATGGTGGGAATTTCGATATAGAAGCACATGCATTCTAAGGATTGATTGAGGAATAACATATATAAAAATAAAAACCAAAAAAAATATGTGATATTGAAAATATTTTGAGAAAAATTTTTTTAATTAAAAAATTTAGTGTTTTGACAAAATTATTTAAATATTTTTAACTTTTTTTATAAAGTTATAGTCTTTCTTAACAAATATGACTAAATGCTTTTTTATCATATCTACTATAATTTTTGAGATATTTCGTTTGAAAAATTTTCATAAACGTCAAAAAAAAAAACAAAGTGTGCATTTATTAAAAGAACAACCGATACATACATATATCTATATTCTGACCAAAAAATTCGCAGATCAAGTAGTCATTGATATCTATTTGATTTCTTGAAAATAATCCCCATCGTGAGCATTACAATTATTCCTACGCTGTTGATTTGTCGTGGTGAAAAAAAAGCAATACTTCTTTATTCAAAATTCCCGCATCTTACGACAAACATTCTCATTTAAATACTTTAAAAGGCCCACATAATATTTCGAACCCAAAGACATACCAATTTCTCCGTGATGCGTACACAAAGATCTTCAAGCACAATTTTCTTAACCCATATCGTACCTTTGATTCGTTAACGAATCACGAAAATTAATCATGTTTGGAAATTTTTTTCATTATAATGTAACAAAAAATTCGAAGATTTATATGTTCTACATTAAAGTTTAATGCATTGGCTTTTCTTTAAAAATTTCCTATCTCGTGCCACGCCCACTTTTTGGGATTAAGTGGAAGCTTAAAAAAAACAATTGTTTTGGATACTTTTTTGAAAACTAATTAAAAATATTAAAATTGATCAAATGTGGACAAAACCTACACATAATAGATTCAAAAGGACTAATGTTATTCTCCAGAATACAAATTATATATCCACATTGTTTAGGTGAGCTATATGTAGCACTCAATTATGGTGATGCGTATACGAGTCAATGGCCACTTCCCGGGGTAACTATTTGGAAATTTTTATTTCTGAAAATGTCAAATTGTTTGAGAAGCTCAAGCGCTAAAAAATTCGATATCTTGATGAAATAACATTTTCCAATTAGGTCAAGCACTGAAAAATTAAAAAAAAAGTTTGGCTTAAAATTTTTTCCGATCTGCCTCAAAATTATTTCCCGGCAATTTTTTCCACTCAATTAACCACCTTATTGCAATTTTTTTAAAAAAAAAGTTTGCTGAATATTTTGGTACTATGTATATGGGTTAAGTTTTTCGATGATTTCATCAGTCACAGAGGTAGATAAACGAACCACTTTAAGCCCTTTAATGTCTGTGTCCTTGTAGGCTACCGTTAATATTTTCAATGCTTTCGTATATGACAATTGAAAAAACCACTAAGATTCAACTGAATTGGACATAGCAAGAGTACATGAAAGAGTGCAGAGTACAATTGTCTATAATTTTTCAAAAATGTTCGACTTTTTTCGACTTGTTCGACATATTTCGACATCTATTGAGTTTTTCGGCAATATTCGACAACTCAACTTAAATTTTTACATTTTTTCTGCATATAAACTCTTAGGATTCCTTAAAACTTTTTTTGACATTTTTTTTTTGAAAGCTTTCAACTATTTTTGTATTTATTGAACTTATTCGATATTCTCCTACTTCCATCGACTCATTTGAGATTTTGAAATATGTATAAATTAAAGTATATCGAATTGTTCGACGTTTTTTGATATTTTTTGATTTGTTCGTTATTATTCAATTTTCATCTGCGATTTGGCTTAAGTATATTCCTACGCCATTTTACAGTCTTCGATATTTTGCGACTTTTCGAAATAATAAATCATTATTAAGTTCACACATGAGCCGACAGTGGTTAAAATCACCCGATTTTTTTCATTAGTTTTCGACAAATTTGGCTTTGATTCAATTTTTTTTTACTAAATATTATTTTTTATTTTGAGCCATTCTTGCTACACGTTGTGGCTTAATCCAAAGTATTCAACCCTGAGGCCAACACCATTTATGGAATGTTTCTTCACCCATTTTGTTGTTTTTAATAATTTTTTACACAATAAAACGTATGTTTGTTGTTTTATTGTTGATTATTTTTACTGTTGCTTTCGTTCATGTACATATACTTAAAAGTTGAAAATAATTGAAAAAATTTAAAAAAATAATAAAAAAGATAACGAAAAATTGTAGCAAAATATAAAATGTTGCATGCGCACGAAGGATGTAGCATAATATTTGTTTTATTTTGCAGCAATTTCTGTTGCAGTTGGATGTACCATCTTTTGCAATATTTAATTCGTTGCACTTCATGTGTGTGTGCGTGTGTTTTGTTTTGCGTGCATGTGTGTGGCAATACATTTTTATTAAATGATTTTTGTTGTTTTTAATTTTTCGATGGCGGATATCAACACCAATTGTAAATGTCAGCAACATAACAACAGTAGTAACAAGACTAACAGCAATAACTGACATTTTAATGTAGTTGTTTTTTCAATTTGTTGCTGTTGTTGTTGTTGTTGCCATTATTATTATTGCTATGCTACTTGATGGCTGCATGACAGACATGTTCAAAACTTTGAGTGGCTAAATTTTGGTTGTTGCTGTTATTATTATTGCTGTTGTTCGTTCTTGCTATAGTAGTTGTTGTACTAGTGTTATCGCTCAAGCAGTGTGTAAATAAAATGTTTTCATTGTACACAAGTGTATCTGTGTTAGTGTGTGTGTGTGTTTCACAAGTGTTTGTCTGTCTGTGCACTCACTCAGTTTGACAGCTGCTTTTACAGGTTTTTGACATTGATTATTGTTTTAATGGGTTGGTCGTGAACTCCCCTTGCTTCCGTTGAACTTTAAAATATGAGAAAGCACATACATACATATGTATGTATGTATGAAGTTTGTGTGTGGTTAAAAGCGTGCAGCAGCATGCTAGCATATGTAGCAATAATTGAATTAAAGTGGTTTCATAAGAAAACCAATGAATTTAATTTAGCAGTTTTTGCACCGATATGGTACGTTAATGGCTTATAAGTTGGTACTGCGAAAAAATTGATGATATTTTTTTTACTATGCTTTTTGCAATAAAAAACTAAGAACTTTTTTTTTGACATGCATAATTTTCTGTAAATTTTCACGATTTCAAAAGTGTTGAAAAATCGTACAAAAAATTTGTATAAATTTGATGGTTATTCAACTTTTATTATTTTGGTTTTCTATTAAATTTTTGCAAACATTATTCAAAGAAAAATACACAAAACTAAAAATGTTAAGTTTTACATGAAAATTTTCCTTAATTTTCCTTTTCAAAATCTGTAGTTTTATAGAAAGTAAAAATCAAACACTGTTGAAAAATCGCATGGGCAATAATTGTTCTGAAATAAAATTGTTTATTTACTAAGAAACATCACCAAAAAACTTATATTTTATTTTGATTGCTTTATTCACATGGTAGTACCTCTCATAGGTTAGATTTGACCGGACTACGTTTAGGGCAAACGTGTCAATTTTTTGCTAAAATTAACGGTGTTGAAACATTTTCAACTTATATAACCACTATTCTTCAAAAACAGACTGTCTGTCTGTTGAAATCGGGTTTACGGGAAAACCAAAAAAGCAAATTGAATGAAATTTTCACACACAGGTCACAACTTCTTGCAGGCATCTTGCTGTTAAAAATGGGAAAATCGGTTAACGAACACGCCTACCGCACATACTCAATGCATATTTACCCAGGCCAATTTTGAAAAAAATTGCAGCGATTTTGATGAAAATTGGTGATTTGATGCACATGTAAACAAGATTAGGATAAGGCTAGGTTTCAAGTTTTCAAAGCTTCCTATAGGAGCGTAGCCCAGCCCTAAATTTAAAACTTTACGATATCTTTCATAATATCTCGTAAACCGTGCAAGATATTGTGACGAAACATTTCGGTACATTTCAAATATATCTTAAAATGTGATACAAGTGGGCGGACTCGTAAAAGTAGGAGTGACTCTTTTCAACAGTTAAACATTTTGATTCAATATATCTCAAAAGTGGCTCAAACTATTTTCATAAAAATTTTAGAGATGACGCCACTGAAAGCAGTCATCAGCACAAGCTCTGCCACTTTTCTGAAAAACTAGTTGAAAGGCTTGGCACAGCCCACAATAATTATAAACGTAATATTGAGAGAACTAACAAAGTAATCGTTATGAAATTTAATTGCTAGAAGGTATGTTTTTGCAAAAATTTGGCGCAATAAAGCATGTAGACGTGGCACCTCCCATACAAGCAGAACACTTTTGTCGTTATAGATAGTGTGCTATGAAAGTAATGTTCTTCTTTGGCTGAGAGATGTCGGCTGCTATGTTCTTTTAAATTGAATGAGAATTGACGAGATTGCAGTAGTGGGCGTGGCACCTCCTAAATTATAATAACGTTGCAATCGCTATATTGATTGAACTATTGCAGCAATTGGTATGAATTTAATTTACTTGTTATGAAGTATACCTGAATCATAAGTGGGCGAAATAGCACGAGTGGGCTTGGCACTCTCCATGCAAGTAAAATACCTTAAGTGGCATATCTTTCGAAATGTGTGGTCAATCATATTAAAATTTGGTGAAAGTGTGTTGCTTATGAAAAGCTATTTCTGGATAAAAAGCGGACCATATTACACCAGCGGGTGTGCTACTGCCCTTAATTTTAAGAGTAATTATGGCATATATCGCAAACTATACAACCTATTGGGCTAAGATTTGGTATGTGGATGTTAATGACAGATGTAGTTTAGTAACCCAAAAGTAGGCGGAATTGGAGAAGTGGACGAGGCACATTTAAATTTCTTTGTTTTTATTCGATTTTTTTCAATATTTTCCATATTCTTTTGACTTCATCAACCTTTTAATTTTTTCCAATATATCCCATATGTATTCGTGTGACTTTTTCAACTTCTTTCATTTTTCTTCATTATTTTCTTTATTTTTAAAACTTTTTCAGCGATTTTGAATTGTTTTAGCATTTCTTAACCTTTTTCAACTTTTTTGAACATTTTCATATTATTTTGACATTTTTAACATTTTTTTTGTCATATTTTTTCGACTTTTTCAGTCTTTTACTGTTTTTACTGTTTCACGATTTTTCAACTTCTTTCAACCTTTTTTACATTTCAAATTTGTTTCGACTTATTTAGCGTCTTCAACGTCTTTTAACATTCATTTGAGTAAAGTTTTCTCAACTGGGCACAGTAAAACCCAAGCTATTAAACTTAAACTTTTTATAACATTACTTTGAAGATATATTGATCAATATTAAGGCCTTATACTTATTTTTTCAGTATTTGGATTTTTTAAAAAGTTATGAGCAAGTGAACTTTTATGTGGGTGTTTTTTTAAATTGCGATTTCTCAATAAATATTGCGAAAAAGTTCATGAGATTTCCATGATAGAACAAGAAATGATTTGCAATTTATATGAAATAAAGTTTTTATAAAAATATTATTTATTATCTATAAAAATTAAGTTTTTAATAAACAAATAGAATTTAAACAAACTTCTCATATGTTCAGAAACAAACATATTTGTTCTGTAAAGTCTACACAGCTTTTTCCTGGAAAAAAAAAATTTAGTACGTTTCATAAATAAAAAAGTTACGAATGTTTAAGTGTCGCCACGTAGGCAGTTTTACTCCCAAAAACCATCCGATAAGAACATCTTTGTTTTAGAATGGTTAGCTACTCAAAATAATAAATTTTTTCCAAAAAAAATATTGTTGAGATTCACACAAGGTCTGTCAGTAAATTATAAATATTTACTAACAAAACAATTTTCACTTTCTTTTTTCTCTTGCAGTTATTAAACAGAAAAATAATAATAAATAATATAATAAAATAAAAATTGATGCTGTACAAAAATCTTCCATAAAACATAACAATTTATTCAAAAAAAAAAAAAATAATCGAATTAAAATACTGTTACCACAGCGATGCAATCACTTGGCTTAAATAGATAAAAAAAATCTATAAATTCTTCCTTTGAAGTATTACTTATTTCCCAATAGAAAACAAGAAAATTCGACAATAAAATAAATATTTTCGTATTCCTTAACACATCATTAGGTTAAACGAAATTAAATAAAAATAACAGGTAATCAATGTATATTTTCTTTCTCTTCTTCTCCCCACCCCCAAAACACAACAACATACACATGAAAAACAAACAACAACAACGACGACGTTGAAAACATTGTAAACAACCACTTAACAACAACACCATGGAATGTACAAAATTCGGACTTAAAAATAAACTACAACTTCAACTACAACAAAATGATTAAAAATAAAACGCACAAAAATGCTGCTGGTTGTCAACAATAAAAATATTGCCACTCAAATACAATGTTGTTGTTGTTTACACCACTTATAAAACAACAATTCGCAATTGCAACAAAATAAACCATGACAACGAATGTAATACGAAAAAATGTCTGCTAACTCGCAAAAATTTTTGCTGTTGTCACTGCAAATAATACTGTTGAATTTCCAAAAACATAAAATGTTGCTAACAACAATAACGGCAATTGCGTGACAACAATACGAAAACAATATTAAAATAATGCTACTGCTTCAATGTTGCTATTGCTGCTATTAACAATAATGATGATGACATCACAATTGCTGACATATCTCGTAATAACCGATGATTTTCGGCTTTTGTTTGTAAAAAAACTAACCTCAACAAACGACTGAAATTTTCGTTATATTAAAAAAAAAAAATAAATTCTATAAATAAAAATTAACAAAAAAAAAAATGAATATTTTCCTTGAAATAATTAAAAAAAACTTCCTTGAAATAAATAAAAAAATTTCATCAATACAAATAAAAAATCTTTGTAATAAATAAAAAATGTCATTTAAAATAATGATAACAAAAATAAAATTTTACTTAAAATATTGAAAAATTTTTAAAACAAAAAAAAAAATAAATACTGCACTTGTGAAATCTTCAACACACTGGCATTTTTCAACATACCCCCAATACATTATTTGAAATGTCACAAACTTTTATACTGCAATTATACCAAATTGCAAAATCATGCATGACAATATCGCCAACTACTTACGATGCAACAATAAATTGTCAAATTGCCAACTGTCAAATGTCAACTGTCAAAAACTTAACGCTGCAACATTGCAAATTCAGCGCTGCCACTATTGTCGATTAACAAATTAGTTGAAAATAAAAATTGACAGCAACTTCAAAGAAATTGCAAGAGCATTGAATTGAAATTGAAATTGGAAATCGAAGTTTTGTGTATTGCACAATATATAAAGAGTGGGAAAAAACAGTAACACGGAAGAAAGATTTAAGACGTGTCATTGTAAAAAGTAGCACAAAACTGCTAAAATATTAAAATTTGTAACCTAAAAGTAGACAACCGATTTTTGTTTTTGTTTTTTTGGTTTTTTTGTAAGCAAACTAGCAATGGAGTAAGTCTAGTACAAATACATACAAATCAAATACATACATATATATAGAAAATCGTTTATTTATCATTGCGAAAACGTACGGTGCACTGGTTCAACGGTTGTTCGTTGTTGTTTTGTTGTTGTTACTACATAAATAATGGGGCTGCAAATGGCAGTTTTGCCAGCAGCCAGCTTAGTTGCAGCGACCGCATTGCTATTGGTTATCTGGACGCCTGTTGTAATCGATGCAGTCCGTGAGTACAATAAATAAATTTATTATTATTTTTATATACAAAAGTAGATATCAATATATGTATAAGTATGATAGATTTTATTTAAGCCTATGTATACGTATAGGGTATATTAAATTATAAATTTTATTATCAATAGCATAATGTTAGGCATTATGAATTATATAGTTAAATTATGCGCGTAACTATAAAAATTAAAATTTTATTGGCAAATTTATTAAATAATTTATGATACACGAATAACATAATCTACATATAAAATTTAATACACTTAATTTAATGAGATTTTTGAATTTATATTTTATAAACAGTGGTCGTCAATTTATTGAGTTAAAAGTAAAATATTAAAGTTAAAACTATGCAATGAACTTTTACTTAATTTTTCAGCATATTTATTTATTTTTATTCTGACATATCAATAACAAATTAAATATAGTTTTACGAATTTAAAGAAAGTATTTAAATTGCGTGGCCGAGCATGAAAATAAAAATTTTCTGTAAGGCAAAATTCTAGTTTTCCGGATGTCAAATTTGAACAATTGATAAGTTGTATTAGAAAATAGGTTATTTTAGTAGAGAGAGAAACTTAACTTTACACTCAGGCCTTTGGTGCTTTGTAGAGTACTCCGATGAAGAATAATATGGCATAAGAATAAAAAAACACGTGTCTGTTTTATACTATTGAATTTGCTTGTTATATTGCTAAAACAAAGTAGATTCCATAGTGGAATGAAATTAACTGAGCAACACAAATTTGGTGCAGCAAATTTGGTGCATTATTCTCAATAGCCTTTTTTATAGAGATTTTGTCTCACTAAAAGACATTAAATTTGCTAGATCAACCACTTATTTTATGTGATATTGCAAAAAGTAACAAGTTTTTGTGAACGATCAAACATTTGAAAATTCCTATGTAATTTTACCATGTAAAAAACATTTGTTGTGGCCATTCAAACAACTGAAAAACAGAAAAATAACATGATTCGATTATATTTAACAATTAAAATGATTAAAGTTTTGCTTACAACGATGAAACATCGTTTTGTGCTAATATTTCTCGTATTGGAAATTAGTCCCATTCGTGTAAATTAGATTGGGCCTATAGTTTTCACCCTCTGTATATAAATCGTATACAGGTTGCCTGCACAAAAAGACTTTCCCATACATATAAAGTTTCATACAAATGAACAAAAGAAAAAATTAGATCGTTAATCGAATATAAATCTCAGACGTATTCAACGTCAACATGTTCATGTTGCTGCCAGCGTTAAACTAACAAACGGAAATTAATTGCATTTTTATTAAATTAAGTTGAAGAAATATGGCAAAAGTTTTACTTGCGCACAGTAGCAAAGCATCAACTGCAGCTATGTATTTACTACATGCCACCCTAAAAGTAGACCTTATTATTTTCTCTTACACTTACTACAACTGCTGCTTGTTTTCATGTTTTATTGATTGCTTTCTATTAACTGCAGCTAAAGTTTCTGAAGAGGAGTTTTGCAAAAAGTTTGTGGAAAAAATAAAAAAAAATTAAACAAAAGAAAAAATTGTGAAAAACCTAAAAATCCACACTAATCCACTTTAAAAATTAAAGCTAAGCTAACTTTCATTATTGAAAATGTAGAATAAGAAAATATCTTTTTCGAAAGCTAAAAAACTGACAGAAAAATAAAAATAAGCAAAAGAGAAGTAAAATAAAATCATTAAAATTTCTGAAGCTCAACAGCGCATGAAATTAAATTTTTGCTAATTAAACTATAAGTTTTTATTTTTATTTGTTAAAGCGGCAGCGGCAAATAAAAAAAAGAAAATAAATGTTCAAAACAAAACAAAAAAAGTGAATGAACGCAGCTGTTTATCATGCGCCGCAGCGCCTCAAACTATGCAGTAAATATAAATGTTAATGTGGTTACAAAAAGACACACATACAAGCAAGACAGTTAAAAGAGGTTTATTTTTAAAACCTGTGTTAGAGACTACACAAAGCAAAAAAAAATGCGCCGCCACACAATATGCAAATAAAACTGCGCTGTTTTGCATACTTTTAGGTAACCGTTTTTTTTTTTATTTTTATTAAGTGCGCAATAACAGCGCAATTTCAGTGCCAACATGCCGTGGGCGACCGTTTTAAAGAACGTACCCCAAAAAAAAAAAATCACACAAAAATGTTCTTTAAAAACAACTTTTTAAAGAAGTGTATATAATGCCTAAAAGTATGCTACAATTCTTATTTTCCCCTCTCAAAGTCTCTTGCCTTCACTAGCCCTTGTTTGCTTTGTATATTATATATGGCACAAACAGCAACAGTAGCACAGTATTCCCTTGAATTTCAGTACACACATCATCACCATATATAAACATGCTGAAGATTGTTGCTGTTATCGTTGTTGTTGTCACTTGTTCGTTCCTGTTGTTGATGTTTGTGGTTGCTGTTGCAGCGCTGAAAATGAAATTTAATGTTGAAATCTCAACGTTAAGTGAAAAATTCCCATGATAATTGTTTTGTGTTGTGTGCACTTTACTGCTATATCTTTACACAACAATGGGTATCAACATAAAAGCTTCAAGTAAACTACACCTTTGCCACAAAACTTTAGCCGAAGTTCTCATAGAAATGAAGTAAAAAAAAATAGTGTATTCACTTATGGCAGCAACTTTATCAGTACGACGTATCGTTAGCATTTTTCTTCATAATTTTTTCATTGTACATACTTTTTTAAGGTGGTATATTTATAGTAAAAAATTGATATATATATATGTTGAAACTTATACTTCAAGCTAGATGTTGTTATTTCGAAGAAATTTTGCTTTATATGAGAGCAGTTTTTGCTGTCCACAGCAGTCAGAAAGTTAAGGTAACTGGTATGATGATTCTTGTTTAAATTCTTAACGCTCTTTTATATGTTTTCAGTCAGTTAAACTGACATATAAAGTTCAGCCCATATTTGATGTTTAAAGTCATAACGTATAAGAGTCCTTCATTAATACGTTAAACTTAGCAGCCAACTTTCCGAATAAACATCAAAACACTTGGTTGCCTTAAGAACCCATTGCGTTGTGCGGATGATTGGTTGAGAGCTTCTCTTTATGTGGATTTGGTAACATGCTTAATTACTTAAGCTTCTACTCACGTGATAGCGGCAATGTGTCCGTTGAAATGCAGATCACTCGCAGAAAAGTATACTCCAATTCAACTCCTTTCTCGATTTCGAAACTTTTTAAATAGTAGTAGTAATCCATGCTTAACAGTAAACAAACCGATCTGGATATCTGTTCTAAAATGCGCCCGATTTGGCATGTTATGTGGAAAGTTGATCCTTCAGTTCAACTGTTGTTAGTCCTTTTTAACCCTCTGTTTAGCGGTAACCCAAAAGGCGGTAAGCCATACGTTGTGGTCTGACAGACCACATTATCTATTTTGCAGGCATAAACTTTCAAATCGCGGTGTGGTCAATCCAAGAGTGATATTATGTGTGGAAATAGTGGATAGTATTGTTTAAGTGCATATATTTATCTGTAAATTCTTACTTTTATTTGATAAAGCGGAAGAAGCAGAGGACTAAAAAACAGATCTTGTACCATAGTGGTTGAATTTATCTATTTTATTTCTTGTTTTTGTTGTAGTCCAATATTTGGTGTGGCTTACTGACCTCGCCAGCAACGTTACATGTTTCTTTTGTGCTGTTCAGTGGACGTGCAGAAGATGCCATTAATTGTGGCGGAACACATTTTTTGTTCTAACGAACTATTCCAACGTAAGCCAGGTTCTTGCACATCAATTCACTGGCTAATTCAAATGACGAAAAGAAGTTGTCCGCAGATATTGTTTGTCCTGTTCCAAAGAACTTTTTAACCATATCCATTACCACTCTTTGGCCCTGACTTACCTCTCTATGTTCTCTATGTAATATTTACTGGAGTAAGGAGATGTTTTTGTGATGATGCTATGAACTCCCACTGTGTCTCTAAAATCAAATATTAATCGATTTTATTGTTGTAATCTAACAGACCACTATTAAGTTGACTCAATGCATCGAGTTTAAGAAAGTCGCTTTCCGAAATATTTTCAAAAAAAAAAAAAATTTATGACAAAAAAAGTTTCAAAATGGTCTGACAGAGCACAACGCTAAACGGAGGGTTAAACATATCTTCGTTCAACAGTAACTTGCAAGTAGCAAGTTGCATACTAACTACTTACTTCTATATCAGGAGAAATGTGTGTCTTGTTGTACCCTGCCTAGCCATCACATCAGCTTTGCCGTTGCCATCAATGTTCCTATGCCCAGTGACATGAAAATTTGTCACATGCAGCTGGTGCTACATCAACCGCATAGGCGAAATCTCTATCGCCATGCTTTTCAGTGACATAAGAGTCTTTTTTATTGGCGAATTTCACAATAGAGGGATAGCACTTCACCATGTGGCGTTCCTTTGCAGACAAACCTATTAGCTTTGGAGTTACTAAGATTGGAAGTAATGTTTTTGTTTTCCATTAGTTTTCAATCAGAGTATTTGACTTCATTTTTGAATTCAGGGCTCTATTCAATTAAGGCATAGCTGCGGAATGTATATCTCCGGTTGACACCCAGATCGTTCTTCATTGCACTTTTTTAGTGTACAGATAACGTGGATTATATGAGTTCATTGATCACTAAAGAGAATTTTCTGGTAAAAAGTATCACCAAGTCATCAACGTTCATCACAATCCTTATTTCTTTGCCTCATACAAAAGTCAAAGAAATATTTGTCTTCAAATTTCAAACCAGAGTTGCACAAAATCTGCTTGAAATGCAACTTTAATCCTTCTCTTTCTTATTATTATAAATTAAATGGTCGATTGAAAGCGTATATGGTGCTTTCTTTTGAGAAATATACTTAGTTGTAGAGCAGAGCACCTATTTGAAATTCGTTGGCAGCATAATTTAATTCAAATTAAAACTAAAATTAAAAATTATTATTTCCTTGAGTATATTGGCTAAATTTCATCTCTTTTCGGTTCAATAGTTTCCATTATTAAAATTTCATAAAACAAAAGGCAAACTACTATTAAAATTTATACTATCCAAAAGTTTTTGCTTTCACGAAATTTATATCAATAAATTAATAATAATTTAAATTAAAATATCATTTTGGGTCGCTACAAAAAAAAAAACCAAAACTTATATAAAAGCCTTTATTGCATACTTTTCAGCGCGTGCACATCAACTCTAATAACGATGACGATGAGTCTGATGATCATTGCTATGGCAACAAATAATTTGACCAAAATAAATGCGACTCAATTTATCTCACTTTTTTGCGTGTGTTTTTATATTCACACAAAACAATATTGCTGTATTTTACACAAACACAAACTTATACACATGCATACAAACGAACAACACATAAACTAAAAACACAAACAAAAATCATACATAGAAGAATACAGCCTAAAAAGCAGCAATAAATATAAATAACAAACTCTTAAAAAAAATGCTCATAAATTAGTAGACAAGACCGAAATGAAATAAAAAGAACTCATTCTACAAAATAGAATAAAAAAAACTACCAGCAACAGAATACAATACTACCATAGTAACAGTGTCAGAATATTTGTGTTAATTTTGTTTTATTACTTTTCATTTGCGCCCAAAAATCGGCCACAAAAAAGTTCGTATTTTGAAAAGTAAACAATGTAGAACGATAAACTTATTCAAGTTTCATGTCAAACAGCACTATAAATCGGTGTTGTCGCCCCTTGTATCGTATGGGTGCGAATTGAGTGGAGTTGACGCAATATGACATGTAGTTGGCATAGAAATGTCAACATATTAGTGAACGAAGAAATGACCAAAAGACCATGGCAGTTTCGTAGTAAACTGAAACCAACAACCTATTGTGTGCCATCATTAATCCATAGCGCAGGTGTATTTTCTTACACAGTCAGAAATTTGAAATATAAAACATTGCCTTTAGTCTTTTTTTCTTATTTTCTTAATATGATACACTCAAAAATTTCTTTCGACATTTTAAAGCAAACCGTTCGTTTGGTATTTTTCGTTGAAATAAAACACAAAAAAAAAAAATATGTTTTTTATAGTCTTTGTGTAAGAAAATCTGGACAGAAGTTGTGATTGGTGCGATCGGAGGATAGACAAGGGCACCAAAAAATTGCCAAGCCAATAATCACGAAATTCTCGATATTTAAATAAAGAATAACGAACTGCTTGATGTTTAAAATAAACTTTTGGTAATGTTAATTCAAATTTACGGATTTTAAAAATGAAATGCTTGACTTAATTATGAGACGATGTGAAAAATTTCATGGTTTCAAATTTTTCATTGAAATATACTTTTACCAGTAGCTTTTATATATGTTACCGGCCAAACTAGTTTTCAGGCCAAACTAGTTAGCTTAAGCCTAAAAATGTTTGATGACATTTTAATGCAAAAGCACTGTGGTTAATGAAGACGACGACAGTAGCAAAGTAAGAAAACGATATTTGTCAATTTCATTATATACTTGGTAAGTTGTACGTAAGGGTAATTGGGTGGCCTTTGGCCGGGGCTCAGGATTTACATTCTCTAATATGTCCAATTTCGGCTTCGCGGTACAGTCTATAATATGTGCAACACTGACTTCGCTATTCGCAGTACTTTTGCATTAAAATTAAATTGCATACTTTCGGGCATTTAAATTAACTAGTTTGGCCTAGGATAAACCAGTGTCCTAAAAACTAGTTTGGCTGGTGACATATATATATATAGTAAGTTTCAATTATTTGCGTCAAAAAGTTGATCAGTTACAATGAATTCAAAATTATACGAGTACTGTATGAGGAGGAGTGGCAACACGCATTCTTCCAACTCAAACTATTTTAAGGCACTTCCAGTGTCAAAAACATACAAAATTATACCAAATTGTATCCAATTGCGTCAAATAGTGGCGGAGTTATAAAAACTGCTGGATTTTTCTTATATAGGAGGTGTGTTTCGCCCATTTTTTTTTTTTTTGTATTGAAATTTACTTTTTCCTGCATTTTTTATATTTTACGAACAAAGTCTCATTCATTTGCGTCAAATATTTGATCAGATACGATGAAATCAAAATTATGCTCTATAAGGGGAGTGGCAACACCCAATTTTCCAAATAAAACTATTCCCAAGATCCTCCAAAGCCACAAAAAACATAAAAATATACCAAATTGTGTTAAATAGTCGTTGAATTTTAAGAAATGTTAGTTTTTCCTCATATAGGAGGCGTGTTTCGCCTATTTCTTTTTATTGAAACTTACTATGTTCTATATTGAAAGTCACATTAATCTGCGTCAAATAGTTAATGAGATACGATGAATTTGATTTTTGTTTTATGTGTGGGGCATGGCGTCGCCCATTTTTTTCTAGCCAAACTATGCTTAGAGCTTTCCACTAGCCATAAGAGGTCGACCACCTGGCTGTCACTTTTGTTCGTCTTTGCCACCATCAAAGGACTATGCTCGCCCAACTCTACTTTTTCTTTTAAGTTTCTAATCAACAAGATAAAAAGAAAAAAAAAAAATAATGGACGTTCAAATAAAAACTTATCCGCCCCCCCCCCACTCCTTCTTCTTATCCACTTTTGTCTGTACTTACAAACCGCCCCTGCCCCCTTGCTGCGGATATTTTTTATGAACGACCCCTAAGACACATGAGCTCTCAATCTTTCGACGATTGGTTAGTCGGGTAAGAAGTACATAAGCAACACACATACACTGACTTTTATTTGTATGTATGTATATTTTATGCAGGTTTAATTTGTAGTTACAAAAATACCAGTGTGTAACTCAAATATTTTATTTTTCTAAATGTTTCTCTTATTTCTAGTTACACAACTTTTTTTTTTTATGTAGGCGTCGTTGGGACATATTTTTATGTAGTGTTCAGTAGAATTGTATTTGAAAGTTTGTAGAAACTTTGGTTGGTGTTAGGGTGTTGCATGTGCGTGCTTTATGCCAACACAGTCTTAGGCTGTACATTTTTCTCTCATTATTTCAAATATGTATGTATGTATGGCGTTGAGCCAAAAGTAAGTTAGTGCAGAGATTAAGTGCTTAATTTTAGTTTATGTTCGCCATAAAATCTACTTAAGTGCGCAAATTATGATAAATTGCTATAAAGTTTTTGAGTGCGAAATTTTAGTCCCCCTAGACAGCAAGAAAATTTTGATAAATCTACAATACCATGTTTATAGCGTTGTAAATTCAATTTTTTGAACAGCGTTAAATTATTAATGAAGGCAAAATTAATAATATAAATAAAAGTATTTTTAATGCTAAATCTAAAGTTGAGCTAAATTTTAAATAAAAATTGCATTCAAAGTATAGCTTTAGTAGTTGCTGTGATTAAAACCAATAAAAGTAATATTTGTGCATGCAAGTAATGAAAAACTTTTTGTGCAAGAATTCGTACTAAGTTAACAAAATTTCCATAAGCCTTGGAAACTCTAATTTAAATTCATTTTCGCATTAATTACTAAAAGTTATGTTTGCACTAAAATATTTGAAAACGTCACCATCAATTCTGCACATTTCAATTATAAGCCTAGACAATTTTAAATCTATGAGCGTTAGTTCCTTTGAAAATTTTAATTAATTTCTTGCCATAATTTTCAGTCAAGTTAGAAATACTAATTTAAAAGTTCACCAAAGTTGGGTGCCAGCAAAAACGTTGTTGGTAAACCAAAAAGCACCCCAAAAGTAAAGTAAACGAAATACTCATAGTAGCACTCCTAGCTGGTGTAAAGCGCGAACATGAAGCTGTGAAGCACCAGCAGTCAGACAGCGTAAAATGGAAAATAAATTTCATATAATTAACGTATAGAAAAAGTTTTTAAGCCTCCCCCACTACTTGCAATGACAATGTAAATACATTTAATGGGGTGAAGCACACATACATATGCAGACAAATTTTATACCTTAACAAACGACAAAAACTTGTATGCATTACAGATATTTGCATACATGCAAACGTAAGCAATCGGTGATATATAAAATCGTTTTAAAATGTAATTTAAAATTTACTAATTTGTAGTTTTATTGCCGTGGGGTATTTATTTTCTCAGTTTTGCTATAGATTTTGGTTGGCGGTGTAACAGGTTGCTGTCGCTAAAAGCTTCAAAGATTTTGTGTAGTAAGTTCTGAATGAAACGCTGACAACATTGAAAAATTGAATGCTGAGGTTCTCAGATTTTTTTAGTTGTTAAACTTTAGCAGTAAAATTTTTTTTTATATGAGTTGTTCTACACACGATGGATAAAATGGGGCTAGTTACGATGTGACAGACTATCGGGTATAAGTCCTGGCAAGTAGTTTTAATTAAAGCTTATGACACTTTTAAACCATCTCAAATCAGCTGGGGCAAAAATTTAAAATTACAAATTCTTAGGAGACTGATTTAATTTCAATATTTCTCTAATAAATGGCATAACAGTGTCACGACGGAGAGATTTATTAAATCATATGTAGGTACTTAAAATATTTTTTACGGAATTTCTTGCAAGGGTAATGGTACGTTGTATAAACAAAACACGATCTCGTTTAATGTAAGCTGTGTTGTTCTAAATAGTTACTGTGATTAGTGGTCAATTGATTAGAATATAAACTCGCAATATTTTCAGTAAAGTTTTGATTTGGCAGTTGAGTGATACAAAATTTCAATAAAAAAATTCAATGCTCAAAACATTCGCGGAACAAAAATGAAAAAGCGAATTTATAGTAACGAAAATTTATTTATTTTTCAATGTTATTTCCATAAATTTCAATATACGTATTCCAACGATCTTCTAATTTATGGAACCCCTCACTGTAGTGATTTTCCAGAAGATCTCCAAAGTACTCCACTGCGGCAGTTATTATGTCTTTGTTTGATGAAAATCGCCTTCCATGAAATAATTTTTGGAAGTGTGAAAAAGCCAGAAGTCAAAGAGAGCTAAATTTAATGAGTATGGTAGATTTTATAAAAAAATTGCATTTTAATTCACTGATTTTACGACTGAAGTTATCTTTATAGAAAATGGTATTTTTCTTTAGTAAACCGGGTCTTTTTTTCACAAACTTTTGTATTCAATTGGTTTAAAAAGGTTACAATAGTATTCTGGGTTTATCGTTTTACCAACTGCGACGAAGTCAACGAACAAAATTCCAAATGCCTGATGCTTTCAACTTCTTGGATGATTTCTAAACACGAATTTGCCTCGGAGCAAAAGTGCTGGGTTCATACAACTCCTTCGATTTGCTATTTTATTCAAGATCATGAAGGTCGACTCATGTCTCATCCCTTATTATGAAACGACTCGCAAAATCCTTTGTATCCTTTCTAAAATGCTTCAAATGTTGCATTGTTGGGCAATGCGGCACACATTGTGCATGCAGCTTTTTCAAACAAAGTTGCACTTAAAATATTGCTCACTGCCGGTTGGAATACCTAGAGCTTTTAATAAATCTATCTCAATTCATCGACAATCTTCTAAAACAACGTCCTGTATTTTAATGAAAATTGCCGGTGTTTGTGCAATTTTTAAACGTCCTTCACGTGGATCGTCTACAAGGCTTGTTAGACCACTTTTAAACAAATTTTAATAAATGGAGAAGATTTTCCGAACACATTCATCATTTCAGTAAGAATAACCATTGCCTTCAAGCTCTTTATAGACTGAATTTTATTACTGCACGATGTTAAATTTTTTCCAATTTGAAAATCGCAACACACCATGAAACTGAAAATTTTACGTTTTGAATCATATTTTTTGGAAAGAAAATTTTCGAAACAAAGCTATTTTAAAGGTCATACTACACTGAGTTCGAAGAAAAACCAATAGGAAGTTTGAAATTTTATCGCAAATAAAAAAAAAATTATAATAGCGCCATCGTTTTGTTTTTACCATTATAAATGCAAAATATTCTTATTAGAAAATAAAATTATTATCAAAATTAGCGTTATAGCTAATGAGTAACATTATTTTCTTAAAGAATTTAAAATTAAATAAATAGATGAATATTATGAAGCCACAAAAAACAAATTGATTTTTAAGTTGAACAAAAATTTGAAATTAAAATAATCCTAAAGGAGTGCCACAATTTCGTTTACTACAAAAAGAGTTACAGATTAAAAAAAAAAGGAAATAAACTAAGTCGAATTGCGAAATTTTCGACTTCTACAACGCAAAACTAAATAGTTGATATTTTTATTTGATTGTTACTATTTACTTCATAAAGTAAAAGCAATATAAAGTATAAAGTAAAAGCGTTACTAACTTCCACTCAAATACAATGTATTTTCTTTTTCGCTTGTGCATTTATTCAATTACTCAGTCACTTATTTACTTTCTAGTCAAAAACAAATCCATGTGAAAAAATAAAAGTTAATTTCCCTTCACTTTAACTTTACTTAATCTTATCAGCAAATTCACTGAAACGTCACGTCGTAGTTCACTTTAAATTTCCTCAAAAGCTCCAGTATAACTCAACATCACCCAAAATAGAACAAAGCAAAGTTTCGCTAAAAGAAAAGTATTTTTTTTTTTGTGCCGTCACCTTTTGTAAACTTTGTGGCTTTGTTAACAATGGCAGGAAACAGAAGAAGAAAAAAAAAAAAAAACAACACCCTTTTATAGTAAGGCAAAGCAAAAAAGCTTCCGTAATCGAGGTTGAAAAGAAAATTGCAACGATTGCATGAAAGAACACTTTCTGCTTTAACATATCAAGTGTAACACGCAACTTTATTGCAACTCCTGTTTTCAATTGTTATTTTCTTACAGTTAAAGGCAGCTTTTTTTTTTGAGAAAAATTAAGTTTTTTTGAATGAGCTTTTTTAAGAATGCAAAATGTTTTTTTATAAATTGCAAATATAATATTTATTTGTTCTCTAATGGCATATATATTTTATTTAATGTCTATTCTACAAAACCGATAAGTTTCATAATTGGCTGCTTACTTCAGTTTAATTTTTTTAGTTACAATTTTTGTTTTTTTTATACAAAAAATCTTGCAAGTTTTTCAATACATTTAAATAAAATGTTTTTCAATTTAATCCTTATATAATAAAAAAAAAATTCCTTATATGAGCATATCTGCACTATGAGCACTTTTGCCATTTAATAGCTTGTGCTTTACCAAAAACTGTTACCACTGCTGTGGACCTGAAAAAAAAGCCAAAAAACAAACATATCAGTTACAATAAAAATTAACAAAAAAAACTGGTAACACCAGTCCTTGCACTCAAAGCCAATTAGCATAGAGTTTTGTGTGCAACCAAATGCAACAAACAAACAAATAGCACATATATTTTGCTTTTAAGCATTTTTGTGTGATACACCTAAAGCAGTATGCAATTTTGAAATTGGAGATGATTGCCTTCATATAAAATGTGTAATAAAAATTTACAAAAAAAAAAAAAACATGCAAAAGAATGAAATGACCAACATTACAAAGTTAAAATAAAAACAATGAAAAAAAAAATATATAACCACCAACTGAAAAGCAT
The DNA here is from genome assembly GCA_949775025.1 of Tricholauxania praeusta. Lineage (NCBI taxonomy): Eukaryota > Metazoa > Arthropoda > Insecta > Diptera > Lauxaniidae > Tricholauxania > Tricholauxania praeusta. The sequence continues at coordinate 112,927,573 of OX459030.1, read as the reverse complement.
TTCAATTGTACTAGCAATAGCAATGAAAAAGGTTTTTTTTTTTTGTAAAGCAAAAAAGTGCTATTTTTGTGTCATTTTATGGCAACACTTGTACAAAAGTCAAAAAGGCAATTAGCTTTTTTGTGCAACAGCAATTTTTGCTTTTTTGATTCAATTCTATGAGAATTGTGTTAGTTCTGCAATTGTTACGGTGCTATGCCTAAAGGTTTGTTATATTCCATTCTGTTGCGCTGCGTGTAGCAAAATAAGCGCACAAAAACATGGTGGTGAAAACTACACTACATTTAAAAAAAAAAAACAAAAAGTTAGCAAAAATGTTGAAACATAAATTTTAATTTAATCGGTGCGGTCAAAAGGTGATGCAATTGTCTGAAAAGCTTTAACTTTTCTGACAAAACAAACTCACTTAAGTGCAGACAAACTCGTATTGCAAAAAAAAAAAAAATTGAAAAATTTACGTAAAATTCAAGTAGGCAGCGCTGCAAAAAGTGAAATTCGTTCTTAATTTTTTATGGTGTCGTTCTGTCTAAGTGCGCTTTTATTTTTTAAAATCATCAGCTGACCCTTTGCGACCATTAACTCATTTATATTATCAGCTGCATTGCTATGATATGAAAGCCTGAATATTTTAAATTAATGTTAATAATGTGCTGATGTTATAGTTGAAATGTTTAAAATGGAATTGAAAACTTTTAATTGATATACCATATACAAAATATATGCTATTTAAAAAAAAAACTTTGCGCTAATTGATATATTAATGTCATTCAACATTATATGTGTCCATAACGTCAAATTTTCTTCTTAAATGCTTTAAAAGCTTCAAATTTTTCATAAAAATATTTCAAAAATAAATAATCTGTTCTGCTTAATAGAGTTTATTCCATCGTCAAATCATTAAAATAAATGAATATAAAATGAAATAATGTAGTGCTCGTTTTTAAAAGACTATGCTGCACTGAGTTTGAAGCAGGCCACTGAATTACTCTGTCATGTCTGGTTTTTGAGATTATCGCTGCAGAAAGTTTATAACGTCGCAAGTTTTGAGTGCATTTGAGAAATATATGTAAAGTGAAAGTGGCGATAGTTCAGCAAAAAAAATTATATATCCAATAACATAAATGTTGTCTTGGTTCCGTTTTTTAATTTTGTGTAATCATAAGACACTGATATTTGTATCACTTAGAAAAATTATGTTATACTCATGATTTTTCTAACCTAAAAAAAGCACTTAAACATTATAATTATGCCGATTTGCCGTAAGCAGCTTTATTTCATATCTATTTTGGTAAGAAATTTTTCATACTAAAGGTTACACATACGTCATTATAACAAGTATTTTCAACATTAAATTCTGCTTAACAATAATTTTATAGATTCTACAATGACCGCGTTTTCACGAGCAAGCTGTTAAACACTTAACTTATTGATTTTAAATTTTAACACCTATAATTGTCGTAACATTTTCTTAACTTTCTTTAAATTTTTAATTCTCCAAATGATTACTTTGGGCCATAAGAAAAAAAAACATTTATGGGAATGAAATGGGAATAACACATTATAACTGAAAGTCGTTCATTTAAACTTTTTTTAAGTAATATACGTATGTATACTATGTTATTAATTTAACTTATAATTTCATTTCCTCAAAAATTTTTTTATCGTGGATATTATTTCTAAGCTATTAAGTAAGTACATTCAAATTTTATACCAAACAATCAAAATTTACTCTGTCGCAACTAAGTAATAACTACTGGGTGTTTTTTTAGAGGTTTGTTTTTCGAATAGAGATAAAACTGGCATTTTATGGTCAAATCTGGCAACTCTAATGTCATTTATGTTCAGTTTGGTTTGCCATTTCATCATGAACAGGTTGACAAAAGAATAACGCTTGCAAATCGTGCAAATTTATTTCGAAAATAATGGTTCAGTTCGCGAAGTTTACCGCAAGCTCCGTCCATTTTATGGTCGACATAATCGTCCATCAGAGCAATTAATTCGGTTAACCATGGGTCATTTTCGCACTACGTTTACTCTATGTGATAATACGCATCCGCAGAGACGTCGAACAGTGCGCACCGAAGAAACAATTGCCGCTGTAGAGCAAAATGTTGAAGAGGACCCGAATGAATCGATTCGCCACTGTGCACAGCAATTGGAGCTTTGTCCATCAACTTTATGGAAGATTTTGCGCAAAGATCTTGGCTTGCAACCTTACAAGATCCAGCTTGTGCAAGAATTAAAGCCGCGAGACCATGCAATGCGTCGTGATTTTGGTGTATGGGCCGAAAATGAGATTGATCTCGATGCTGATTTTCATCGCAAAATTTTGTTCAGTGATGAGGCTCATTTTTGGTTGAATGGCTACGTCAACAAGCAAAATTGCCGCATTTGGAGTGAAGAGAATCCACATGAGACCCTTGAGACGCTATTACATCCACAAAAACTGACTGTTTGGTGTGCTCTATGGGCTGGTGGAGTCATTGGGCCATACTTCTTCCGAAATAATGCTGGAGAGTCAGTTACCGTTAATGGAGACCGGTATAGAGCCATGATAACCGACTATTTTGTTCCCGAATTGGATGGCATGAATGTGGATGAGTTGTGGTTCCAACAAGACGGCGCTACATGCCACACAGCGCACGTCACAATCAATTTATTGAAGGAAACATTCGATGAGCGCATAATTTTGCGGAATGGACCTGTCAATTGGCCACCAAGATCGTGTGATTTGACACCATTGGATTATTTTCTTTGGGGATATGTGAAGTCGCTCGTCTACGCCAACAAACCAGAAACGTTAGGCGACTTGGAAGCCAACATTCGTGGCGTTATTGCCGACATACGGCCCCATATGCTCGAAAAAGTGGTTCAAAATTGGACCTGTAGAATTGGCTTTATTCGAGCCAGCCGCGGCGGCCACATGCCCGAAATCATATTTAAACATGACATGGCATAAAATTATCCTTTCAATAAAGCCAAATTGATGGACATTAAAACGATTTTCTTGTGTTTTATTTCAATTCGAAGCTCTATACCTCTAAAAAAAACACCCTGTAGTTATATAATTAATCACCTTCAGCATAAAAAGCTTTTTCGTTTGAACTCGAAACGTAAACATATATATAGAAATGCCGTGACTGTGTATTCATTAACCCTGGAACGTTATACTTCGTCGAATCGACGACGCGCTCTCACTTTTTGTACATTAACTTTGGTTATACCGCATATTATGCTTTCATTTTTTTAACAATGTTAATCTACGTGGAGAGCTTATCGTTCGTCTCGTAAACAGCGACCAAACGTGAAATTCAGCGGTACAGCATCTTCAAAACGAGTCGCTGAGGTTTGTAAGTCCTGCTCAAAATAAGCTTAATGATGAATTTTTCTTTTTTTTTATATTTTTTTAATATGTAATTTTGAAAGACTGTAAGAGTACTAAGTCACATTTGTTTTTGTTTTCTTATTTTTCGTACTATGAAAAAGTTCCCTTAAAAAAAAAAAAATATCTAAAAAACGTACTATTGATTTTAAGGAAAAAAATAAGTATTTTTAAGTTTTATTTTTTTGTTTTGTTTCTGAATATATGAGTTAAGTGAAAATGATTTTTGTAAATTTTTAATTAGAAAAGCTTATCCATAATAATTTTATTAAAAAAAAAAAATATTCGTCGATCCGACGAAGTATAAAGTTAACGAATGTAAAACAAGTACAACGTTCCAGGGTTAATCTAGTAATTCAAAGTTTCATAACTTTGTTTCGATGTTACTCATTTAGAATTTTTCCAATAAAAGGTTGTATTTTTTAAGTGCTTGCAAGGAATATGTAGGCTTAATTTCTGTCTGCATATTTAAATTTTTCTGTGCACTTAATTTCGATGAAATCTTGAAACTTTGTTCTTATCTTAACTAAAGTGTGTATGTGTTAGCATCGCTATGATTTTTGTTGGTTTTAAGTGCTTAAATGAAAAGCTATTTAATAAATTGCAAGAATTGAAATAGTTACTACCGAATCATTTGTCTCTTTTTTAAATATAAGCTTAGATTCAGGGGTGAGGTGCTTCATGCAATTTGCGAGTGCTGAAAAAAATTAAACCATTCAATAAACGATCGTCTGCATTTTTTTGCAATAATAGTGAATAAGTATGAAATCTAGCAAGTTTAAATAAATCTCTGCCTGTTATTAAATACACTAAACCATTATTCATTTAAAAAGAAAAGTTTTCTTAAACGTGAATTATTATTTTAAGCACCTCTTTTTAGCCTCCTGAAAAGGAACAAATATTAACCACTAACATAGGAGCATTAAAAATATTTTCAAATTTAATACACGCTTATTTTTGTGTCACTATATTAAATTTAACGAAATTGAAATAAAATCAAAACACTTTATTTGTGTACCGTTTCTATTATTGATTATTACTTTCATGACGTATGAGTAACATTTAATTTAATATAAAAATATTCGTCTTCTAAGTTTAAAGCTGTACTTTTTGAGGTTCGATGCATTTTAGAACAATTGTGTCATAAAAAAATTTTTGAATAATGTTGCAGTAAAAAATCAAATATGTAGTATAGTTTTAAGCGCAACACATAAAAGTAAGTAAAAATAAATATTATATTGTTTTTTACAATTTTACAACTCTGTTACCTCAGTGGCACTGTGTTTGAATAAAATACTACTGACCTAGCTTTCGTACCGGCAATTGTTGTGGCAATAGTTTAGCTACTATAGGCATAAGACCCCTTCAAAGTTTTAACACATGCTGCCAACTCACTCAAAAAAAAAAGAACACATTTGACTACAAAAATGTGCAAGGAACGGCAGACCTTTGAATAGAATGTGAGTGTGCAAAAATAACAATATTTGTTATTGTTTATTTGAACAAGCACAGTTGGGTATCACCGACAGAACAAAAACAACTAAAAAATGCCTTAAATAAATAATGTTGCGGTAGGCTTTGTAGCAAATTTTTGCAGCACAAATATTTAAATTTATTTTATGAATGGTTGAGCACAGGTGAAAGTGGACCATACCTAATTCAATTAAAAAAAAAAACAAATCCCTTACTATTTTAAATTTATTTAATATATCCTTAAGTTAGTGATTTTTTTTTCAACACTTTTAAAATAAAAAAAAAAAATATATATATATAATAAAACCACCTCTCACAATTAAATCCAATCTACGAAAAATATTTCAAAATCTTAATTATTCAACAGCGGTAGCAGCTTATCATTATGTTACCTATGTTACATTTTAAGTATAAATGCTGTACCATATCTTATCATAATAAGCTTTGTTGACATTGATAAATACGATCAGCTTAGGCCTCAAGGCTGACGCTGCCCTAAAACCACAAAGTGACAGTCATATTTTTGTGATCTTTTCCTCCCCTTTACTCTGCTTTGCCATTTGTGTGCTATAAAAACACCAATGTAGCTCATTAAGTCACAAAGCACATGACCACATGGAAACAGGAAACAGTAATGAAATGGCCAACAACAATGACAACGACAGTGATGACCAACCAACACACTTTAATAATGAAAGCTTTACTTTTATTACTAACACATATAAATAGACAGACAGTCATACGAGTATGTATGTATGCGTAAAAATATACAAGCAAAATAGTAAAAATTCTTTTGTATGCCCCTTTGGGCAATATTTATTTGTTGCTGCGCCGCCCTTACAATTTTCTATGTTGCCAAGTTATTGTTGGTCAGTTGAATTTTCTATTCTCTTTTCTTTGTTTGATTTTTTGTCTGTGTATGTAAGTGTTTGTGCATGTGAGCATAAATATCTTAATAGTTTGTTGCAAAGGCAATTACTTTGATAAAACTCTTCCGATTTTCCGTTTCTTCATCATTGTTGTGAGCAGAAATCTAACATCACTACATTGGTAAGCTTGCCTTTTGACATACACTGTAGAAAAATAATTTTCAAATTGTTGTTGCGATCGCTTCCCTCGCATTTCGTTTTTTTTTTTATTTTTTTCAATTTTTGGAACTAGATTTTGCAAATTACGCATTTGTTCACTTAATCAGGTGATTTGCGATTTCTCGTTCCCAAGCTCAACTCTTCTGGTCATTCCTGGTATAAAAGAAGGGGTGAGTGGAAATTCCCACTCCATGAGGAAATGCTTTTTAACAGTAGAATAGAAATTGTTGTAAGGATTAAAAGGCAGTCAACTATGCATGAATTTTTTTTAATATATTTTAATATATATATTTCTATAGCTTTTATAAAAATTGTAAATAATGACTTTTTAAATATTCTGAGTGGTACTGGCAGAATTGAAAAAATTAAGTGGTGCCATTTGATTACTGCCATATATGTACCAAGTCTCATTCATCTGCGTTAAATAGTTGCTGAAGTGCGGTGGATTTTATTTTGATCCATCCTAAAAAAAAGATATATATTTTTTTTTATTTTTGAATAAAAAAAACTATAACTATTCGAAAGGCCATTGAAAACAACTACAATTTTTGCAGTCTACCAAATAGACCAACACTTTGAGCAAGCTTGAGGTCAATCGGTTGTGTTTGGTTTTTGACTTATGACATTTGAAATGAGATGCGTTATGTGGAGTAAAATTTACCAAGAAATCCAGGTTAAAATTTATTATGCTCCAATCTTGTTATTAGTTTTCAAAACACAGATGTATAAAATTCAGTGCTTGGATTTCATTTGCAACATATAAATTTTGATGAGTGATTCCAATATATTTTTTCATGATCATAACCAACAAAAAAAAAATACTTTGTTGTTTAAAATTTTTTTTTTTTTTAGAAAAATTTTGCATTTTAAAAATGATTTGCTTATTTTCATTTATCAAAACTTTGAGAAAATATATAAATTACTCTGTTCCTACTTTTTTTTTTGTTCTTTGTCTTCTCACGAAGTACTCTACAAAACTCTTATATCATGCACGATCAAAAGTTTGATAGTGATCGTTTTCACCATAATTTAGGACGGCCGTGTTTTCTGCTGCTTTTAGTGTTATAATCCAAAAGCTTGTTAGCAGATTGCAGTAGGTGGTTTGCGTTTTTGAATAGAAATTGTAATTCGTCGGCATTTGTAGACCATTTCGACTTTGGACAAGGGCCATCAAATTTTAAGAATTCGACGAAAACAATTGTCAAAAATGTTCTATTAATTTTGCTGCAAACCTCTGCTGGTTAACCAAATTTCACAGCCGTACAGTGTTCCCGAGTTTTTTTTCTAAAATTTTTTGAAGTGTTTTTTTATTGTTTGTTTTTGTTGCTCAAGTCTAAGTTTATAGCCGCAACAACTGATGACCCCATCCGACTCGTAATATATAATGAGGTTTTTATAGTCTCAGTTGTTTTTGTGTTATTTTTTTTTTTATTTTTTAATTTTTTTCATCACTTCCTCAGACATACACACACACACGCGCGCGCTTCATACAATCACACGCAGAACTTGTACGTACATGCACATCTGTGTGACAGTCTTTGGCAAAAAAAAACAAAGGATAGACTAAGGCAATGTTAGTAGTCTCTAAAGTGAAATTACATCATTATATAAATATGGCCACAGAGAATAAAACTGTTGTTGTTTTTATTATAATATTTATTGTTCTTGTTGCTATTGTAATTGTTGCTTCTGTCATGATGTTGGTTGCGTTGACAACAACGTTGTGGTTTACATTCTGAAATTAAACAACTATATTATTCGTAGATGTTTTATTTAATGTTATTCCCAAATGTCCCTAATAGTATGTAATAAAAATTTTGCGCAATAAAATATTGCTTCTAATATATTAATGATTAACACAATGCACTTTGTGAAGTGAACAATTTTTTTTTTTGTTGAGTAATTCCCTTCTAAGTTTCTGTCACACAAAAAAAAAAAATCTTTTTTTTAGAGCAAAAAGCTCAAACATAAACGTTTTGCAAATGTTTTTAAGCAATTTCTTATGTCTTGTGTTGTGTCTGATTTTCCTTAACCCTTTCAGACCGTGATTCATCGATTGTGCGGGTAAGTTTCAGTCCCAATATCTTCAGTTCTATTTCACGAATGTAAAATTGGTCGATATGCATCGATGGTGCTGATTATTATTTAAGTTCACTTCTCACATGGTTTCACTGTTCGTTTTACCGATCCTTGAATTTTCGGAAAATTCTCGAGCTACATTTCAGTTTTGTAAAAATGAGCCGCAGAAGAAACTTATATTTTCAATTACTAAAATACTAACATTGATTAATTAGTGAAGTGAAGTGTACTAACAAAATACCAAACTGTAATATTTCAAATGGATTTAAGTCATTGTTGTAATAGAAATTTTTTTTTTAGCTATAACTTTAACGAGTGCATCACTTGTGCGTATTAGGTCTTAAGTCACTAAAAGTGTGTGTTTTTTCTTGAGTTTCGTTCCTATGAATAGTTTTCGGATGAATATATATTTTGGCAGCACTGCAGGATTGGGATGCGCTTGATTTTAGCAGCGATGATGAAGAACGGGACAAAAATTATGTGTCGTAGGAAAGCACTGATAGTAAAAGCAAGAAAGAAGTAAATACGCTAAAGTTTGCCCAATAAACTAAGAGATGTTTGCTTAAAAAATGAGGAATTGACAACGTCAGAAGGACAGGCAAGACATTCTCTCCAGAGAAAAATATTGGACTTGGTTCTGCATTCGTTCTCCGTCTTGTCAGACATTCTTATTGTACCCAAAAATATATCACACCAATTGAAAGACCTTATTCAAAAATTGCCAAAAGGATCAACCATATTTTTTTACATGTATCTTACAACATTTATCTCTATTATATAAGCTTCTGGGAAAAGAAATTTATTGGACGTGAACGATAATAAAAAATCGTTTAAAATATGTTGATTCGACTGATGATAAAAAAAGAAGATATGGGAGGGATCTTTAGTCTAGAGTATAAAGTTGCTATAGTTCAATAGACAGACTCAAAGTCAATTTTATTGGCATCGTCTGTATTTGGATGTAGTGCCGTGAATAGCATTCGTAGATAATGCAAAAAGATGAAGAAATTCCTCGAAGTTTCACGTCCAAATATAGTCCGGCAACACAATCAGTCAATGGGATGTGTAGGCATTTGTGACCAACTATTGAAAACACATCGGACATTTTTAAGATGCTAATGTGGCAATTGAAAGCAATCGTCCATTTCATAGAATTTGCAATGTTTGGAGTACCGAAATGATTGTCGGCAAAAAGGGAAAGCCACCAAAGGTTTGGCGACTTGCGTTAGCTGAAGCGTTGGTGGCAGTTCAGAAAACTACCAACGTGAAGTAGAGCTCAGGATCCGAAACGGAGGAGATTGAAACTTTCACTTTCCAAACGATACCGTCCAGCAGACCAGTTATTTCCCTAAAAACGACTGCATGGCTTCAATCACTATCCAGAAAAACTCGAATTAAAATCAGCCCATATGTGCCATCGCTATGAGTGTAAGTCACTTACGCGCACACGAAGTACCAAATGCAATGTATTTTTATGTTTCGCCCAAAACAAACACTTGTTTTAAACTGTATCATAATAAAATATTAAAAGAATTTTAAAAAAAATAATACATGGGGCTTTGCTTTTTTCAAATGAAACTAGACCGAGATGCATCAATTGTGCGAGTCCCAAAAATCCTTGAAGAACATGACCATAGCAAAATCTAGATATTGAATATGTTTTTTTCATATCATATAAATACTATATTGCCTAAAAATCATAAAAAAATTCCCAGTTTAGTGGCAGGTCTGAAAGGGTTAAAAAAAATTCTCATAAAAACCAAGATGAAATCAATTGATTTATTGAAATTTTTTTTATTTATGTTTTAATTAAACATTTCTAAGTTGTATTGTTATGAATTGATTAAATGTCATGGTTTTTCAAGGCAAAGAAGTTCAATATTTTTCTTATCTTGATAAGAAATTTTACCTAATGTTTTCCGCATTTCTTTATAGACTTTTTATGAAGCACATCGCTTTTTTTAAAAAATTTTAAAATCTTTTAATTATTTGTCAGATTAAAACGTTCTCAAAGCTTTTTTTAAAGTCATTTGTACGGTTTTTTTTATTAGTTGTCACCGATATCTGTATATATGGGCAGATTAAGACTTAGTGCGACTTATTTCTTCTTGAATAGTGTGCACATTTTTTTTAAATGCAATGTTTTTCTTTTCACTTGTAGAGTTTTCAAATATATGTACTTTAAACCTAAGGGTTAACCAGTATGGTACTGGTAAAGTTAGCTTCTTCTTAAATTGATATCCTAATATTTAGGGAATTCAGAATTAAAAATGGGTGTGGGCATAATTAGCCATTATATAGTATATTTTTTGGTAATATAAGAGCGCCTTATTTCAGTCGCTGAGACGTAACGTAATTATTGCATGCTACAAAATCAAAATTTAAAAGGTTATGTCTTACATAAGAGTATTTCAGTCATTTATAACTGCGTTCTCTACACTTCTCCCGTCCTCAAAAATTTCTCCACATCACAATTTCGCATTCATTTATTAGATTTTTAAAATTTAATCTGATAAAAATTCAATGATTTTTTGTTCTTATGTTGTTCACATTGCGTCTTTCATCAATACACTTTACTTTTCAAAATGTTGCTCATACACATGGACCCACCTACGCCCACAAATTGCCCAGCAAACGATTGAACGAAATGAAATAAAAACAAAGCGTCAAAGCGTGCAGGGAGGGAAAATGCATTGGCCATGTGGGCGTATTGGTTTATATTTAACTTCCACTTCAAATATTTGTGCATATGTGTCTGTGCAGTACGTATGTGTATTGGTTTGAAGAGTCACTTACGTATTTCGTTCATAGGAAAACAGGGTAATCGAACGTAAGTTTGCACTTTTATTGCAACGACATGCTGGTGAAAATCCACCTCCTTTTCATTCCACCAACTTTTTGCAGTTTCTTTTTATTTATTTTTCGCGTTGGCCTCTTTATCCAATTTTTCTTTATAAAGCATGTAGTTTTCATCAGAACTTTGCGCTCTTCACTTTTATTTTGTTTTTTTGTTGCACACTTTGCTGCTTGTCTCGCAATCAGCTTAAATGACATTCACTTCATTGCCAGCATTTAGCTGTAGAATTCGTTGATTTTCTTAGAACTGCTTTAGTACCATTTTATACTACTACTAATACTACATACTCGTGCCACTACTTTTTTATTACTTTTTAAATTTCACTTCATTTTCTCTGTGATTTTTCTTTTTTCTGATAGAGTAGTAGATTTGTGTTACTTTTTAATGAAAAGTAATGTTTATTTTGTTAAGTCGCTATTGCCACTGCTGCTGGTGCGTTCCTGTCGTTTGCGAATTTCAGTTTGAGTGCAATGCAGCAGCAGTCGGAAGTTTTCAAGTTTCCTGCTTGCGAAACCACATATCCTGACCACAGAAATGGTAGCAATAGTAACATATCACATGCACTTAGACATTCTTAACTTGATATTTAAGTGGTGTTATTGCTGTGATTTATTTTAAGTGGAGTTCACAAAAAAAAAAAAAAAACAGCATTAGAAGTACAAGCATGCGGTTGCTAAAATAATGAAACGTGTGAACGTGTGTAAAATCTAAATGGGAGTGTGTGTTGTGAAGGTTTAGTTTAAAGTTCATTAAGTATTAATGCTGTAATTTTTTGTTATGTGAATGGGTATATTTAATCAACTGCAATCTATTGAGAGTTTGTTTTTAATATAAAAAAAGAATAAAATTATTTCATTTATTTAATGTGAAATGAATGTTGAAATTACTAAATAAAGTATAGAATGTGCTTTTCAAATCTCTGTTGATTTAATTAAACTATTATTTTTAGATAAAAAAATACTTGCAATCAATTGGTAATCCTTAAAAAATTAATGTTGCTTACTTTTTCAAGACATATATACATGATATAAGATCCTATTCAATGCTGATCAGCAGAAACTTTTAAGTTTCCAGAGATAATTAATGAAAGTAAACTATCTTGTATTCTTCAGAAGCACATCATTTCAAATTACAAAATATTTGAATTTGGAAATTTTTGTCGCTGCAACTGACTTGTTTCGCACGCATTGTCGCAATGACATCCCTCCCAAAATCTTCACGTTAACATATTTTTAATTGACGCCAATGCATCCTCTCATATATTTATTGATTAAAACTCTACTAAACCAAAGTTTTAAATATATTTCCTTCTCCTTTTTATATATCCATGTAAGGGGCGTGACAGCACCTACTTATTAGCAAATATCTCTTCTCAGGTTTCAATCTATCTTTATACCAACTTTCTTCAAAATTGGTTTTTTAGTTTAGCTGTGAAAATATATTTGATAGCTAGAGGCGTGGCACCGCCCATTAAAAACAAATATTTTTCCTCAATGCTTAACCTATCGCTATACTAAATTTGATAATATTAGGTCCATTTTTTTAGCAGTGAAAACGTATTTTTCTGTTAGGGGCGTGGAACTTTCCTCTTAACCCTTTCAGGACCAATGTTGCCTATAAGCAACATTGTCTTCACTTGTCAAAATCAACGTTTTGTTATTTTTTTCAGCTATTTGCTTTGCTTTTGTCACATCGGCAGTTCTGTTTTCAGTAAGGAAGAACCAGGATACCGAGGACACAAAAATAGATATCAGTTAACCTTTGTGAATATAGTAACAAGAGCTTGAACTCAAATATTTTCTTTCCTTCCATTTTAATTCGGTCCTGAAAGGGTTAAAAATATTTCTAAAGAACTTGTCTATGTTTGCACCAAATGTTATCAAAATAAGTGTTAGTGGCTCATCTGACTTTTCCTTTTGGGACACCCAATTTTTGTTAAGGGCGTCCGGGAGTTATTCGAAAAATAAAAAGACATTTTTTTAAAACATTTTTTTTTGAAGCTGCATTGTATCTTAGACCACAATTTTTTTTACAGTATTGAAGTATAACTATTCAAGATTTATTTCTGAAACTTTGGTCCAAAAATATTCGTCAATTAGTTAGGAAAGTGCAATGCCGTGAACGACCTCAAAATTTGCGGTCAGCAAGATATCTGGACACTGGTTCATCCGAAAAAAGAAAACTAAATTTTTTTCGGTAAAGCAAACAGTTTAATACTTTGGTCTAGGATAAAATGCTGCTTCAAAAAAATTTTTTAAAAAAATTTATTTTTATTTTTCGAAAAACTCCTGGACGCCCTTAACGACGCCAAATCGATGTCTTTGCATCGACAGAATGTTGAGAAGTTTTTTGTAGCTATTTTGTATTCTTAAATGCCTATCTTAATGCCAGCGTAGACCTACCTACCTCTGTCCATGTTTTTTGGCTTGTTACTTTAAAATTAATATATTAATATAATATTAAAATGACTTTTGAATGTCATTAAATATTTCATTCTCTAAAAATGTTAAATTTCCCTTAAATAATTGAACGCATAAAAGGATTATATTGATAGCTGTTGATAGGATTAAATAAAAAAGAAAAACAAAGTTAAAAATTTATAAAAAAATTGCTGATTTTACAAAATTAATGAAAAATTCTTAAAAACTTTCTCAAGTTTAATATAGCCACTGACAAGCAATCATATTTTACACAAGAAAAAACTTTCACGCAAAATCACTATTTTAAAAGTGGGTAAAAATTCCATTACTCACAAAAGCAACAGCTTGAAAGCAACAACACTGTTGCAACAAGATATGACAACGACGACAATGATGTAGACGTTGACAACAGCGTCTGGTCTGTGGCAACAACCCGCACTATAACCAGCAGCAACATGCAACCATAAACATTAATTAAAACTTTTCTACAACATTTTTCCGTCATCATAGCGGTATATGCTACACTTGGTCTCGCATTCTCTCTATCTCACTACACGATTACTAACACGAAGGTGCTGTATTTGTGCTGTGCTGTCATATTTTTTGGCGCGCCAAAATGTATGCTGAAAAAAAAAAATTAAATAAGAAAGTGAATGTAAAAAAATTAAAACCAAAACAAAATAACATTATATATGTATATGTAAAATATCAGCGAAGGAAAAAAGTTAAGCATTTCTGTAGGATACAGAAAATGAAAGAGAAAACATTAGTGGTTACTGAAAAAGAAAAAAAGAAAAAAAGACCAGAAAGAGAATATAAGTAAAAATTGCACCTACCAGCTAAGAAAAAGGAAAATAAAAAAAAATAGAAATAACACGGGTTATAAAAAAATGTACATTTTTTTATGACTTCACTTAACAGTGCGACCTTTCTTATTAGGATAAGTTTTGTAGCAGCATACTTTTTGGCGTAATTTTTTAATAACATCGTTGTCGTCGTCATCGTTTCTCTTCTCTTTTGTCTTATCAGAATTTAAAAAAAGTCATTAAAGTATTTCGTTGATGTTGTCATTGTTTGTAAGAAAAAGTTTTCTTAATTTGTTAATACAATTCTGAAAATATCAATGTGTTTTGAAGAATGTTTTAAGTTGTGCTTGTTTGATTTCACGGTGTTTTGAATTGACACTTTAAATTTTCTATTCAAAAAAGAAAGACTAAACAGAAAATGTTTATAACAAAATTCGATGATATTCTTTGTTAAAATCAGTATATTTTAGGCTCTGTTAGGGCACAAAAAAAACATAAATATAAGCTAACATTAAATTATCTTTGAATTTCTTTCAACTTTGTTCTTCTAAAAAATATAATTTTTTTGAGCAGTCACAAATATACAAAATATATTATTGAATTACTCCCTTAAGAAAAGAAAACATTTCGTCTAATGTTAAGTTTTTATTATTGCTTCTATTTTTTTTATAATAATGAAACAAATAAATATATTTATAGCTCTTAATATTACGTAAAAAATTTGAAATTTGATTTGAGTTCAATTTAAATAAAATAGATGAATTTAATATTTCAATTAAATGTAACTCATACGACATGCTGAATAAATGTTTTCTTTAATATCTCTGCTTTGATGCATGTCAATAGTCATGTGTTGCTTTTATTATATTAATTTTTAGATGCTTCACAGTAAATATAGTTCTTATTACTGGCTGTTTTTTAAAAAGCACTGATAGTGAAAAGAGTTAAAAATAATTTAATTTTTCAATTTCAAAGTAGAAAAACCAGAGTAGCGCTTAATTCGTAGTCCACCGTTAGCTATATCAAGTGTAGAAGTTTTGCCTACACCATACATAGGTGTAGGAGCTCAATCAGATAGGCAAAGACATTTGAGAAGCGGACGGGAACATTAACAAACAGTAAAAACCTATAATTTAGGTACAAAAAACGCAACGAGTACAACACTCGTGAAATTTCATAAGCAAACAACACTGACTGGACGAAATACGACCAAGGGTCAGCTTATTTTAAAAACGGAAAAACAAAGTAGACAGTTGGCGACAAACACTAGAAGCAGAGGGACGTGAAGTGATCGAATAAGATAAATGTTAAATAACTAAAATGTTAAAATGAATGTAAAACTTTATTTTCCTTATTTAATTAACTTTTAAAATAAAGTAAACTTAATCGAACTCAATGTGTTTTAATTAAAAGCATAATCCTACATAGGGAAATATTTTAATTCTTGTTTTATTTTGAATAATTGTTTTGCATCAGTTGTTTATAGTTGATTAGTAGTAAATTGTACAAATTCCACAAACGGATATTTTAAATTCGATTAGTCAATGCTTAACTTGAATAATTGTCATTTGAAATACTAAGAACAGCTTTGGCATAAAATGAAACATATGATTTCAGAGGCCGATATATTGAGTCAGATGTTTCGCAGAGCCTAGATGATTCCATTGTAATGCTTATGAGATAATTCTTAAAATAAATTGTAAACTTGATATGTGGCCGCTTAAAAATTCTATGTTTGCTATACTAAAAAAAAAACCCTCATGAGTTGTTAAATTTTCAAAAGAAATCAAATTGTTTGCCAATTTTTTTTTAACAGTACAGCCCAATGCATACTTTACAAAATTTTAAGAATACAAAAGTATGATAAAGAACAATTTTTTAAAACCACGAAGGCACATTTTTGCGTTTTTTGCATTTCCTTTTTTACTTCTCTCCTGTTTCGTCCTTTTCTGTGGTTTGTTGTTAAAAAGTTTATGCTGTTGTGCTTTAGGCCTTCAACTCAACTACTAATTTACACTTCGTTTTTTGAACTCTGTTGTGTGTGTGGTTGTGTAGTGCTGTGTGTGTGTGTGTGTTTGTAGTGTTGTGTATGCGTGTGTGTGTGTTTATTGTATAAATTTGCTCAGTATACAAATGCTTGCAAAAATATTTATGCATTAATTTTGACTGAAAGGAAACAATAATTAAATTAAAGTTAGAATGATTTTTAATAAAAAAAAGCATAATTAACTAATTATAATGTTATATCCTTGTGATTATGTGGCTTGCGCCTAAAAGTAGCGGTTTAAGTACTTGCATTTAAACACATTTAATTTAATAACCACAACAATTAAATTGGCTACACTCGATTAATCACAATTTTATTTCCATGCTGGTGGCGATGACGGTGATTTTTCGTAATTTATTATTTATACTGCCAAGTTTCATTGCTCTACTTACAGTCTGCTTTCTTTTACATTTCACTTTTAACGCACTTATTTTTAGCCTTATTGTTTTTTTTTTGTTTTTTTTTTTCTTCAAGTGGCCTGCGGTGTGCCACAATGCTTATCGCTTTTGAATTCAATAATTTTTTTTAATGAGGTAATTAATAAATTTTATCGTCTGTTTGATATGCTTCGGAAATAATTTACGTTCTTTGAATTTTTCTCATTTGCGTTGCCCACTTTATTGGGAAATATTTTTTGGCTTCTTTTTTTGTGTTTTTTTTTTTTTTTTTGTATTCCGTAAACGAAATGCAAGCAGTTGAGGCCGCAACGCTGCTTAATATTTATTCAGATTTTTGAATACGCTTTGAATATAGACTATGTGAAAAAAAACTTTGAATACTTTGAACTAAAATTTAATGTTTCCTTTGCGTTTGAAATTTATTCACATTGCCAACTTAAAATGTAGGACGTAAAGCTCGTCATATTTTCTTTTAGATCTATAAGGAGCTTAAGCAAACGAATAACTTAGATTTTTGGCTCCAATGAATCGTTTATCTTACTGTAAATTCAATCTTATTTCAGTTCTTCAGCAGGAAATTTACTGATGACATACGATCTCAACTATTTCTTTTGTTATTTCCAAGCATTCAATTAACATTTTACGTGGATATTTTTTGGTATTGACTAAATTTAAACGGAGTCTCTCAATTCCCCAACATTTTTGAAAATCTCAAAATTATTGAACATCCGAAGCTCCGTACAAAACAAATTGTTATAAGATTTCGTTCCAAAAACATAAAAGAATGGGTTTTCCTGCTAGAAACATATATAATTTTGAAATTTTCAAAAACTTTGACGTTTTTGGAAGTTAGAGAGCTAAATATATGTGTGTGTCAGAATTGTTCAATTTTCCCCACTCAACTGATTGTTGCTGCTTTTTCGCTCTACTTAACCTCTTGCATATTTTAAGAAGCTGTTGAAATGTGTTGGCTCCTTTTTTTTCATTTACGTTTTTTTTTTTTTTTTGCTATTTCATTATTGTTGGCGGCTACTTTGATATCCACTCAAACAAATAACAAATAGTGTAACAACATTTCAGCACCCAGACGACTACAATCCATAGTAGTTACCCTCATGTCAAGTGGCACTCCAGAATAGAACGGCAACAAACAGGACACGACACGACATCGAGTATTGAATTTCCTTTTTTATTACCTCACAGCACGCTAATCATCAAGAGCAAAGTATCCAACTGTTCTACAGGTGCAGTTTGAAAATAGGTAGGAGATTGGTTGTAGTTAAGTTTTTGTTGCTATTATTGGTGTGCAATGTACATCAATAAAAACTAAATAGCGCGTCTAAACAATATGTATATTTTTGTAAATAAATTTCATTTTGCTGTCAGGTGTCAGCAAGGGTTAAACTAGAAAGTTTGATATAAAGTTTAAGATAAGCTCAATTAAATTGTAATAGCAGCTGCAAATAAATTATGTGAAGTTAACAACTTGCGTTAGTTATAGATGAGGGTGTATTAATTGAAAGAAAAAAATTAAAAAATCTTACGAAAAATTGCATTATCATAAAATTCTTCACAAAGAAGAAGGTTATTTATTATTTCAACGGCACCAACACCAATTAAACGTAATATGGGTCATTTCAGGCGAAGCGGACAATGCAAAAAAATGAGATTTAGATATTTGTTCATATTCTGCTTAATTGTACTTCTAGAAGGTGTAAACAATTAATTTTTTTTTTTTGTACAGGGTGTTTTTTTTAGAGGTATAGAGCTTCGAATTGAAATAAAACACAAGAAAATCGTTTTAATGTCCATCAATTTGGCTTTATTGGAAGGATAATTTTATGCCATGTCATGTTTAAATATGATTTCGGGCATGTGGCCGCCGCGGCTGGCTCGAATAAAGCCAATTCTACAGGTCCAATTTTGAACCACTTTTTCGAGCATATGGGGCCAAGTCCCCTAACGTTTCTGGTTTGTTGGCGTAGACGAGCGACTTCACATATCCCCAAAGAAAATAATCCAATGGTGTCAAATCACACGATCTTGGTGGCCAATTGACAGGTCCATTCCGCGAAATTATGCGCTCATCGAATGTTTCCTTCAATAAATTGATTGTGACGTGCGCTGTGTGGCATGTAGCGCCGTCTTGTTGGAACCACAACTCATCCACATTCATGCCATCCAATTCGGGAACAAAATAGTCGGTTATCATGGCTCTATACCGGTCTCCATTAACGGTAACTGACTCTCCAGCATTATTTCGGAAGAAGTATGGCCCAATGACTCCACCAGCCCATATAGCACACCAAACAGTCAGTTTTTGTGGATGTAATGGCGTCTCAAGGGTCTCATGTGGATTCTCTTCACTCCAAATGCGGCAATTTTGCTTGTTGACGTAGCCATTCAACCAAAAATGAGCCTCATCACTGAACAAAATTTTGCGATGAAAATCAGCATCGAGATCAATCTCATTTTCGGCCCATACACCAAAATCACGACGCATTGCATGGTCTCGCGGCTTTAATTCTTGCACAAGCTGGATCTTGTAAGGTCGCAAGCCAAGATCTTTGCGCAAAATCTTCCATAAAGTTGATGGACAAAGCTCCAATTGCTGTGCACGGTGGCGAATCGATTCATTCGGGTCCTCTTCAACATTTTGCTCTACAGCGGCAATTGTTTCTTCGGTGCGCACTGTTCGACGTCTCTGCGGATGCGTATTATCACATAGAGTAAACGTAGTGCGAAAACGACCCATGGTTAACCGAATTAATTGCTCTGATGGACGATTATGTCGACCATAAAATGGACGGAGCTTGCGGTAAACTTTGCGAACTGAACCATTATTTTCGAAATAAATTTGCACGATTTGCAAGCGTTGTTCTTTTGTCAACCTGTTCATGATGAAATGGCAAACCAAACTGAACATAAATGACATTAGAGTTGCCAGATTTGACCATAAAATGCCAGTTTTATCTCTATTCGAAAAACAAACCTCTAAAAAAAACACCCGTTATAATGCTTAGTTGCCAAGTTGTGGACTTCCAAAAAATGACGTAATATGAAGAATGGATTTTTCAGAAGCAGTTTTTTGAACTTAACAAAATTTCAATAAAATATTAAACATTGTCGTTCCTATAGGAAACTTACTGCTCTTTTCAATTATGAAATCAGATTGGAAATTTGATTTTTTTTTTCTTGTGGAAAACCGGAAGTGAATATTTCATCTCAGAATTTAAATAATTTCGACATATTTTATTTTTTTTACTTTAAATTTTAACTAAAGCACAAAATATACCGGTTATATGCTAAAAATTTTTAAACGTGATCTAGGTATATTAGTCTGAAAGTAATATGAATTGAAGTGTATACGTGCCGCACTTTGTATGGGACGTGGCACTTTCTTAAGTACTTTAATTTACATATCTCCTAAACTTATAATAATCACGTTATAATTTTTTTTTGTGAAACATCAATATACTTAAGGCTTTTGTTTTATAATAAAATATTTAAAAAAATATTATGTCAAAATTACTGAAAATTCGATTTGAATTTTTTACTTTCGGTTTTCAATACATAAAAAAACTTAAAACTCGAATTTGACTAAAAAATTAAAAAGAAAATTCTTTTTACTAGTTAAAGCAATATTGTTTATATTATATTATAAATTACTTAATTTCAATAACAGCGTTCAAATATGACTATCCTTAAACTTCGTCAATTCTTCAGAAGCCCATAATTCAGCAATTAAGCCTCATACGAAAAAAAAAAAATTATGTGTACACATTTATGTCTACTAGACGTATAACTAACCGGAATATAAACCAATTTCACGACCTCACTTTATTTTCATTGTCCGCTTCGCCTTAAATGCCCCATATGTATACATGTATATCTTCGCATTATTTTTCTGTAAATGAATATGTAAATACACATATATTAACACTTGGACTTTCATATTTTTAAATTGCATTAGTGTCTCTAAATAGTTAAGAATTCAAAAGAGTTAAGCACTCCCAAAAACAAACTACTTAACTTTTATGAGTTTCTACTGTAAACATAAGGTATGGTTAAACACCCTACGTTGCGACGTTGCTTGAGATAATCAACAAAAGAGGCGATGTCCGCATTACCTGTAAATTATATCGCACGTCGCTACTCTATCAATCAACTCCAAAGTAAATTTTGGAGCCCCAGCCAACAAGTCCAAATTTTACTTATATTTTAGTCCAAAAAAGGTGAATCAGACAGTTCGAAGGTCATCAGTTGTGAAGTATTTCTTACACTGTTTTAAAAGATCAAGGCACTTCAGCACTCTGTCGAAACACAGAACACATGATTTGAGCACCACTTATCCGACTGAATAGATATGCTCAGAGCAAGAGTTGTTGGTCTCAAAATGTTTACGCCAGGGGTAGAGCAGAATAATCCATTTGTCTGCGAGACAACAAAAAATATTAAGTTTTTGCAGTATTTAAATCAGCCCGATATGCACGACCCCATTCGGAGATTGTTTTAAGATCATTTGAGAGTTTATAATTTACATTCTGCCTCTCTATCTTTCAATCTTCACAGAGGTTGGGAGCTTTTTAGAACAATAAGAACGACAAATACTTTGGCCACTCACAAGGGAATGGATTGGGTCAGTAGTCTATGACAGAAGGTCACTGATAATTACAAGGAAGTGGAACTTCAGCATTGATGGAGTATTCATATGAAGTGGGAGTCTCTGTGGCAACTCTTAAATAGCGGCCAATGCAGAAGCTCGTTATCATACGAGCGATGGAGTTACCGACACAAAATGAAATTAATTGCTAAACTCGTTTGAATGCCTTAAAAATTTCAGAGGCGTCCATACTTTCATAGAGAACATAAGACATAAGTTCCAAATTTCAGTGTAAAGTGCCATCAGATCAACCGTAGAGTGGGCCCTACGGTAACCTTATTGGCAATCAGTAAATAATTCGTTGCGTACCAGATTGTTCACAAGTTGAAACATAAGCTGGACATAAGCAACGTCAACTCACCATGATTGCAGGAAATGTTGAAAAGATGGCGCAATGGTCATGTAATTGGTGAGGCATACTTTCTCAGCAAATGGGCTGATATACCATCTGGCCTTTAGGCTTTGCCGATGTTAAGGCTTGAAAGTGTTGTTACATACAGTGTTTTGGGTAATGATTCCTTGCTTTCTTGATTTGCTTGCACATCACACTTGCTGTCAGAAAATATGCTACATAGCTGTAAGCATTATAAGTCATAAGCTATGGTGCAACAACTCATATAGAACACAAAATGGCTTAAATAAGTATTTCTAATACTTCAAATTTAATTATAGCATATATTGCAGCATAAGATTAAATTCTTTAAAAACATGACAAATGCATTAATAAAAAGTTTCTTTGTAATTTCTCATGAAAAATTTAATTTATGTACACATAATGTCAATAATTGTGTATATCGCAAGATTTTATTTAAAAGCACATGCATACATACATATGTTCCAGTTGGTGTTCGTGTGCGTGGTCTAAACATGAATGCGAAGTTCGTTTCAATTATACTTATTCTTAGCTTTGTTTTAAAAAAATCCTATATAAAAAGCTTAGTCGCTTTTATCGCAAAGTTATGCTAATTGTTCTTAGCAGACATGCTGGCGTGCCTAAAAGTATGCATGCATGTTTTCCAATTTAAAGAAAACGAATGCCAAGTTTTACTGCACTTAATTTATATATTAACTTCTTAAGTGTGCACTTTTGAGAAACTTTTATACGTTTTTGAACTTTGTATTTTTCCTAAATAAGATTTTTTTTTTGCTTTGAAATCCCAACTCGTTAAGCATAAGCTGCTACTATTTTGCTTACTTTAAAGATCTGAATTTATTAGCTGAAAATTTAATGCTACAGTTTTAGTGCAAAGTTTAGTTTTTACTAAATTTCACTTAGACAATTTTTAATGCATTACACAAATTGTAATGACGCAAAAAATTGTTAACACATTCACAAAATATTAAGGTACCTACTAATATTTTTCTTTAATTTTCTGCCAAAAACAAAGTAAATTTTTTTGTGTAAAGTTTAGCTTTAACTTCAATATTTAAAATATAATAAACGCATTCTGCTTCAAAAACAGTCCCTTATTATTTATGCATAAGGCCAAAAAACATACCCCAAAAGTGTATTTCATTCACAAAAAAGCAAAAGTAACAAAAAAAAAAAAAAAAATCATCAAAATCTCTCAAGTGCAAACTTTTAACAATTGAAAATTTTTGTTTTCTTTCTTGCTAAACTGGCAAACTTTAACGTATGTTGGCGGCAAAACTTTTCAAGTTAAAGAGAATTTTTTTTTTATTTTGTTATACCCAATGTTTGTTTTTTTTATTGCAACTTTCTTTGTTTGCGTAGCTATTTTGTATGAAAAACTAAAAAAATGATAAAACTTGTAGTAGTTTAGCCTGTAAATATGCAGCACCATTTGCTGCCGCAGCAAACAGACTGTTGTATGGGATATAAAAAAGACGAATTTTATTTCAAACTTAATTTTTTGTGCGCACACCTAAATTACGTTTTTTTTTTCAAGAGTAGTAAATGAGGCGGAAATTTGTCAGCACAATTGTTTTGCGAAGTAAAATGATGAAAAAATTTAAAGGAGACTCTTAAAAGTTTCTCTTTTAAAGAGGAGTTTAAAGAAAAACCTTGTATATTGCAACAAATTTTAAGACCCTATTAAACTTACGTAACTTTAATCTAGCATCAAGTATGTGTAACATTTAGCCTACAAATTCTCTAGCAGTTAAGTACCAAGCTTTTCTGCCACTCGATATGTTGCGTTTCAGAAACAGTACGTAACAAAACAGAAATATTTGATTTAAAATATTGCACACGGAACGTAACAGAAATTTTGCTAACATATTTAAAATCTTATATTTCACATGCAGTAACTCTTAAGTGTTTCTGAACTGTACCAGATTTAATGTTTACTAAATTTTTTGAATGAAATTTAAATAATGTAATATGATACTCCATTTGATGCTCTGTTTGGTAAAATTTATTCTCAATTATAAATTAAAAAATCCATGAAAACATAACTGCGTATTTAGTTTTACTATGGGTAAAATGAAATAATAGAATAAAAAAATCCGATGAAGTAGTAAAAAAAAAAATGTTGTTTATTCCTTATTAATCTTACAAGATTTCTGAAACGTTTCAAATTATATTGTTACATTGTAGAAAGCTTTCTGAAATGGAAATGAAAGGTTTCACACAAAAAAATTGGTACTTATTAAGTATCAAGATTGGTAAAATGAAATAATAGTTCAGTCCTGATGACATAATAAAATAGCAGTGCAAGTGATGCGGAATATAAAAGAATCCGTTAAGGTAATAAAAAAATGTTTTTTCCTTTAAACTTACAAGATCTCCGTATTGTTCCAAATGATATTTTCATATTGTAGAAAGCTTTCTGAAATGAAAATGAAAGATTTCTGAAAGGCTTACGTGACCTTACGTGCCGAGTTAGGTGTGAGCTCAGTCCTTATCTTTTATATAAAATTCATTTTTTGTCTTACTATCTGTCTTTCTGTCTGTCTCTTATGCAAGCGAAAACTATTAAGCCGATTTTGAAGAAATTTTTACAAAAATTTTATTTAGGCTGCATATTTAGGGTGGCCCTCATACACAAATATTTTAAAAATAGCGATATCTCAAAGACTGGCAAATCGATTCTCATGAAATTTACACAGTACGGTTTTTACGTTAATGAGCACAGGTTGTATTTAGGGTGCATACTTAGGGTGGCCCTCACACAAGTATATTTTTAAATATAATTTTCACGAAGACAGGTTAATCGATTCACACCGATTTTACACCACGTAGCTCTTATGTTAAGAGGAATACTTAAGAATACAAAATTTTTATTTAGGGTGTCCCTCACACAAAAATATTTTTTTAAATTCTATAATTTTCTCGAAGTACGCTAAGTCGATTCTCATGTAATTTACACCACATGGCTTTAATGTGAAGAGACACAGAAAAGATTGTAAAAATTTTATTTAGGGTGCATACTTAGGGTGGTCCTCATACAAAAATGTTTTTAAATATCATTTTCACAAAGACAGGTTAGTCGATTCACACCGAATTCACACAACGTAGCTCTTATGTTAAGAGGAATAGTTACGGATACAAAACTTTTTTTTAGGGTGGCCCTCACACAAAAATATTTTTTAAATATCATTTTCTCAAAGACTGATTAATCGATTTTTTTGGAATTTACAGCACATGGCTTTTGTATTAAGAGGCAAAGATACGAGTATGCTTAAATCGATTAAAAAATGTTTTTAAATATCATTTTCACAAAGACAAGTTAGTCGATTCACTCCGAATTTACACCACGTAGCTCTTATGTTAAGAGGAACAGTTAAGGATACAAACATTTTATTTAGGGTGGTTCTCACACAAAAGCATTTTTGAAATATCATTTTCTCGAAGACCGCTTAATCAATTCTCATGGAAATTACGCCACATGGCATTTATATTAAGAGGCACTGCTTAGGTTGTAAAAATTTTATGTAAGTGCATGCTAAGGGTGGTCCTCATACAAAAGTATTTTTTAAATAGAATTTTCACGCAGAGTGCACATCGAATATACACCACGGTTGAAGTGAAGCGATGTGCACAGGGTAATGCTAGTTATATATTTAAATTCCGAGTTTGTTCGGACAAATACAATTCCTTAAAAATTTTTTTTTCTTTCTACTAAATAAAATTAAAAAAAATTTAAATCAGCTATAATTTTATACAACGATGAGTACCAATGAAAACCTATGCACGGAAATGCAAAACCAAACTTTTTATGATTATTTAGTCTAAATCTTGAGATTTAAATTTGCTTTTGAGAAAGAATACACTCAGCACTTGGGTGTCATTTTGACGGCACTAATTTAGTAGTCATCTCTTAACAATCCGCATAGAATGCAGAAATTGTCTCATTCATAAAGCTGCTGGCTACCAGTTATAGAATTTTTTACAAACTTAAGTCTGCTAATCTCCTTTGCAACTCCATTTCCACTGCCGCAAAAAAGGTAGATTGGAAGGATTTTGGTCCTGTTTTCCAGTTGTATTCACGATTTAAGCTGGTCAGTGATTGGTTATTATCAAAATTGCTCTTAAGTGCTGCAACTTACTAGCATGTGCCATTAGAGTAAAATTTTGAATACTCGTAAACACTCAAACCTTGGATAGCGGGCTTTAAGCTGGCACAGCAAGTTTATTTTTTGCATTAATATCTTATGAGAAATATGCGTATTTTTTAATTAATCAAATTTCACTTTAATAAAATAATGATGCAAAGTCAAATTTGATTTAATTAAACCTGTTAATTAAACTACCAACTTTTTTCTTTTCGTGCAAATCGATAGTAATAAAATGGCTGCAATGTCTCAATGAACATTAATAAAATTTTAATAAAGTATCAAATTTTTACTTAACCTGAAGCTTGTATTAACTTCTTATCATTATGTTTTTAACAGTGCACAAAAATTAAACTTTGCCATGTTTATGTAAAATATTTCGTTACCTGCCTCCTTACAGCTACAAATAATCTCTAATAAAACATTTTAATTTTATTGTTGCCGCTATTAATAAACTTTTTATAGCTTTTTTTTTCTTTGTTGTAAATTATAAAGGGTAACAGAAAAGTGGCACAGAAATTTTATGGCATACTTTTATGCGTCGAAAATTAAATTTAACAATCTTCAATACGTTGCTAGACTATACAAAAAAAATATGAATTTTTCTTGTGTCATAAAAAAATACGGCACACAATTTTGTGTTGGTGTGTGTTTTGCTAAAGTTAAGTACCTAAGTCAAGAAATAATTAAATAATTGTGCATAAAGTATAAATATCGGATACCAGAGCATACTTAAAGGCGGCGAAAAATATTGCGTGCGCAAATAAAACAACGATTTAAGACGACAAGCACGATAGAAATTAAAAAACAAAAACAAACGAAACTTGAACTTTAGTGCGTAAAAAGTAAGAAATTTCTTTACAACAATGCCATACTGCCTGAAAGCGTGCACAATAGGCAATAAAATAATGTATATTATATATAAAAAAAGCAAACAACTATGCGAGGCAGCATAATCGCTAAGTGGAAAAAATACAAGTTATTTAATACGTCCAGCCTTTTGCTTCACACACACACGCAAACAAATGTTTGTACAAAGCAAACACAATTGCAATTACGCCTTAAAGTATGCTTTGCTTGCGTACTTAGCTAATTTCTTCTGTGCTACTTGCTTGCCTACTAACATATTGGCAGTCAACATGTCATGTTTGCCAAATTATGTTGAAAACTTTCTGTGCTGGAACTTGTGTGTGTGTGTATGTCTATTTCTGCTTGAGCGTATTTTTTGGTAGCACACATTTATGCGTACTTTATAACTTTAAGTAGCTATACAGGCCTCAGTGGTAAAATAAGCGCGCAATATGGATTTTCTTACTTAACTTAGCATGACGTACTAAGAGCGCCATTAAAAGCATGTTATGATAGCTTGATGTTCATTTTCCTAGCGTAGTTGGACTAAAGATTTAATGGGTTAAGCAAGGTGCGGTTGTCTGAGAGTAAGCAATGTTATTTACTTATCTTGGTTTTTGAAAGAAAATTAATGAAAACTAAAGCAAAAATATTCAAATAAAGCGAATTGTTTTGTGAATATAAAAGCATGCTATAGCTTTTACTAACTTTTCCAATTAAACCTAATTATTTGAAAATAAAAGTAAAAGCGTAGTAAAACCTTTAAAATATTTGATGAGTTGAAGCTAAATTATTTCTTATGATCTATAGCTGTTGACAACTAATTAGAAACGAAATCATTCGATGTGTTATTGGTAGTTTTTCTCATTTATTTTTCTATGTGTACTAGAATATTTATATACAATATAAATGTGGGTCATATACATAAGCTTAATAAAATGAACATAGTTTAATTTAAGTTCATAGCATAAAAAAGTTTTATGAGTGATTTTCTGCTCAAACCTCAAATTTGACTGAGTCAACTAATTGGAAACAAAAAAATAAGTCGAAAAAAATAAAAGAAAACTTGATTAAAGATTCCTTAAACGATATTGTGATATTGTCATTGCTTATAGGAACACTTTTTAACTGAATTTGCTTATTCGCATATCCTTAATCATGGGTAGTGGCCAAAAGTTGTACACCGGACATGCGTGAGTCAATTCTTGAGCTTCAAAAGACGGCCATGAGCTATCAGGCAATGGCAACACAGTCAGATTGCTCCAAAAAGATGGTATTCAATGCAGTTGATCATTTCGATAAGTATGACACAGCGGAAATCGTTCCAAGCAAAAAGGGACTTCGTAAGACTCCTGGGTATAAGGATGGCCAGATTGTAGTGCTTCACCGAGAACCGATAAATATCGTTCTCGTTATCGTTATCGGGACCGAGAACGAGTACGATAACGAGACGATAGTAAAAAAATTATTTCTCGTATGACCAAGGGCGAGAACGAGAAAGGTCTGGCCGATATCTCGTTCTCGGCGATAAACACTTGTTTATCGTACGATAAGCATTTTGAACATTGAACGCGTATATTTCGCACCATTTGTTTTACAAAAACACCTGCACATACATATGTATATACGAAAGTATTTTTTTTTTTACTAAAAACAAAAAAAAAAACACAAAAATATGAAAACCTAATCAAAACAATATGTGGTGATTTACATCACATTATAATCGTATGGCAGCAGCAACTCCTTCGTCTCCCATCAAAATAAGCGTGTTGAATTTTTGATTTGCTTATTCTTGACAGCGATGGAGCTTTTTTCACGGTTGCATTTAATTTCAGTTTGACAAGATAATTATAAAACAAGTAAACGAGAATAACCGAGAAATATCGGCGATAACGAGACGAGAACGAGACGAAAACGAGACGATAACGATACAGATCAAAAATGTCTCGTACGAGAACGAGTACGAGACGATAAGCTTGGCGCTACTACGAGGACGATACGATAATTTTTGAACTATCGTATCGTTCTCGTATCGGTGAAGCACTACCAGATTGTGCGCAACGCAAAATTGTATCCTCGTAAGAATGCTGCAGACATATAACGCGAAATAATTGATCAATACAATGCACAAATATCCAAACAAACTGTCAATCGTCGATTGGTTGAGGCTGAACTCCATGGACGAATTTCACGCAAGGATCCATTCGTGACAGTTAAGAATAGGAAAAGCCGCACACAATTCGCATAGACGCAAGCCGGTTGGCCGTCAATTAAATGGAAGTACATATGTGGTCTGGAGCGACGAAACAAAGATCAACCGCCTTGGCCTGGATGTTAAAAGATATGTAAGACATCCAAAAGGGGGTTACTTCCTAATTCTTACTTAAGATGAAAAAATTTGAAAAGTGCCTATGAAACAAAAAAAAAAAAAAACATAAAATTCATTGAAGCTTGGACTGCAAACAATTTCTAAAAATGTCACATTTCCTTTTGAAAAAACAAAATATTTTTTTTTTTCAAATCATAGAATACTTCTCTGCTTCAACAATCATTCCAGCTTATTACAACAGCAAGCTAACTGAAAATTGACTGTTCTTTGATTGTTATTGACAAGTTGTGACTCCACATTTGCCTCCTTCAAAATGCTTTGCACTATTTAGATTTAAAAAAAAAAACCGAAAAAGTATGCTACAAAAAAAATTGATTTGCATTACAACTCATGCAACAGCTTGACATGTAAGAAAGCAACAAATCCACAATAGCTGAAAAAATATAAACAAAAGTGTGGTGTAGATTTCTAGACGACAGACAAAAAGCTATTTGCCACATTTTCATGTAACAAACTGGACGACAACTACTCTCTACAGGTAAAGCAGGATTAAAATGAAAAAATTAATGAATAAAAATTGCCAGAAAAAAAAAACATTTTCCATTGAATACAAAATGCAAATACAAGAAGTCTACAAGTGTACACTTCCATCACACTTTCAATTCAGCGCCAATTTTTTTGAAATTTTTTATTTCCTTTTGTTGCTGTTGTGTTGTTTTGTCATTTAACCAATAGACAACGACAACGTCAATGTTGTTGGAAAAAATGTTGAAACTCAAAAAAAAAAACAAAAAAAATCTAAGCGCTTTCTTTCTGCAAGCGACACTTCATGGAAATCTAAAGCAAACAAGCTGCCGTTGCTGTTTAGAAAGTCCATAAGATTTTGAAAGAAAACAACAGGAAAAATGTATGCGGACAAGCTTACGGGTATCTTGCGGGAGTAGTGGTGAAAATGTATATGCACCTATCGTTAGTTTGGTGCAACGATTGCAGCTTGTGCTTAGAAAAAAATACGAGTAGTTATATCTCCGTTGACAGCTGAGTTGTTTGTATTTGTTAAGTTGTTTTTGCTCTGCCGCTGTCGTTATGTTCACACCTCATTGCTTTGATGTTGGTGGCGTCATCGTCATAGTGTGTTTTTTTAGGTTCAATGCAACGGTAAGATGGCTGTGTTTTTGTGTGTTTGTCTGTAAAAAGTTGCGTGGTCCTTAATGCATTGATAAAACTGCAAAGCTTTAGAAAAAAAAAAAAAAAAAACAAAAGCAAACCATGATGGAGAAAAATTAATTCTACATTTACGCTATAGAAAATTTTCAATATTTTAATCTGATTAATACTAGTATACGTACAAAAGTTAAGGAAGTATTTTTGCTTTAAAAGCATTATAAAAAGAAGAAAAACAAATCATTCTATAACATAGTAAAAATTTTTCTACAAAACTTTACAAAGTCTATGCCTCTATTCGATGTTTTTGTTAGAGTACCAGACAAAATGAACAAAATTGAAGGTACTGCCTTCTATTCGCCAATATTTCGAGAACTAAGTAAGATAAATGTTGTAGTCAAAAAATATAAGGTTTTTAGTAGCTCGAATAGCCTGACTTTGCATTTGACATTTGTACCAATTTCCTAAGTTAGTTCGATTTTTAAGAAAACACCAATAATTTGTATTGCAGACTTTTATTTCATGGGAAAAAAGTTTTGTTTTGCATTAAAAATTTTTCTCTAGAGCTTATTTATTATAATTCTATTTAAAAGTTCACACTTGACCTCGCATTAACTTTTAGAATTGATTTTAAGTTCACGAAACAAGCTGAGTGTTATTTGAACCCCTAGAATTCTGATAACTTTTGCTAGAAACATTTATCACTATCTTACTTAGCTCTCGAGATATTGTCTTGGGAAAATTAAAACAGAGTGAAGAAATCTAAAACGCCAAAACATGCTCAGCTTATCATTCCTAACGTATAGAATATTCTTTTACAACTAGGTACTACTGAAGAAAACTAATTGAAAAATTGAAAAATAACGAAATTATAGACAACTTAGTGAAGGTACCAAACCCAATTTTTATTCAAGTCTTTTAATGTGAAATGACATTTGGTTAAAACTATTTTTATTTATTTGTGAACATGAATACCAGTTGATCAAATTATTTAGTCAAAAAGTGTCGATTTTTTCAAGTGAGATGCAAGTAATTCCAATTTTTCTTTGTTGAGCTCTAGATCTCTCAGCATGTTGTTCAATTCGTGCTGTATCAAGAGTTTTTGTTACTATTCCCTTACAAAATGACTGTGAAATTCTTCTGAAAGTGTATTTATGTCCCTGACTTCGATATTTTTCTATAAAATTTCTTGGACTGTATCTTTTTTGCTGCGTAAACTATGTAGTTTTAGAGGTCTTAAATTATTTCCCATCAATTTAGTGATTTTTGATTTTAATTTCTACAGAAAGAGTTACGTTCTCCCCATATTTCTGTCCATATCGCCTAAGCTAGTGGACACATATGGCTTAAAAATATATTTGTAATTTAATTATCTTTGACCTGTTAGCTCGAGGTATGTTGAGTTATATGATATTACTATCGAAATAATTAAAAAAAATAAATAATTTTTAAACAAAAGAAAAGTAATGTCGCATGTCAAACTATAAAATAGTATTGCGTAGTGTAACCAGTCGATAAAAACAAATAGAAATTTCTTAATTTAAATTTGTTTGATTACGCCATCACGGCTATCTGGTGTAATGAAGAAAAAAAAAAACTATTTCTATATTTTTTGTTTATCCAAATCGGGAGCCGAGTTAGAAAATAAAAAATTGTGCAAATTGTTCCATACTGCGATCCTCATAATATGCTTAGCTATATTTAATTTAATTTAAAAGTATATTCCAAGTGTATTTCGTGGAATGGAAGAATAGATGTTCTTAATTTTTTTAAAAAAATAAATGCATTGTAAAAGGTTTTCTAATAAGAATGATTTTCTTAAAATTTTTTGTAAATAAATCAAAATTGACCTGAAGCAAACCAATTATGATCCTTAACAGTGATGGCATTTTCGGCACATTGGTAATTTTTTCGGTACAATTGTATCGTGAAAAATCGTGTTCCGTACATTCGACTAGTTTTCAGCACATTCGGTACATTTGGCCCATTTTCAGTACATACGGCGTAATTTCAGTACATTTTCGGTGCACTTTTAGTACATTTCATAATGCCTTAATGCCTGGAGTAAGCTTTGCTCACCTTTTTTTTTTAATAAAAAAATTCAAAGTTTTGTGAATTTTTGTAATTTAAAGTAACTTTTACATTTCAACTCTTCAGCCAGTAAATTTCCACAAAACTTTAATGTCATCATTTGTCCCTAATATGTTCTAAAAAGAATAACATTTCTTACAAAGTTTGCTACGACAACTCCAATTTTCGGCTTTTTTTATTCAATAAATCAGTCCATATTTCACGAACTTGACGTTTAATATTCGGTTTTAACCAAGAGTTTTGTTACACACTCTGACTGATCTTTTAAGAACAAACTCAAAACTTACGAGTTTTTCAAAAAATTATAGCACCTTCTGCACTCCTTTGTCGCTAAATTCATTACATTTGTAAAAATTTTCAAAAAATACTAATAGATTACAGATTCTGGTAAGAGCTGGCTGAATTTTTTTCAATTTTGATTTTCCTTTTTGCCTAAAAGTTGTTTTTTTTTTTTCAACTGTTGCTCGGTGAATTGAACTGCTGACAAGCGTAAGGCATATTTTTGATATCAAAAATAAACTGGGGTATTATGTATAAATTAAGCTAGTAGTAGTTGAACTCTGAAGAAAAGAAAAAAAAAAAACAAAAACAAAATGGTATCCCTTTTATGCGCGTTGTTTAAATGAACACTAACTTGCTGAATAAAAAAAAAAATCTACTGCACAGCGAAACTTTTACTGAAAAGTTCATATTTCAAACAACGTTATTCAAAAAGTTTTCTAATAACTGCGAAAAACTACAACAGAACAAAATATAAAAATTTTTGTTGTTCTGCTAAAAATGTGGGGAATAATATGCGCATATTGGTGCTGAAAGAAGCGTAAAAACTTTTCTAAAAAAGTGAAAAAAAGCAGATAACAAGCAAAGCACAAAAAAAAAAATCAAATGCTAAAAAACAACAGCTAAAAATTCAATATAACTGCTAGCTAAATGTAAAGCTACAGAATTTCAGCTGTAGGTTTTCACTTTTGTTGCTATGCATTCTTCTGCTTTTGCGTGTGTGTGTGTGTTGAAATCATTGAAATTGCGCGCAGAAAATCAACAAAACTCATGAAAATTGTTTGAGTTTTTTTTTTGCTTTGTCTTTTCATTACTTACTTACTTTTCTAATTTGCATTAAAGTACTACTACTACACTTCCATGCTAAATGAAAGTATGCTGCTAGAACACAAAACAATCTGCAGTTTGCTATCTACCCATTTAAAGCAGCAACAACAAGAACAGAAAATGTTGCTTACAACAATCAACTCAACCAGCTACAAATCGTAACGAATTCCATGCCTTCCCTCACCGTACGAAACGACTGTGTCTGTGCTGCGCGTTGATTTAATTTGGAAAATTCCATACCTTATTTATACTGTTGTACAGTTGGTTGTTGCACTTTCCTCTTTTCAACGGAAATGCATAAGAATGCCTTGCATTTCCGTTTTCTAGCGCTTGTTTGCTGTGATTTTCACTCAGCAGCAGTAGCATTTTTGCATTCGTGTGTAAAAGCCGTTTTTCTTCTTTCAATAATTTTCCTCTGCTTCGTCGTCGTACATTTTTATGTAATTTTATTATAGCATATAAATAGGCGCTTATACATATACCACCATCATCTTCTTGTCTCTGTCGGTGCATTTCCGTGCTGTTTCCTTTTTGTATTTGAAACAATCAGCAATCATTAAAAAATGGCAAAATTATGCAGACACAACGGTAAAGTAAATGTTGTAAGAATTAAAGTGGCGTTGAAAGAATTACAACTTTTGTTGAAATTATGTAGCCTAAATTTATGCGCTGTTGAAATGTTTGCATAACTATAGCTTCTCCTACTTGTAGTTGTATAAGTATGTATGCATAACTATAGCTAAGAATTTCATGTTGAAATTGAATTTTATTGCAGTATAATTGAATTAAATTCAACATAAATACTTAATGCTGAATATGCATGCATATGTTTAGTAAATTTAAGTATGAGTCCTAAATAAGTTTTTAGAGGATAAGCTGTACGAATAAAAAATACTGAAGTACATAGAGTACAAAAATCAACATAAATAAGTAACTTGGTATAATTGCAAGGCCTTGTGTGAGTCATAAAAAGTAACTTTCTTGTTATATGAAACTAACACTTAATAAAAAATTAAATAAATTATTTTACTGAGTTTACTGTTCAGCACATTACACCAACGTAAAAATAAATTCAACAAAAAAAAAAATAGGCTGAAGCTATTCGTGCAACAAAAATGAACTAAAGCTAGTCATACTAGTTTCTTCCGTTGGTAAGCGGAATCACCAGTGACCTTTAGTAATCAGTGCCTGATATATTTCCCGTTTTACATAAACCTGTTAAGAACCCAAGCACAAAGTGAAACAAACCAAAGCAAAAAACTATTTTTGTGTTACTTATCTTGAGGCCCGGATTAATAAATTTGCCGCCCCTAAGCAGTTGAAAAACTTGCCGCCCCCGCCTCAAAACTTCGAACGACGAACGAAATACACTAGCAAAATGAAAACAAAATTTGAAAAGTTTTTCAATAAATAAAATGCAACATTTTTTCAAACTTTCTACCAAAATTTGCCGCCCTTTAAATCTTGCCGCCCTAGGCACGTGCCTACTCTACCTGGAAGGTTAATTCTGGCTTGCCTATCTTCGTTTCTGTAACTTATTTGATATTATATGTACAATTTTTTGCAGGCGCTTCGTTGCTAACTTCCTTTTCGAGTCAAAACGAAAAAAATGTGAAATTCGTGTTTTTGTTCCATTATAAATCGATAAGCTCAACGAAAGGTAACTCCTTTCTAGTATGACGTTACAGAATTTGCTTTGTTTCACTTAGAAATTCTTACTTATCAGCTTGTAAGCCATTGAGGATTCCGCTTAGCAACGGTTGAAACCGCTAGGAAGCTCTAATATAAGGACAACTATTTTAATCCTCAAGTATAAGTTGAAATTCAGACTTAATGGAGTAATTTTACTATCTGACTAAGATTGAACACACCAAAATCGTAAAAAAGTTTAAAACTTTTTCTAACTTCTTAAAATTTATTGACGTATTTTCGGGCCATTTCTTTTGACATAAGTAGATTTTGTAAACAGATTGATGTTCTCACTTTTTAAAGTGAATAATTACAAAAATTTTGCTAGCTACGATATGGCAAATACACGCTCAATGATTTAGAGCAGTGAAGGGCACTTAGTGGCTCTATTTGCTTACATTGCTCTAAACGTTATTCGACGCACAAGCAAGCAAAAAAAAATTCGCAGAATTCAACGCTATCGAGGCACAAAATTCGCAGAATTTCAACGCTATCGAGGCACAGCGTTAACTTCAATTCAAATGAAAACAAAAACAAAACACAAAGGCATAAACGACGGCGCCGCATTGTGTCTTGACGAAGTAGCAATTGGTTTTGTTTGTAGTGCAATTTGGTTTTTTTTTTTGTGCTAATGGCAAATTTGGAAATGAATGTAAAAGAAAACTTTAAAATTTCGTTTGTTGTTGCTTGATGTTGTTGTTTTGCTCTTTTGTTAGATTTCTATGCCCACCGCTGATTTAGAGGGATAAAATTGCTTTAAGCTCTTAATAACTTAATTTCTCATTACATACATATGTATGTATGTCAGCTAATGAGTTTTACTTGTAAGCTGACAGTGTGATATACTAATGTATGTACAAAAACTTTTGTGCAATCGCTCATTGCTTATTATCGCCTTGAGCAGATAATATTTCCGCATAAAATAACTCAAAAAAAAAAAAAAATTTAAATAAAAAATTCAAGAATGTTGACATTTAAACATAGATAAGGAATATTTTTGAGGAAACTATGTTATTCGCAAAAATTTTGTTTTCTTTAAAAATTCGCTTTCGATAAAAAAATACTTTTTGTTGCTTAAGTTTTTTTTTAGATTTTTCATAAGCACTATATCACCTGCAATTATTATAAACAAATTTATTATCAAACTTAGCATTAGCACTAGATTTACGGCTTAAATTTAAGCTAAAACATGTGAGCAATTTAAAGCTTTATACGCAGCCTTTATTTCTAAACATTAACTTAAAAAAAAAAAAACTTATACCCAAATTAGCGACGTAGTTTGAGCCAAACCTACATAATATTATCAATCTACATACACATGGATTTGTATGTGTGTCACTTTGATTTTTCAAATTTACTTTTCCTGTGCTTTTTATGTTTTGTTTGAAAATTGCGTGTGCCATGCCATGCGGTTGTCAAAAAAAGGAAAATAAAAAACTTTCTAATTTCATTTGGTTATGACAAAATGCTGGAAAAAGTGTCAAAAGTACAACAACGAAAAAAAAAAATATGAAAAGTTTGATAAAGATTTATAAAATAATATGGCATTTAGGCGTTGTGAGGAAAACTTTTGTTTGTCAATTCTTTTTTTTTTTTTTGTTTTTGCTACCGGCGGCCTTATTTTTTTGTGTTAAAAAAGCCACAAAAAATAACAATTTAAGTTAAAAAAGTTTATGCAAATGAACATTTTTTTGTGCTGAAAAAATTTAAAGAACTTAATTTTTCTTTCATTTCATATGAAACCTGCGTTATTCCGAATGAGCGCCGAAAAGTAGACTATGAAAAATCACACAATTTTTTGTGTTAATTATTTGAAGGATTTAATTCATTAAAAATTTAGATGTTTTATATTCTTATAAGCAACATTATTTATGTATTACTACACTATGTATGTACCGCATGTTTGTCATAGCTGGTTTTGCAGTTGCGGTACATAATTTGTAGCAGACATTTCAATATATGTACTTATATATTATGCCTATAGTGTAAGAAAATTTTGTTCACTTTTATTTTCCGTACATGAAAATGAAGATTTTTAAATCTTAATAAATCATTCAAATTTGCAAAAAACTATTGAAAGAAAAAAATAATTTAAGCAAAAGCATTGTCACATTTTTTCACAACACTACATAACAGTTTAGTAAAAAGTTATGTCAAAGTGGCATAGTAAAGCCATAAATACGGCCTAACATCGGAGCAAGTGTGACGTAGCAGTGCAATGCCATTATCGCAACAATATCTTTACAGTGATATTGTATTATAAAAGAAAATTTTTTAAAAGCATACAGAAATTTTTAAGAAATAATTCTTAAATAAGGATTTTATTTGAACGAAATGATTTCGCCAACATGTTATTAAGGCATATTAAAATTGCCGTTTTTGCAATTTCCGAATTATGCGTCCGTCAGTTTTTGTTTTCGACACATTATTTTTGAAATTGGTTAAGTAGTCTATTCAATGTCATCGATTTACTTGAAACTTTAAGGTATCATTTTACGTTGAATTTTAAAAGACTCGTATTTTTCATTTCGCTGGTAATACATATTTTTCAAAGTTATCGTCACTTGAACTTTGCATATTAAAATAATATTAAAAAAAAATTCTGAAAGAACTTTTTCTGAAATTGTCAATATGTCCTTTATGAATAAAGAATATTTGCAATTTTTCTTTTAGATATTTCAGAATTTAATGGATTTCATGAAAACAAGACTTTTATTGAGCAATGAAATGTGTTGTAAAATATATTGCGCATTTCGTAAACCAGAGGCATTTTTTTCAAATCAAAACATTTAAAAGTGTATCACGTTTTATTCAGTGAAACTTTTTTTATCAATAGAAAAAACCTTAAACTATATTTGATAAAAGTGCCAACTCCCGAAAATGCTTGTCTGTAATTGAGATAATTTTTCTTAAAATGGAACTATTAACAATTTTAATTGAGAAGATGTTTAGAATAAAGACACCTTTGCGGAAATTCATTTTTCCCGTAAAATACATTTATATATATTGTATAATAGATCCTACGCTAATTCTCACCAAAATATCATGCCGAAATACGCTGCATTAGCGTATCAGTAGAACAAGAAGTCTCCAATACGTATTAGCCGACCAAATTTGTTTTAGACAAAACTTGTAAGGTTTCTAGGGTTCAAATAACAGTGAACATTGAACATTGAAAAGAAATTAGTTCAAATCCAGGTCTACTGTGATTTTTCAATACAAGCTTATATTTTGTATCGCAGATTTGTATTGTATGAAAAAAAATTTATATTTTTTCTAGGGTTTAAAGTTTATGTATAACTTTTCTTATGCAAAAGTCTTACTCAAAACTTCAGCGTTTTTTTTTTCCTAAAATATTAATTTTCGGTAAAAATTTCACTGCTTCAGAAGTTCTTAAAATTGAGAAAAAAAAATATGATATGTATATTCGAAAAGACTAATTCCGAAAAGTTTCAAACATTGTTCGAATGCGATTATTTTCGTTCTCTCAATGACTGAAAAATGTTATGTTATATGAAACAAGTAAAGGTGTTATCTTTGACCTCGCCAAAATGAAATACCATTTACCACCGTCTATGCAGCGTTTTGAAGCTTATAAATTGAATAAGAGGCACTCCACGCTCTCTTATTTTTAATATTTTTCTTGTTGAAGCGTTTTAATATTTTTGTTTCTTTGAAGAAAGCCATCCCCATCCAGTTCGCAAAATTCTTATGAAGAACTTTTCCTAAACATTTTTACTATTTGTGTGAAATTTGATTCCATTACCTTGTATATTTCGTTCGCTATAGCATCTGACAGTTTTTCTGTGCATGGGATGTGCCACGCTCTCTCGTCTAAATTCACCAACTTTTCTTCCAGAGATTTTGTTTTATTTTTGAGAAGTTTGGTTACACTACATCAAATAATTGTACAAGCGCTAGGCGTGTCCGTGAACCGACATCGCCCATTTTTAAGAAACTTACTTGAGTATGTGGTCTCCGTGTCAAATTTTTTCCCGTCATCGTGATTTCCACAAACATACAGACAGACAGATGAACATGGCTAAATCGTCTCAGGTGGTGACTTTGATTAAGATATATGTATGTCGGGCATTTCACGCGAACCGGACAGGGTAAATGGTAAATGGTTCCAATTTCAGATATATTTGAATATGTCCTGAAAAACTGAAAACTGATTCGACTCGGGTTTCGGTATTGCTCCAAAACGGCTGGGCGGACCACTATCAAACATGGCACGAAGTATAACCATAATACAGGGTGTTTTTTTTAGGGGTTTGTTTTTCGAATAGAGATAAAACTGGCATTTTATGGTCAAATCTGGCAACTCTAATGTCATTTATGTTCAGTTTGGTTTGCCATTTCATCATGAACAGGTTGACAAAAGAACAACGCTTGCAAATCGTGCAAATTTATTTCGAAAATAATGGTTCAGTTCGCGAAGTTTACCGCAAGCTCCGTCCATTTTATGGTCGACATAATCGTCCATCAGAGCAATTAATTCGGTTAACCATGGGTCGTTTTCGCACTACGTTTACTCTATGTGATAATACGCATCCGCAGAGACGTGGAACAGTGCGCACCGAAGAAACAATTGCCGCTGTAGAGCAAAATGTTGAAGAGGACCCGAATGAATCGATTCGCCACCGTGCACAGCAATTGGAGCTTTGTCCATCAACTTTATGGAAGATTTTGCGCAAAGATCTTGGCTTGCGACCTTACAAGATCCAGCTTGTGCAAGAATTAAAGCCGCGAGACCATGCAATGCGTCGTGATTTTGGTGTATGGGCCGAAAATGAGATTGATCTCGATGCTGATTTTCATCGCAAAATTTTGTTCAGTGATGAGGCTCATTTTTGGTTGAATGGCTACGTCAACAAGCAAAATTGCCGCATTTGGAGTGAAGAGAATCCACATGAGACCCTTGAGACGCCATTACATCCACAAAAACTGACTGTTTGGTGTGCTCTATGGGCTGGTGGAGTCATTGGGCCATACTTCTTCCGAAATAATGCTGGAGAGTCAGTTACCGTTAATGGAGACCGGTATAGAGCCATGATAACTGACTATTTTTTTCCCGAATTGGAAGGCATGAATGTGGATGAGTTGTGGTTCCAACAAGACGGCGCTACATGCCACACAGCGCACGTCACAATCAATTTATTGAAGGAAACATTCGATGAGCGCATAAT
The DNA here is from genome assembly GCA_949775025.1 of Tricholauxania praeusta. Taxonomy (NCBI): domain Eukaryota; kingdom Metazoa; phylum Arthropoda; class Insecta; order Diptera; family Lauxaniidae; genus Tricholauxania; species Tricholauxania praeusta. The sequence goes on along the minus strand of OX459030.1, from coordinate 112,887,424 downwards.
TTCGCGGAATGGACCTGTCAATTGGCCACCAAGATCGTGTGATTTGACACCATTGGATTATTTTCTTTGGGGATATGTGAAGTCGCTCGTCTACGCCAACAAACCAGAAACGTTAGGGGACTTGGAAGCCAACATTCGTGGCGTTATTGCCGACATACGGCCCCATATGCTCGAAAAAGTGGTTCAAAATTGGACCTGTAGAATTGGCTTTATTCGAGCCAGCCGCGGCGGCCACATGCCCGAAATCATATTTAAACATTAATGGCATAAAATTATCCTTCCAATAAAGCCAAATTGATGGACATTAAAACGATTTTCTTGTGTTTTATTTCAATTCGAAGCTCTATACCTCTAAAAAAAACTCCCTATATAACCTTCTTTCTAATGCATTCAAAAAAAAAAAACTTTTGTTGGGCGAACATTGTAAAAAATGATAAAGAAAAATATTTCACATTTTCTTCAGTGTATTTTTTTTTATTTTTGAAATCCAATTATCAGGTTAAAAAGGCCAATAAATGCAGTATAAAATTCAGTAGTTAATTACCAGACATTTTTTAAGCTGAATAATGGCATTTGAAGTAGTACATACCTTACAATTTCTCAAATTTTCAAAGACCCATATTATGTTAACCAGTGTTGCCATTATAAAAATATATTCTTTCTGTGTCGAGGACATATACATTAACAACATATTCAAATATATTTGAAATTGGAAATATGACCCCATTTCCCGTATCCGCTTCGCGTGGAATGCCCGATGTACTTTTCTATAACTAACGTGCCCGACTCTATGCCTTAAAAACGGAATGAAAATCTACCCTACTCTGTGTATAGGGTATACAAATTTTTGCCTATATGGTTCTTAACCACTATCGAAGTTTCGTTAACTCACGCTTTATCTGAATGTTTTTTAAAGAGAGTGACCCATCCATTACCAGCATATTATTAACCTATATAGTATTTTATGTGTAACGTAAAAACTGACAGGATAATGAGGTAACATAAATAATGAGGCAGTAGGCTGAAAACGTAAGCAGCAAAACACAACAAAGTTGCTTTTCAAATCTGCTCAATGAGATCTTTACACTATGCAGCAGTTTGGTTATTAATTGCAGTTACATTGCAGCAAAATATCCTTAATTTTTATAAAAATTTCTATGAACTTAAAAAATGTCCATGCCTTTGATTTTCAATTATTATAGAGTTATTTTTGTATCAAAAGTATATTTAGCTTAAGTATGTGTAAGTTCCTCCCTCATAGTAAATTAGTGTGCAACGCCCAAAAGCTACTAGCTAAATGTTATCCATCAAACTCTAGAGTCTGTTGCTTATTACTTCTATCAGCCTAAACTTGCTGCTAAAGGTTATAATAAGTATAAATATATTAAACGTCAATTTCATGCATGGCACTTTGGTATAATATACAAGCAATATACTGCACAACCCCTAAAAATATACCACAATTCAATTAACATTAAACATGATAGAGTCGCTGTCACTCGTTGTTAGCTACCCGAAATAAAATATGAAATTCAATTTTCTTTCATTTTGAAATAAAAAAAAAAATGTCAAATTAATAATGACTATCGCACTTCGATTGGCGTACATGAAAGTCGACGAAGTTTGTTTTTGAACTTCACAAAGTTTAGGTCAATTTTGAGGAGATTTGTGCTGGCTAGTTATTTCTTTGGTCTTCTGACCTTATAATTAATTTTAACATTTATGCGCAGTTTTTTTTTTATATAAAACTAAAGGTGTGTACTTACATTTTTTTGTACACCTTATATACATACCTACATACATTTTTGTGCTTATGTCCACTCCGCGCGCGTTGTATTATTTTGCTCTTTCATCAAACTGGGCACAATTACGGTAATTAGAAAATTAATTTGCTAAACAGCACGACAGCATAAGCAACAGCAACAACAATAAAAAATAAACGAACTACAGGTAAAAATAAAGAAAAATATGAAAAAAAAATGGTTTTTGTTTTTGTTGCTGTACATATTTTTTTTAAGCGTAACCTTCCTTGTATTAACCAGTTTTGCAAATTAACCACATGTAGAGAAGAAGAACATAATGTAACGTAGCAGTAAAAGGGTCAGCTATGTAATTTGGAAGTTGTAAAAGGTGCGAATTATATTTTGTACCTTCGTGTATAATTAAAATTATGAAAATGCCTGTATCGTATTTAAAAATATAAATTGTATGCTTGTGATTTACAAACTTAACATTGAAGCATTCATCGCTGTAATAAATGTGTCTAACAGTGATGATTAATTTTAGGTAAAAAATATTTCAAATTATTTTTTTAATAAATTAATAGATATGCCTATTTAAAGGTATAAAAAAATTTACTTATAAGAGATAATGCATATCTTACAGAATTACTTTTGGAGATTTTCAAATTTTTAGTTGGCTTGCATATGTACAAAAAACTATTAACAAACAATATTTTACGTAAAATACCATCAAAAAGCTGATTTTGTTTGTGAAAAAATGTATATTTTTTTATTACAGCGCCATCTGCAATTAAATTTTTGTGTCTCAAATATTTTAAAAATAAACTTAAACAATTAAAAAGTATAATAATATATCCTTTAATAAAATCGGTTCACAATAAGAGTAAAAATTCGTTTAACAGTTGATTAACAGAACAATGTTAACTTTCCTTAAAAAAAACCTGAAAAAATACTTGGTCCTGATTTGGCTGAAATTTGGCATTTATGTAGTATCAATGTCTAAGAATGAAAGTGTGTTCAGGATTTTGCCCTAGTGTTATGTTTTGTTGAGATACGCGAGTATGAAATTCACGATTGTTGTACTTTTCCAGAATAAGTGTTTTTTTTTTTGAAAATTCATAGCATACACATGTCAGTATGTATAGTCAATAATCGCTTTAAGTAGAAAAATCCGTTAACAACACCCGGGTATGGTAAGTGGATTTTTTTTTGTTGTAGACGCAAAGGTTAATAGTTCAAACAATTTAATTTACTACTTACCCCAATGTAACTGACATACCATTTTGAAGCTTACGGACCGAGCTTTAATCTGGAGTTCCTTAAAAAAATACTAAGAAATGGGTTTTTCAAAAAAAAAAAATCAAAAATACATTTGAATTTACAAAATCTTAGCTCTCTTATTTATTCTATATTAAAAGAAAAACAAACAACTTATTCCCCACAATTAAACTTGCGGCATTTAACGCAGAATACATCAAAGTTTTTTTGTAAAAAAAAATTAAGACATTGGTTTTTGGAAAAAGTTCAAAAATTCATTTTAATTTACAAAATTTTAGATCTTTTATTTTCTCTTAAATAAAAAAAAAAAATATAAATAATTTTTTTCCTATAAAAATTTTACTGCATTAAGCGCAGAATCAATAAAAGTTTTTTTTAAGAAAAAAAAAACATTTTTTTTATTATGGGTTTTTCAAAAAAAATGCTAAAATATTTTTCAATTCGCAAAATTTATGGTAATATTTTTTTTCGAAAAGTAGAAGTAAAACCCTAAAATCGTAGGTATACTAATTATTAATTGCTAAAGTTTGCTGTAAGCTATGAATTTTTGAAAAAAAAAAATACTTTCAGCCTCCCCCTTTCAGACCTGACACTAAACTACTGGCAGTTTTTTTATGATGTTTGGGCAAAATAGTATTTATATGATATGAAAACATATTCAATGTCTAGATTTTGCTATGATCATGTTCTTCAAGGATTTTCAGGACCCGCACAATTGATGAATCTCGGTCTAGTTTATATATTTTAGTATGATACTGTTTCAAACAAGTTTTTGTTTTTGCAGAAACATAAAAATACATTGCATTTGGTACTTCGTGTGCGTGTAAGTGACTTACACAATTAGCGATGGCACATATGGGCTGATTTCAAATCGAGTTCTTCCGGATAGTGATTGAAGCCATGTTGTCGTTTTTCGGGACATAGCTGAAAGGTGTTTTTTGAAAAGTGAAAGTTTCAACTTCATCCAATTCAGATCCAGAGTTCTACTTCTCGTTGTTAGTCTTCTGCGCTGCCACCAACGCTTCAGCTAACGCAAGTCACCAAACCGTAGTTATCCTTTTGGTGGCTTTCCGTTTTGCCAACAATCTTTTTGGTATTCCAAGCATTGCAAAGTCTATGAAATGAGCGATTGCTTTCAATGCCCACCTTCAGATTTGTAAAAATGTCCGATCTGCTTTCAACAGTTGCTCACAAATGTCCACACGTCCCATTGACTCAATGTATAGTCGGATTATATTTGGACGTGCAACTTCGAAGAACTTCTTCATCTTTTTGCACCAACGATGAATACCATTCACGGTACTGCATCCAAATGCAGACGATGTCAATAAGATTAACTTTGAGTCCTTCCATTGGACAATGGCAGCCTTATCTCTTGACTATAGATCCCTCCCAAATTTCCTCTTTTTATTGTCAGTCGAATCAACATATTTTATACGATTTTTTATTGAAGTTCACGTCCTTTAAATTCATTTTGCCATAAGCTTGTCCAATAGGGGCAATGTTATAAAATACATGTCAACAAATATGGTTGTTCCTTTTAGAAATGTTTGCATAGGGTCTTTCAATTGGTGTGGTATATTTTTCAAAAGGAATTGGGTACGATAAGGATGTTTGACAAGAAGGAGAACCAATGCTGAACCAAGTCCAATGTTTTCCTCTTGAGAGAATGTCTTGCCTGGATAAATTTTGAGATCGAGATCCAGTCCTTCTGATGTTTTCAATACCTCATATTTTGAGCAAACATCTCTTGCTTTGTTGGGCAAACTTTGACGTTTTACTTCTTTCTCGCCTTCACTATTAGTGCTTTCCTACGACATATAATAATTTTTGTCCCGTTCTTCATCAGCACTCCTAAAATCAAGCGCATCCCAATCTTGCAGCCCAGTCAAAATATTTTCATCCGAAAACTATTCTTCGAAACGAAATTCAAGAAAAAATACTAACTTTTAGTGACTTGAGACCTAATAAGCACAATTGATGCACTCGTTAAAAATTATAGCTAAAACAAATTTTTGTTACACAAATGACTTTAATTCATTTGAAATATCAAAGTTGAGTATTTTGTTAATTAAAATGTCTACACTTCACTAGTTTTTCAATATTTATATTTTAGTAATTGAAAATATAACTTTCTTCTGCGGCTCATTTTTACAAAACTGAAATGTAGCTCGAGAATTTCCCGAAAATTCAAGGATCGGTAAAACGAACAATGAAATCACGTGAGAAGCGAACATAAATAACAATCAGCACAATCGATGCATATCGATCAATTTCACATTCGTGAAATAGAAGTTAAGATATTGGGACTGAAACTTACCCGCACAATCGATGCATCACGGTCTGAAAGGGATACTGAAAAAGTACAAAAATCGTGAATTTCATACCCGCGTATGTCAACAAAAAATAACACTAGGGCAAAATCCTGAACTCATTTTTATTGCTATACATCGATATTACAATAATGCCAAATCGGTGCTAAAAATTTTTTTAGGTGGCGTTTTCGTGTGTTTTACTACATATGTATATGAGTCTAGAAAATAACTTAAAATTGATGCAATTGTTAAAATTGCTTTCAAAAATGTTCTATGAAGTCTTATTTTTATTTTTTATGTCCTGTAATTTCAAAAATTGTGGAGAATATGTTTAAGTCTTACGTTTTGCGTTTAAATGGCTCCCACACAATTTATCTAGTAAGTTAACTAAAAAAAAGGTAATAAAACCAGTTTTTTGGTTGTCTTACTAAAAAAATGTGTAGCATAATATAATTTTACAGTAAGATTATATAAAAATAATAAACTGTAATAAAACCAGTTTTGTGATTGTCATACTAAAAAAATATGTAGCAGCGTATTCAACCATCATTTTCGGTTAAGTTCACCACATTTTTTGTGTGTCTTGTCATAGTTAATTTCTTAAGATTGTCGCATACAGTTTGGCTTAAGAAAAATTAAAGTAACCATGACCTATGTCTGCTAATACTTATATGCGTTCTGGACTCCAAGCCGCATATATCTGCGCCAGCTCCTTCGACTGACGTGGTACCTTTCGTCTCTCAAATGTGGTTGTTTTCAACTAATTTGTTGCCGATATGTTCTCAAGAATAGAAAATTAGTTGAAAATTTATCGAAGTAAAAAAATAAGCTATCATAAAAGTTCTTAAGGCGTTAAAAATTGAATTTACGACTTTTTTTCGTAGTCATCGTCCTCCATACTTTCGCAATCGTTTTGTCACTCCAATAGCAAATTTTTGTCACCACTACATTTCTTTGTTTTCTGTGCTTTTTTTTTGCTTTGCTCATTTTTATCTTTATCACATCATTATCATTATCACACTCTTTTCATGCACATTCATTGTACGTTTCTTTTTATTTATCGCAAGGCGATTTATCTTATTCTTTTTTTACTTCCTTTTCTCTGTATGTCCACCGTTTGCTGTCCTACTTTGTGATGTGATTTTTGTTCATTTTCGGGCTTCATGCATAAAGTTACAACAAAAAAAAAAAAAAAACAAAATGCAATCAATTTTTCTGTTCAATTTAAGCGAAAAACAAAGAGAAGGCAAAGAAAAAATAAAGAGGCGAAAAATTAACGAAGACAGGGTGGGCCTTTTAAAAATGTTTGTATTTTTTCGAGTTCCTAGCAGGCAACGCTTTTCTTTTGAAACTGCCTTATAATCGACTGTAACATCCATTTAACCACATTTTGCTGCTCAATTAATTTATTTGCCTCCCAATTAATTTTACCGGCTCAACTTCGTTTACATATTTTTCCTCTCAATTTATTATTTTATTTTAAGTAGCTACTAAAAAGATGCCAAAGATATTTTAACAAAATATTCTTAACCATAGAAAACGAATCTTACTTAATATTTCTTAAAAGCTAACCATTCGTCATTTTGACGACCACATAAATTTTTGTTGTTTTAAATTTAAAGTTTGATACTTTTTTTTAAGTCAATGGCTTTATTACTAGCTACTGATATATTATTTAATATAACATTATAAATGATTAAGACTTTTTTTTTTTAATTTAAAAAGAAAATAAAGGAACTTTTTATTAGAATTCAGATGAGGCACAGAAAAATTTTCTTTTCTTTTATTTTAATATTAGACATTAACTGTAGATCCTTAACACTGAAAATAAAATAAAATCGAACTTTTAAATAAGTTTGCAATGTGCAAAAAGAAACCTTTAGCAAAAAACTAACCATTCGTCAAAATGACGAATAAGTAGCCTAAGTATCAAATTCAAAGTGCGACTACTCACCGACTCCAAACTAACAGCAAGAGCAAGCTTTCGACGACGAGTGAGTCAGTGAGAGAGATAATGAAACTGGGTGTGATAGTTTGAGCGAAAGAGGTGAACAAAGGTTAGGTATCTAAGGCTAAACTTAACTAAACAAAACTCAATAAATTGTTAAAAGAATTACAAAATCCAAATATAAATTGTATAGAAAAAATTTTATAAATTTAAAAAATTTAATTTATATGCATTTTTAAATTGAAACCACCCTTACGCTTAATATTTACACCCACTGAACAAAACATAAACATCTAAAGCTTAGATGCGAAGATCTGCCTCTTCTTTATTGTTGTTGCAAAAAAAAGACGACCCACACTGTCCCTACTTGCTTAAAAGGCAGAAAAATGTTTGAAAGTAAATGCTGTCTCACAGTCAGTCAGTCAGTCGCTGTCACATTTTTCATTAACATGCGAAAAGAACAACAACAACAACAAAAAAAAACGAAGATATAAAAACAAAGCTATGCGTTTTATGTTGCTTCCTTCGTACCATACATGCTGCCCTTAAGGGGTGTTCATTTCAATCACTTTTGGTTTATCTACCTACCTAACTACCCTCACTATCTTTGCCCTCACTTACCCATACATAGCTCAGTTGAAATTCAGTGCTGTTTCTGTTGTCTGACTGTAAATGTCAATCTTTAGTTTGTGTTTTGAATTTTGATGCGCGCTGCTTTTGATGTCACTTGGTTGCATGCAGTTAAAGTGTTCTGTTTGCACTCACGGCGGTATTTTACTTTCAGATTTTTTTAATTTGTTGCCAGAGTTTTATGAATGCTTTGCAATTTTTTCAAATGTTAAGTTGAGTGGCATTGATTGCGCAAATAATTCTAAGTTAATGCATAAAACGATTTATTTATATAACAAAGAGAAAGTTGTGCATGAAAGTAAAATCGGAAATAATGAAAACAATTAACATTAAAAATACTTAAAAGAGAATTTAGCACTTACTATGTCAAGGATTATCATCCTCTCAAGAGAATATTAAATTTTTATTTTTTAAACAATTTTTTTTTTTAACTTGAAGATTTTTGTTCGGTTTTTTCTTTTCTTTTTAAGGTTGGTTGCTGTATTTTCATATAAAAAGTTGAAATGTATTAATTTTTTGTTGTTGTTGGAGTTTTCCATATGCAATATAATTTTGCGTATGCCTATAAGGCATAGATGGTCAACATTTTTTTTACGATTGTGACTTAAAAAAAAACAACAAAATAAAAATTACCAAAACAAAAAAAACCCTGCCATAAATTCGATCTCTATAGCAAAAAAAAAAAAACAAGTTAAGGTGTTATCTTCGGCTAGGCCGAAACTCACATACCCTACACTGCACTGAAACTACCTTTTAAATAAATGTTAAAAAGACGTTGAAGAGGTTGAATTAGTCGAAAAATTTGTGAAATGTTAGAAAGGTTGACAGAAAAATGTTGAAAAAGTCGTAAATATATGCAAAATGTTGAAAAAATTTGAGAGAGGTTGAAAAACTCTAAAAAAAAGAAAAAGATTGAAAAAATTTGAAACTATTCAAAATTGACGAAAAAGTCAAAAAAATAAAGAAACTTATGAAGAAAGTTGATAGAGGTTGAAAAAGTCGAACAAATAGATATGGGATATATTGGAATATGATAAAGGATTTAAAAAATCGAAAGCATATGGAAAATGTTGATAGAACCGAATAGAAATGAAAAATTTGAAATATGCTACGCCCACTTCTCCAATTCTGCCTACTTTTGGTTCAATAAATTATATTTGTAATCGACACCTTCATATCAAATTTAAGCACAATAGCTTGTATAGTTCGCGATATATGCCGCAGTTAAATTTAAAATTTAGGGCGGTGACACACCCACTGGTACAATCCAGCCCAGTTTTGATCCAGAAATAGCTTTTCATAAGCAAACCCCTAACACCAAATTTTAGTATGATTGCTCACAGATTTCGATAAATATGCCACTTATCGTATTTTATTTGTATGAGAGGTGCCACGCCCACTGGTTCTATTTCAGCCACTTTTGATTCAGACACTTTTGATTCAGACATACTCGATAGTAACTGAACTACTTACATTAAATTTTATAGCAATTGCTGCAATAGATCACTTAAAGCAGCGCTTACAAATTTATGTTAATATGGGAGGTGCGACGCCCACTGACGCAATCCTGATAAAATTAATTTATTTTTAAAGCTTATAGTAACTGACATCTATACACTAAATTTTATGAAGATTACTCTCGTAGCACACTATCTAAAACAATAAACGTTTTTTGCTCACATGGGAGGTGCCACGCCCACAGGTACTATTAGACCAAATTTTTGTAATGAGAGACCTTATAGCAAGTATATCTACCTCACTAATTTTCATAACGATTACGTTGTAAGTTCTCTAAATTTAAAGTTCATAAATATTGTGGGCGGTGCCACGCCCTTCATTGATTTTTTTAGTTAAGTGGCTGAGGTTGTATTGATGAGTGCTTTTAGTGGCATCATCTCCAAAATTTTTATGGAAATCGTCTGTGCCAATTCTTAGATATTCGGAATCAAAATTTTTAGCAGTAGAAAAGTGCCACACCCACATTTTAGATTACGCCCACTTTTATTTCAATTATATATATATAATATATTTGATATATTTGATATGTATCCGTTTACCAAATTTCATCGCAATATCTTGAACGGCTTACAAGATATGATGGTATAAATGATAAAATTTAGGGCTGTACCTCCCCCTGTACGACCCTTTGGAAACTTGAAACCCAGCCTAATCCTAATTTGGTTCACATATGCACCAAATCACCAAGTTTCATTAAAATTGCTGCAACTTTTTCAAAATTGGCCTGGGTAAATATACATAGAGTATGGGCGGAAGGCGTGTCCATCAACCGATTTCGACCATTTTCAATAGCAGGATGCCTGCAAGAAGATGTGTGAAAGTTTCATTCAATTATCATTTTTGGTTTTCCCGTAAACCTGATTTCAACAGACGGACAGACAGACGGACATCGCTAAATCGACTTAGGTGGTGACGCTGATCAAGAATATATATACTTTTCCATACCTGCCACGCCCACTTCGATGTGTTATACTCGGTGTAGGGTATAAAAAAAAAGAATTGCAATAAACCAAAAGCCAATTCCAAAAATCATGCAAGGACAAAATTTGTGTAGAAATAACTGTAGAGTGAGCAAACGAAACAAGAAAAGCTGTTCTCAATGTACGCATTGTTGTTTCCTTGTTCGCTCGCTTCAACTCTTTGTTTTCTTTTTTTTTCTACTATGAGTGCAATGCAAATTGCGTGCATTGGAAAAACACAACAATATAAATGTACGTTAAGGTGAGTGATGTGTACATATTTGTTTTGGGTTCGTGAGAAAATCGAAGTGTTTGCATAAAGTGCCACAAGTGGCTCATTTCTCGTGTTTTGCCCATTGCTGCTTTAAGAGTTATCAAATCTTGTGCAATACTTTTTGTTAGAAAATCGACACGAATATCATTTCCCTTAAGATTAATCTATAGATAAAACTAGCCAAAAATCATGATGAAAACATTATGTAAAAACAAAATTGTTGAATAAAATTTTGAGCTACATATATATCATATAGAGTAAGACCCAAAAATTTGATTTTTTTTTCGAAAATTTTTTTATTATTTTGTTTCTTTTCTTTAAAGCTTAAAATCAAAATACATTTAAAAAAATAAATAGCGTTATTTTCATAAATGTATATATGTCCGATAGCGGCTGTGGTTTTGGTGGCTCTACCATATCAAAAGATAAAAAAAATTGATAGACTCCCCAATTTTCAGAATTCATTATCTATACCTATTATATATCATTTTCATTACGTAAACTTCATACATCATGCATCATTCTTTCGTAAATTATACTTTCGTATTTTGTGCTTTCGTAGTTTCTATTACGAAATAAATTGTGATTAAAAGTATATTAGGGTGGATCAAATGAACGTATACTTTGGATAAAAATTTGGTAAAAATACATAGTGTTGCCAAATAGCCTATATAATATTTATGTATTATATATATTATTATATATTATATATATATATATATATATATATATATATTTCTTTACGTTTTGGCCTGCACACAGTGCTTCAGAATGCTGGTTTTTGCGGCCAAGATTAAAAAATTCAAGTACTTCACTTCAAAATATACACTCTAGGGTTTTTGGGGTCGCGGATTATGAACCCATCAAATTTCCTCTTCCCTGGACATTTTGCTATTGCAAGATCTTTACACAAATCGCATCACATAACATATGATTACAGAATTTATTAGTTTACTATATTAATATCTTTTCTCTCTCTGCCAACAATAGCTTTCTAAAAAATTTTAACTGCTAAATCGCTGCCTTCTTATTAGTTGTATTAAGTGTAATCGGTTTGATATTTAATTGCTTTTGTTTTAGACTGAGACCAAATTTGGCATTAAATCATGTCAAACGCTTACATAATTATCGATAGCAAAAAATATAATTAAATGTCGTTAACATAATTATACCTGCAAAAACACTGACACGAATACTCAACTAAAATTAATAAACTTTTTTAAAATTTTGTATTTAAGCTTTAATATCCAAAATTAAGCTATCCAACTTCAAGTTTTTCTCAAACAAAGAAATTAATACCCGTATCACTTTACAAATTCCTTAAAAGTATGCAAAACAAGCAAAAAAAGAGTCCTGGCTCAATAACTTTACAAGCAATCTAACAAAATACGCCTGACTTTGCCCTTTTCTGATGAAATCCTTTTTATTTTGCTAAAAGCATTTCTGGGTATTTAATCAAATAAAACCAAAAATCAGAAAATCAAAAGATCGGTGTGCGACGTCCATCAATGTAAAAAAAGGGAATACTTAAGTAAAATCCTAATAAATAAACAGTCCCTTACAAAACAAAAAAAAAAAAACAAACTATCACTGGAAACAAATCGCAGCAATAGCAAAACCTCGACCTTTTGTCACATGGTTGCGCTAAGAGAAACAACAAAAAAAATACCAAGTGTTAAGTTAATTTTTTTTACCTTCAAAACGTTGCTTATTTTTCATGCTCATACCTTACTGAAATGGGGGAAGAAAAAAAGTAAATTGAAAAAATATGTTGTCTACTACACTACGCATTGTGTTGAAAATGTCAAATTTGATGCGTATCATCCCTGGAAAATCTCTTAAGCAAATAAGCAAAACAAAACAGATTGAAAGGATCCTTTTTCTTTTTTTTTAAGGACAAACACAAAAATGCTTTATTTTCCGTTGACATTTCATTTATGCGCTGCTTAATAGAAAACGAATTTGTCTCGTAAATGGACTTTGAATTTAATATGCAAGCAGCAGGACATAAAAGCCGTTGCTTAAAAAGGATTCTTGCTGTCGTGCATGATGTGTGTGTGTGTGCGCTCTGCTGGAATGCATGACAAACAAACGTTACTGAATTTCTTTGGCAACTTTGGGTGATTTAAGTTGTGCTGGTATGCTATGTGACCCTTAGCTAATTCTTCCTCATTTGCAGTTTTTTCTTCTTGTTGACAATATTCTTATCAGTACATTTGTGTGTAAAGTTTATTTTTTTGTGGCACGCCAATACGTTTTGATGATTTACATAATGACAAAAGGAAAAAAAAAAGTGAGAAAAAACTTAAATTTTGTTTGATTGATTAGATTGTCATATGGCATGTCTAACTAAAAGGATAGAAAATAAAAAAAAAAAAATAAAATTTTTAGCAATGGAATTTATAAGTTTCTGTGGAAAATGCTTTCATTGTGAATTTTCAAACTTCATCTAAAAAAATCTGGGTTCTGACTTGAATATTTTCAACCAAAAACAAGGAATTTTTATGTAAAAGGGCCAAAAGACATATTCACTGGAAGTAAAATTGAGCTTGTAATATTAAATTTGTGTGTTGGAGCCAAATTTGACAAATTTCCTTAAAACTCTACAACAAACAACAATAAGGTAAACTACAAGTGCTGTAGGTTCAAAATAACTTAAGAAATTTGAAATTAAAGACCGGCAGGAATTTCTAAGGTCTACGAAGGCTGTGTCACGGGTAACAACTCATAAGCAATAATTATTACATTTAATATCTTAAACTTCATGAACATTTTTTTTTCATTCTTTGAATTTCATGCTTCGTAAAGAGCAATATTTCATACGATAATCTTTACATCTATACGCTTAACATCTATCATACTTCACTTTACTCTTATAAATTTTTAAAATTCAACCTTTAAACATACGTAAAAATATGCTCCAGATTTATTATTTTTACAATTTTCCACCAAAAATAAAAAACAAACTGCATGTAATGTGCGTATTTTCCGGTTTGTATTAAAATAAAATTAAGCTCAAAAAGCTGTTGAATACCGAGATTAACAATTCTTGAAATGCTGCCAGTAAACAGTTGCTCTTCCTGGTGGCAGCGCAAGCCTCACTGTACATAATTTTAAAGCTCAAACAAAAACTAAAAGAATAAAAAATGAAATACCAAACGGATGCGGAAACAACAGAATACATAGATTTAACTTGGTACATGTGAAGAAGAAAAAAAAATTGTTGAATTTGGTGGAAATTTCACGCAGTCAGCCAGTAAACAACTGATGAACAGCAAATAAACAGAGCGTTAAGACAACAACAACAACAACAGCAGTGGCAGCTACAAAAAACAAGTAGATTGGCAATAACAATATAAAAGCAACCAAAAAATTGGCGAATATGTGTGGGAAATGGTAAAGTGAATGACGCGCTACAAAAGAATACAAAAATAAAAGGGAAAAAGTTCAAAAACATGAGATACAGAAATTTATAGTAAAGACAAGCGTAGTGTGCGCGTAAGAGAGAGAGAGACTGGCAAGTGACAGCAACAATTACAAGAACAACAAAAGTGAAAATCCGTTTTAAGCGTCTTCATAGATTGAATTCAGATTATAGACTCTAAAGCAAACAGCAACCAGATGAAGAACAACAAAAAGTTGTTCAAACATTGTAAAGCTGAGTAATATACAATTACCAGAGTTGCCAGATTTTAATAAAAAAAAAAAAAAATCTTAGATTTAAAAATGAAGCTTCTGCTTTGTTGAAGAAAAAAAGCTAAAAGCGAATAAATTTGTGTCTAATAGTCATATTTAATCATTCACACACTTTTTCTGTATATGTCTTACGTCATGTTTTTTACTTTACACTCAATCCTTTATGCTTCGTGCTTCACATTTCATTTATCATCCATTCGTCTAAACTTATTCTTCATGCATATAACTAACAGTTCAGATATCAAACCAATTGCTTTATGTCTTCTACTTCATTTTAAACAATTTGCATGTCATTCCTTATACTTCAAAGTTCATGCTTAACATTTTCTACTTCCTACTTAAATCATTAATTTAGCTGTACATATCGTGATTTGTGCTTAAAAATTCATAAATCATGCTTCATTTTTAATACTTCACATTTCATTCTTCATGCTTCGTACTTCATTTCTCTTAGAATGATTTTGAAAACTTGTTTTTTACACTTCACATAGAATTCCTTAAGCTTTACACTTCTTGTTTCATTATAAATGACTACAATTAATGCTTCGAAATTCATACTTCATACTAACTACTTCATAATTCAAACTTCGCAGTACTTAGTTCACACTTCCTACTTCCATACTTCATACTAAAGACTTCATAGTTCATACTTCAAAGTACTAAGTTCACGCTTCTTAATTAAAATTTCATTCATTTTTATGTATATTTAAATTTCATATATTTTACTATACAATTAAAGCTTCGAAATTCAAACTTCATACTAAGTACTTCATAGTTCATACTTCGCAGTACTAAGTTCACACTTCCTACTTAAATTCATACTTCATACTAAAAACTTTATAGTTCATACTTCGAAGTACTGAGTTCACGCTTCTTACTTAAAATTTATTTCATTATGATGTATATTTAAATGTCATATATTTGAAACATCATCTAGCATACTTCAAACCTACACCTAATACTTCAAATTTTGAATAAAAATTACATTTTTTTTTGCTTCATATCTTTAGAGTTTAAAGTGGAAATGTACTGAAATAGGATACTTATATGCTATGGTTAACAACAAAAATAAATATAGAAAAATTTTCTTCGACCAAAATTCCACATACCTTAGAAGTTTTAACAGGCTTTGTTACACAGATACAAATTTTATTTTATTTTTCGAAGAATATATTTTTAACATGCGTTACCACAAATTTCTAAAAACCAAATAGAAAAAATCACAATACCCTGGTAACCCTGATTGACAAAAAACCAGCCAATAACAACAAGTAGTATTTACAAATAGACTAACGATAAATGAAAATCATTGAAAATTGGCAGGGAAAATATAAAAATGCGCTTAAAGTATTTAAAGTTTTAAAGGATTTTGTAATGAACAACAACACCAATACAGCAATAGCAAGCAACACGCTTATTTCGCTATAGAGGCGTCTTCTGTATAGACTGCTGGCTGTGTACTTTTCCTTTTTGCTGTTGTTCATGAAGATTTCATAGCCGCCGTTGAGTTGAGATGGGTGTGGAAAATTCAATGAAACCTTTTAATAATGAAAAAAATGCGATTTGCGTGGTTGATGAAGATTGTGATAAAATGAAAAAAATACGCATCATTGTTGTTGTTTTTTTCGCAAATACTTGTGATTATTTAAATTGAATGCTTTCTGTTCGTCTCTCTGTTTATTTGTATTTACATAACGAGTTTCGATATTGAAGTGAAATTCAGTTGCAATGAAGTAGGATATTGAAAATACTTTGCAGAAGAAAAATATACGATTATTTTGAAGGAAAAAAAGTTTTGTTTCATTTCTTTACTTAAAAGTGTTAAAGAATGATGAGCATTTAAGCATCAAATAATAACCACACGTTTATCAAATTAAAATATTAAAAGCAAGCTTTAATGTCCAATACTAATCATATACATACATATGTACATACATATATATCATATGACAGTGTTTAATACGAGCTTTTATTTATCGTGTGGCAAGTATCGGAGAAGTAAGATAACATATGAACCCTGTTAGTTCCTCGGAAATGCAGATGTCCCTTTATACATATTTTAGTCACAGAATACTGCAACTATGGATTCCTGCAAAAATTTTCAAAAGTATATAAGTGTCAATAGTCTTCTTTTTTTAGATATATAAAAATTATTTCTTCATATATCCTAGTAAAATTTAATTTCTAGAACAATATCCTAGAGAAAGCCACAACTTGGAAACTAAAACTTTCACGCGTTTCAATAAATTAAATGCCTCTTTTAAGTAGGCAACGCTATTTTTTTTAAATAATTTCTTTTCACTCAAAAGATGTCTAGCTTACGCATAGATAATATTAGATACCTAAAGAATTTTCATTTCAGCAGTGTTACACTTAAATTTTTTACTCCTCTTTTAGCATTTCTGTCTTCGCGATGTATTTTTTATCAGTGCTAACTAATTATTTAAAGAAAAGTTTTGTTACTTCAGCTTTGTTAATATTTCAATAGCGACTAAAAGTATGCAAAGAAAACGGCAGAAGTGAATATGAAATAATATTGAAAATATAAAATTGGTTGAGTAAAAAACTGACCCAACGGGAAATTTGGAAGCAGCTTCCAAGGTGAATACGTCAGATGTGCTTCCCAACGTGAAATTTGGAAGTAGCTTCCAAGTGGAGCACGTCAGATGTGCTTTTTCGGATGCATTGAATTTGCAATTCAATTTAATTTAAAAAAAAAAAACTTTTTTACCCCGCATCCGCTGAGGTTCGAACCTCGTACAGTTTAACGACATCAGCCAAGACTCTTGTTATAATTAGGCTTCTAAAAGTATATTATTTGAATTATCAAGTGGCAACTACAGAAATCAAAAACTCAACATTTTATTTTGACAGAAGTGTTTTGCAGTTTTAGTCTCCTTCACATTAATAATAAGATTAGCTCAGTTGGTTAAGATGTGCCCATTTCAGAACACTACGAGTATCATGCTCCAGGAGGCCTAGGTTCGAATCTGGTCGGAGACAAATTTAAAAAAATAGTTGAGATTTTTTTTTCAGTTTAAGCTTAATATGCTTCTACTCATCATCCAAGGAAGCGTGTTTCATATGTTTCCAAAGGTGTGCTTCTACTCAACATCCAAGGAAGCGCATCAAATATGCTTCCAAAGATGTGCATCGCCACAATGACATCGTATGTTAAAAAAGATAAGCGGTGAGAAGCGCATTGGAAGCAGCTTCCACTTCCCTTGAAGCACATCCGAAGCCCTTTGAACGCGCTGTTTCCGTTTCCCATTGGGGAGTATCTTGAGTTAAGCCAATAAAGAATGAGCTCTTTTGTGGCTTATCTTAGAAGAATTTCATTTGGTAATGTTATTCAAGTTGTCGTGTTGCAATACTGCGAATAATTGCTCTAGGTTTTTGCCACATCTTAAATTTGTTCGGTTTTGAAGTTAAAAAATTTATTCTTTACAGTTCACAATTTTTTTACGATTTTTTATGACTTAAAGATTTTTTTTTTTTTGAAATGAAACTCAATATATATCTAAGGGAATGTGCCATTGGTGTTGCTCATTAAAAAACTATTACTCACCAAATGATTCTTCACTTAAATCTAAAAAGTTTCAAATCAGTAAACTATTTGGTTTGATGCGCTGACCTTATAGTAATGATTTAGCTTGGCTTCTGCTCGTTAAAGTTAATAAGTTTGAGTAAGAAACTTAAGTCTGTATAACAAATTATATGAATTGAATACATTCACAGAAACTTGATTCGAGTAAGAAACTTAATTCTCTAGAACAAATTATATGAATTCAATACATTTACAGAAACTTAAATCTTACCGCCTATTTTGAGGCTATAACTCTGCTCAAAGAAGCATAAGCGCATTTAACATTTATTGAGTTGCTAACTAGACAACGATTTAATTAAGTTATAATGTTGCCCTAATAAAATTAACATTTTGATACCGCAATAAAATATTAAAAGCATTCTGAGTCTCAGGCAAAAATCCTATTTTTTTATATTTTATTGCTTTTTGTCACTTTTGCATATTACCTCGAACAAACAAAATGAAACGTTTTTAACGCATTAACTTTTAATTAAAATATTCTGTGAAAAATCTGTGATGACACACACAAAAAACAAACGGCAATGAATCACAAGCAGCACCACAGCATTAAACATTTTTATGCTTGACACTTAAGCATTTCGTAATTTATTTGCTCTCAAGTGTAAATTAAGCGATATCTTTAAATTACAGTAGTAGTAGCAGCAGTGAAGAGCGCATAAAACAGATTCCTAAAATTTATTTACTTTGCTTCAGTTTTCTTTTTTGCCGTATTGTGTCAAAGCAAGGCGGCAACACAACGCATAGCAGTGACGCAGAGTTGCAAGGAATTTCACTATTAATTCTAACGCACATAACTCAGTTACTGCTGAATGGATTTTCTTGAGAATTTTTTTTTTTTGGTATTTTATTTACTTAAAGGTGTCATGAAAATTAAAATTTAATGCAATTTAGCAATTCGTTGAAAAGAAAATTAAGATTATTAAAAAATCTTAAATCATTTGTTACTCATACGCAGTGTTGACTGAAAAACTTTTTTTTTTTCGTTAGGAATTTATTAAATTTAAAGTACAAAATTTTAAAGAAGTATGCATACTTGTTCAGTGCTTTCTAAACAATTTCCCTATTGTCGGAGGAAAAGAGGAACGTCCAAATGAAATTTAGATTTTTTCAAAATTGCTGCGTTCTCATTTAATACAAATTTGTTTATAGTTTACCACTGAATTAGAATGAAATTCCGTACCAAGAAAAAAAGTAAAAGCAAAAACTCCGTATAAAAGATAAGCAGAAATAAGCTCTAAAATATTCTTTATTTTCTAACTATTATAATGTTTTAAACTGCGGTTTATTACGACGTAGTGTAGGTTAAATTGTTCAAAAATATGCTCGAAAAAGAATCATATTAATTTGTTCCTTGAGTAACTGCAAAAAATAAAATTGATTTTTTCAGCTCCTCTACTAATAATTCATTTTTAGATTTAAGTTCCTTAAAAAAAGCCGAAAATAATTAGCTGCAACGAATACAGTCACATGCTCGAACTTTATCGAAAGCCAATTAATTGTTTGGTCACACGAACAGTACCTTAAACCATTGACCAAACATCATATTTAATCTGCATAAGTTCATTCTCAATATTTTTTTTTTCACACACATTTACATACACATATTTCCATTTCATTGTTAATTTTCCAAAAAGTAAAGAAATATTTATAAACAACGCACGTGTAGTTGTTATTTTTTGCACACTTAGCTATTGAATAGAAAATTTATGTTATACAAACTTACAAAAACGCTTGCGGGCACATGGATGTAAACTTATGTATCTACATGGACTGTAGCCAAAAAATAGGCAACAAAAAATAAGAAAAGTAATTTCGATTTTTCTTACAAAACGAAATAGAAGTAAAGAGCAAAAAAAAAAAAAAACTTCTTAATAAGTTTTCGAAAAGTTGTTGCTTAGACGCACGCATACATAGACTCAACAAATACAACCGCATTATTAAGGACAGTGGTGAAAGCGTGGCAGAAAGTGGTTGTCGTCGATCACTTAGTGTTAGGCAATATGAAGGGAGCATAATACTTATGCTCTTGCTATGATAAAAAGAAAACTTTTTACTTCTACTCAGCGCTGCTTAGCAAAAAAGCCTAAAAGTATGTAATTTAAGTTGTCATGACATTTTGGCATATTTAAGTGGCAACACGTTGTGCATTGAATATGGATTTTTAGCAGACTTGAGAAAAACAAATACACAGAGACTTGAACTTTTTCAACTTAATGTCGTCGCTGCAAGCCTTCAAAGTAATAAAAATAAAATTCTCATTTAGTTGAAGTAACAGAAAGGAAAGAAAAAAAAAAAAGAGAATTAATTTAAGTGCTAGTCTTAACATATAAAATTATATATTTTATGAATTTTTTCTTAGCCTCTGTTTTCTTTTGTGCTATTTCTTTCATTAACAAGTTTGCAAATCAGTTAAGAAAATAAATTTAATTTTCTTTTTATATTTTTCTTTAGATTTTCCGTAGCCGACAGCTTTAGGTTTATTGGAGAGTTAATTGAAATGGAATTGCGTCAAGTGCATTTGACAGCCTACGCAAGTCAATTTTAAACCAAAATGCATGTTGTTTTTGTAGCTAGAATTATTTATTTAAGATATTTTCACAGACGATAATCACTGGCGGCTTTCTTAAATATTTTTTATTGTTTTGGTCAGTAATTAAGCTTAAAATTATTCAACAATTCAAAAAAAAAATTAAGTTTTGGACACGCGCAAACATACAGCGGTTTAAATTATAAGAATAGCGTAAAAAAATTTTAGAATGAAACCTTTTAAGCTTAAAATTTATTCCATCACTATCATACATTTTACTGCGATAGATGTCATAATAGTGAGTTTATTAGGTTTATAATTATAGTTTCGGAAGCTCTTAAAAAAACGTTTAAAAATAACGATTTTAAACCTTTAATGTTACTATACTTTAATGTTGCTCATACGACACAATAGGCACATTAAGCAAAATATTAGTGTACCAGTCTTGATCATATAGCAGATCTGTTATCAGTTTTAATTATTTAGTACTTTCTGGCAAATTTAAAGTAATTTATGTGGAAATTTTATATTTTTCGCTACTTACATATATAAAAGTTTGTTAAAAATACCTTAAAAAAATTAATTCGCTAGTCCTGCATGACAACTGAAACTCCAATTCCTAAGCCGCCACTAACCAATTTTAAGGTTATGGAGAAATATATAGTGATGAATAAAATTTAGATACTTTTGGAGCTTCAAATTGTATCGGTAGAAAAATAAAATCATTTGAAATGCTTAAGCAGTAAAAAGCTAAGTCCTTTTATTTATTTTGAAGCTTAAGTGCTCCACAAATCTTTTTTACAACGACTGTCTCAGAATGCAAAATGTTAATAAATGTAATTCCTAAAATGCTGCGACATAAATTTTGTAACCATTTTCGTGAAAAGTTTTTTTCTGTTTTTTTTTATTAATTTTAATTTTATAAAATGAGCAATCGTTTTAATTGTAACTTTTCATAACTCCTTTTTATGTACTAAGAAGGAGACTAACACCTTGTGGCGTCACCTATTTGGCTCAAAATTTTCCAGTAGTTCACGTCCAATAAAAAATCTCATATTTTAGCGTTTTTCGTACTTCTCAAGAAAATCGCGTTCAAAGTTTCCCAATAGTTGTTTTATACAAAAAAAAAAGTTTACATTCGTTCAAGTAGCAGATTAGCATAGTGGTTAACGAGTTATCGTATGATCCTGGTGGTCACTAGTTCAATTCTCCGCTGTAAGATAATCGTATGAGAACTTAAAATTTTATAGCAAATAGTTTAAAAGTAATGTAATGTAGACTCTTTTTTTTATAGCAGCATTATTTTTTTAAGGCAACATCATGTGACTAAATTATCACACAATAAAATGTACTGCAGTTTTATAGCGCAATAATTTTTGCTTTGAAAATGAGTAGAGAAAAATATAAACAATATGTGTGATTTTATAAAATTTGATATAATCAAAGCGTCAAGTGTTGACCATAATTCGTATTAGAAACTTTCTGTGTACCTAGTAGGAGCTAGTAATTTACTTCTCATGCGGCCATTTAACAAATTTTCAATTATTATTGAGTATTCCAAAGTTTTTCAAAAAATATCTAAGTCATAAGCAGAAGTTACATCGGTACTTAGATCTTAGCGTTGAAATATCTATAATACGCGGTATGAAAAAAAAAATATATATTTTTTTTTTAATTTTTTTCTCATATTGTGCGAAGATGAGTATGAAAAAAGTCAACACTTTTTATTAAACATTACAACAGCCCAAATAAATGATTTTTTTAGACTGCTGTTAAAATATTTCTTTTTTTTTCTTATATTAGCTAGATAATTTTATGCCATTTGCAAATGGTTTTATATATATATGCGTCGCAAATAACTTATATTTAGCGTTGTCTTAAGGTCAATCTTGTAATAAATTTCTGGAGAACTTGGGTACTTATTTGCAAAATAACATGAGCAATTAGGATTTTCAAAGAGTCAATATTGCTGTTTTATCAGCAGAAGCCAGGAAATAAAACGTAGCCACTAGAAATAATCGAATGATGTTGAGTCACGCGATTTTGGCGGCAAATTGCTTTCATAATTGCGTGAGATTATATGAATTTTAAAATAATTTTAAGTTGAAATTTAAGTGACACAGCAACTTCGCAAAATTTTTAAGCGTTGTGTTGACGTAAGTCTATTAACGGTGAAACGGCAAAACGAATTGACTGTTACAAGAAACAGTGTTGTCAATTTCAAAATGTGTGTCACATAATTTTCTAAGTGTATCCTTTTATGTAATATATATATTTTTTGACAGTTAGTGCTGCCTTTCGTAACAGCTGTTATGATAAACAAGTACATATTCAAAAAAGAGAGAAAAAAAAATTTAAGAAATAGGGGAAAATTAATCCAAAAATCTAACAATGTTGGTGGCAGGCGAAAAATATCTGCAACATAAATATCGACCTCAGTATCAATTACCTTTAAATCAAGCAATGAAAGAATGATGATGATGATGCTGGCGTCAGTCTTTATGAGATGACAACGACAGCATCAACGTTATCGACACTGACAGCTGCTCTAAGGATTTTGACAGCTTACGGTGGCGCATTAGCGATAGTTTTACAACAAATGCAACATCAGCATTAAAATCAACAGCAACACTGACGGCATAAAGAACACCAATACTCATAGCATTATCAATATCCGTACTACATATTTGTATAAAAAAGAATGCGAAACGTTACCATGACTATGAATGAAAAGCGCACGTCAAAAGATATTAAAGCGCGAAGTTGAAGTATTTTGGAAATCTCTCAATATTTCAAATACATAGATATCTATGTATGTATGAAATAGGAATGATGTATATAATAGGATAAAAATAAAGTATATTGCGAAAGTAGAAAATTACATATTTATGAAACGTAAAAAACAGGAGTAAAAGCAAAATCAGATAGAATTTCACTTAGTTTGCTTTCAGGGCAGTGAAATGTGTGTCTGTATGGGTGTGTACCTGCGCTTGAAAACGAATGTATTTATATGTCTTTAGAAAAGGTAGACATACATTTGACTTTCTACACTGCCTGTCAGTTCGTCTTTTATAGTAATATGCTTTTGCAAAGACAAATAAATTTTCTACTCCACTGAATTAATAATGAGGAAAGTATTTATGGCCAACGAAAAAGTGAAGAAGATTAAACTCGATAACGAAATTCTTGGCTTTAATAGAAAAAGTAGAGCAAAAGTATAATCGTTATATTGAAACTGTATATTTTTCGACTCAAAGTAATTGTTGTTTTGGATTTTTTTTTTCGATCGTTACTATGAATTTTTATATTTTCGATCAATAATAATTGTTATTTTGAATTTCTATATTTTTTTCGATCAAAAATAATTGCAGGACTGTTATTTACTTAAACTAAAATAATCGTAATTTTAAATTTTTATTTTTTCGATCGAAAAAAAAAATGAAAATGCAAATCTAATTTTATTTTCATTCGAAAAAAAAAATCAAAACTATGATTATTTTGGATGATTATTCTCGATGAATGAAGCTAATCTGCATGTTAAAACTCACATTTAGTCTTTTCCTTCATTGTGCAATTTTTACCTCAGTTATTGAAATTACGATTTTATACGGTCCCTCTTTTAAACAGTAGCTGCTACGATTAATCACATTAAAATTAAATGAATAAATCATATGATCTTTTGCTTTAAGTAAATGTTTTGATCGAAATAAAAAAAATAACTCTGTTCCCAAAAATGGTACTTAACTCTCAATAAAAAGTGCTGATTTAAACTCGCAATCAGTCGCATTATAAAAAAAAAATAATCCCTTACCAAAGTTTGTCGTCAATTGCTGCAGCACCTTGTTTACTTTTGCACTTGCATTTTACCTCTTGAGCAATAAAGTTTCCGTAATTTTTTTTTTTACTAAGGAAAAACTTTTAAAATGTTACCGTCTGCCTTTGCTTGATAGTGGTCGACATTTATTAATTCGAAAATACAAAAAAAAAGAAAAAATACAAAACAATAGAAACAATAGTCTGGAAACAAACTAGCATCAGCTAGCAACAATCAAGTGCAATTTTTCAAAACAACTTTTAACAGTTGAAGTTTGTTTTAAGTCTGTTGTGGTGATATTGCCACCGACGCCTAAAAGTAGACAATCCAAAATTTATTTTTATTTATATTGGTGTTGCAGTATACTGCACATCTAAACATCGGCATTCACAAGACAAAGTTTATGCTTAACTCACACACATTAAGATAGCCATGCTCTTACATACTACTTAACTTCCTTCCTGGCAGGAATAGAGCAGAAACAAAATAAAAAAAAAAACTTTTTAATATCTAAGTGTAATCTCAAGAATTTAAGTTTAAAGTTGACAATTTTTGTTGGTTTATCTGCAGCCTTGTCATCATTGAAATGCGTTAATGAAGCTAGTATTTTTGTATTGTAGTTTATATTTTTTGTAAAATGATATTTTAACTTTTGTGAATTGCCACAATTTTACGTTTGTAAAATTAAGCTTTCAAAAAATAATTATGTATTGATCATTTAATATTTTAAACTATAACTTTTTTGTCAAATGCAATTTTTTTAAGTTCGATGCTGCTAAGCATGTGTATTAAATCTATAGTAGCATCTTCTGGAAAAGATTCACGAAAATTTCAGTTTTGGTAAATGGCCGCTTAAGAAGCATAAGGCTTTACTGAACGAAAAGAATTAAGAAAATTTAGAAAAATTAAATAAATATAATTGGAAATTATAAATTATATAAACGAAGTTTTACTATGGCTTTTTTCTGCTCCTTAAAATCTGAAATTGCGCGAGGTTTACTTACGTAAGCACACGTTTCTTCACGAGGTCTTACAAAATGAAATTGGGTGCTAGCGGTAAAGACCAATAGCAAAAAAAAAAAGAAATTCAGCATTTCTAGAAAATATTCCTGCACGGAAAATTTCTCGCAGAAGCTGTATCACCACCATAGCAGTATGCGCAGCATGTCCACACTATTGGAACTGTACCTGATTTTTTTTATTATTATTTCAGTCTTCTGATTAGGGTTACCAAGTGACCGCGTGGCCGAGAATTCCATTTTAAAGATAAGACAGAAATTCCAAAATCAATGAAAAGCTGAGAAATTTGAATCAATTGTGAAAGGAATTTCATCTTTTTTTTGAAAAAGTAATTGATTTTTTTTCCACAATTTATTTTAATTTCAAACAATCTGCGAAATAATTAAAAACATTTCATCAACTTTTTGAAATTAAAAATTTTTTAATAGTTTTTCGCTTGCAACAAAAATTTATATTTTTTTTAGAAGACCTTGAATTGCATCGGTAAGACTTGGCTCTGACATAAATCTATTTGAACGCCTAACTAAGTTTACAGTATGATGTGTTTGCATACAAAGTATCACATATTATTATCGGTGTTTTAATAATATTTTCAAAGCGCAAGAATTTAAATTAATATTTTTAATTTACTTGCCTTAGCGAAGACTAATTTTGAGTAGATGTAAAATAAATCAATGAGTCTTATCACATATATTTAATGTATGCATACAGATAAAAAAAACCCCAAATTTGAACCCAAGTCTATACAAAATATTTTCAATTAAAATTAAAGCAATAGAAATAATGTTACGGGTTTTTCTTTGACTGAGTATTTAAGCGAGAGTTTCACTTATAAAATCACCTTTTAGCTTGAATATTTTTGCAGTGGCTAAACAAGTTAAAAAAACTATCCAACATGGTGAAAATCTTAAGTTCTTTCGCTTTGTTAATTTGGTTCTTTTCGGGAATTTCTGCAAGTAAGTTTAGCTTATTAGCCTTGTGACGGGGAATATTGCGTTCTTTATACGCATGAGCATTTCATTTTATGTAATCTATTTTATTCACCATTATAATATTGTTACAGATTTCCTAAAAAATACGAAAGACTTCTTTCAGCAAAACAAAAACTTGGCACGAAATAAAACCCTGGAATATGCGCTTTTCCCAGAACCGCCTTATTGTGGTGTTAGACGTAAACCAAGTAATCGAATTATCGATGGCAATAAGGCTGACGAGCACGAGTTCCCATGGATGGTATATTTTTCAGTGGAATGTGGCGGCAGTTTGATTAACTCACGTTGGGTTCTGTCAGCTGCTCATTGTTTTCATAACAAATCAGTTCCTCAGATTGACAATGCAGTGGCATATATTAATGCACATAAATGTATGAGCGTAAAAGAACATGAAGGCTTTTGTGAATCCGATGCAATACAGGTTGAAATAAGCAAAAAAATTATACATGAGCAATATGATCGTCATAGAATCTACAATGATGTCGCTCTCATACAACTAAAGGATGAGGTAACATTCACGGATACAATTCGACCAATTTGTTTGCCATATAATCATCAATTGACTGGAAGCAATATTTTTGACAAGGACGCATTTGTAAGTGGCTGGGGTCGTACCGAAAATAATACTAAAAGTTTATTTTTATTATATACCAATGTTAATATATGGAACTCAGAGAAATGTGAAGCATACCATTTTGGTGACTTTCGCTTTTTAAAAAGTGAATATAACATTTGTGCAGGAGGAATATCTGCAAAAGATGCATGCGACGGTGACTCTGGTGGACCATTGTTTATGCAATTGCCCTCTTCCGATGATAATTATTATTATGAAGTTGGCACGGTTTCGTACGGTCCCGAAGTTTGTGGAGTGGTTGGTTATCCAGGAATTTATGCTAACGTTTCTACATATATACCGTGGATTCAAGACACTATTTTGTCAAATCAATAAAATCAATTGTTTTTCATGAAATTTTTGAATTCTATTTATCAGTTTGCAAATAAACCCTTCACGAAAAAAAAAATTGCATTTAAGTATTTGTTATGTAACTACCCAGCAGGCAAATGAGCAAGGCCTTACTCGGAGAAGGCCTGCTAGCACTGCTGCGATTATATAAGGACTTCTCAAAACTAGATTTTCATGCAAATAAAAATACAATCACAGAAGGCATAATATGCCTTGCCACAACAGACGTGCTATCAGGCCTGATATAAGAAGACAAAGATGAAGGACTCCATTTACTTTAGTGCTTTTCTGTTTCTTTTTTATTTCATGTATTGCAATGTTTTATGATTCGGCATAACTTTTTTGTCATATGCATTGTACATATACGACATGAAAAGTATACACATGGTTAGAAATTAAGAGAGGTGTGCAGGCTAGTCTTCTGTTGTTTCATGTTATGTTAAGGAGGTAGAGTTTTGTGTATTCTTTGTCAAATTGTAAAGTCATTAAAAAAATATCAACGCCAGTGAGATGGCGCGGATATAAAAAAAAAAACAATTAATATTTAAATTTATTAAAATTAAATTTTTGTCAAGTACTTCTGAGAGTCCTTCTACGGTAAGCGGTCTTAGAAAGCCTGGTTAGGAAGGCCTGTTTTCTGCGGCCATTTCATATAAAAAAGAAAGTACGTTTGAAAGGAGGGTGGAAGGCCTTATACTTACCAAGGAAGGCCTTCTAGAAGCACTGTTAGCTCCTGCCCTTGCCTACTGGGTTAATCTATTTTGCACTGATACAAGAATCGGAAATTTTTACTTATATATCGATAAATAATTTTCAGATATATTGATAAATATGTATTTTTCAGTTTTATAAACTTTTCTAGGCAAAAAATTTATTATGTATGAATAGGGTCAGCTAGAAAAAGATGTCATTTTAAATCAGTTGAAAGTGCCAAATTTTAATAAATAACGGTGTTATTTATATTTTGATCATAATCACAAGTCCTTAGGTTAGTAATGGTATGCAATAACTGCGTACTATCCGTCTCGGCTCTGCCCTCAAATAGGGAATCTGTCTCTGTTTGGCGAATGACAGCTTTGATATTTTGTTTTAGTGCTTGAATCGTTGGTGGTAATTTGGCACAGACTTTATGTAATTATAACATATTCTCAAAGAAAGATTTTTATGTTGTTGAATTGCACAACCTCGTTGGTCGCTTGATGTTTTCATTTGCAGAAATCATACGTTCATAAAATGTTTAGTGAATTTTCACTATTTCCAATTTTTCTGCGAATGGGTGGGTATGGCTTCATATCAAATAATCTGCTAAGTTTCATTTATCAAGACATCTCAGTGGTAGTTGAACTGAAAGGTTCAGAAATGGTGAACATTTTGAAATTACACCTCTTATTGGATAACCCCATATCTAATTTAAAAGTGGTTTTTCATTCAGAAGAACATTGCACGAAATCCCTATTGGGAATTCTATGTGTCGAAACAATTTTCCATAATGATAACATATTTTGATCTATGCGTTTCCCAAAATTAGAATTTTGGTGTCACTTAAGTTAAACTTTGCGATAGCTGATGAGACATCCGTGACTTTTGAATTTGTTTTTATTAGCCATATTTTTGAAAATGGTAAAAAGTCTTTATTTGCATTTGCAAATTACTGATGTTATCTATATCTATATATTTAAACAAAAATATGGTTTTGTTTTTTATTTAAATAAATTAATTTTAAATCGTTTCTATAAGAAATCGCGAGGCTTTTATTTTTTTTTTTTTTTTTTGTTTATAAGCGTATGAGAATATTCAAAAAAGCATTTTCAATTTATTGATTCTGTCTGAATTACATACACTTTTTCTAACGTTTGTTGACTTATTCGAAATTTTTCCACCATTTTACGATCTACTAACAAGGTGATCTGTCAGATGCACAACTAATGAAAACCTCAGCTCTTTTCAACATTATTATCAATTAAAAGGAAGAGAACTAGTGTCAGTAGCAAAAAAAAATGTTTTTATCCTTAACTGCATTTGAATGCAGCTTATTAACCCGAATTGTAACTGGTCACTGCCATATTGGGCATCATGATGATGATAAAGAAACTATTTAACAGTTTCTTTGTTCCTTCCCCGCCCTGTCAAGAAATGGATAAAATACTGCCATTTTTCTTATAATTAAAGATCTAACAAAAATCCACCTAAATGAAATCAAAAACGAACCAGGGTTGCCTTGTCAAAGCCTTTCCCGATGCCCGACATTTGTAGTCGTCGGTTTTGTTGATACTTTTTACCTGCTTTTCTTCAACTTATTGTTCCCAACTATTAGTAGCATTTTTATTTAATTTTCTAATTATCAGATAGGGATTTGCTTGTTTCACGTAATGCGACTATCGAACTTTTTTTCTTTGAGTCCTCCCCTCTATGTCACACCATATCAAAAAATGTCAATATCTCCTAATAATTTCTCACATTTTCATTTTTTCGCAGTTATTTACCTATTAAGAAAAACTTTAAGTTTTTGATTTAATGTTAGTTGAAGATAAGAGAAAACTTAAATATTTGAATATATTAACATGTGACCTTTAGTCTCTATTTATTATATTGCCTAGAAAAAACTATAGGTTGTTTACGTCAGAGTTTTGCTGCTATTGGCGTTGATTGGCCGATTTTTCCAAATGCTCTCATTTTTTTTTTCAACAGAATATTGAAAGATAACCCCTTAAGCAATGTCCAATGCATTTCCATGATCAAACCGAATGTTGCCTTCAGTTTCATGAAAATATTGGAAACATTTATTTATTATTTCTCCTCAATGTAAAATAAAAATACAGTTTATGCTCTTATTTGTGGAATTCCGCAATTGGCGCCAATTTATATAGGAACGTCCTAAAAGTTTACTTTGTATTTTTGAATTATTTGTCTGCGGAAAAGCAAACTTCGAATTTTTTAAAAATAAATTAATAGCTTTTATCTTGAACATTTAATATATTGAAGCAGGTGGCGATGATTAATGATTCTCGGCATCAAGTCTCATATATCATGCTATAAGTCAAAAAGTTTTTTTTTTAACTAATAACGTTACGGTATATGTACATATTCCAAATCTAATATATGTGTCTTACTAAGGCATCAAGAGTGAATTTCTGTATAAAAACCAGTAGTGCTTTTTAGATCGCTACATTAACGTTTTCGTAAAGTAGTCAATATGAAGGCAGTATTAAGTTATTTGACTTTGCTAATTTGCATTTTTTCGGAAACTTCAGCAAGTAAGTAAATAGTAAATACTAGTGCCAAATACTATTGCCATCGTATCCTGTGAGCAGTAAACTCTACTATTCTCCTGTGGTTTTATAGAAAAATACACTTCTAGTCCAAACAAATAGAGTTTTATCGAAACTGTTCCTTGAAAGTTTTCTCGTTGTGTTAGTGGGTGTTCGTATTTTAAAGAATATTAATTTCAACATGTATAGAGTTCAGTTCAAGTCCAAGTTTTTCTGTTAAATAATATCATGCTAAATAGGAATACTTGTGGAATATGCGACCATTTGTTATGAATGAGGAGTAAATCTGTTGGTTCATTTACGATAAAACTTGAGTTTTTGAAAAAAAATCCGAACTTAATGGAAAGGAAATTATTTTGAAAAAATTTTTTTTCTGTCAATTGATAAAAAAAATAATTTTTAATATTACCTTCAGAAAGCACATTTTGAAAATATTCAGTTGAATTATGGTGCAGTTTTTTTCTTGAACCTAAAATTTCTTGGGCGTTTATGTTTGTTTTTGTTGAAGACATACTTACTTTGCTTTATTGAATATCTTGTTTTTCTTTAAAGAAACTGGACTCCCTTTATTGTTTCTATTTTTATTTGGACATCCTTCAAATCTATTCTTTAATGTCTTTTTTTTTACAGATATCCTTAAAAATAACATAATTTTTCAGCAAAACACAGATTCGGTACAAATAAAAACTCAAAAAAGTGACAACTTCCCAGTTCCGCCAAACTGTGGTTTTGGTAAAAAAGCAAATTCTACTGGACGCATTCATGGCGGCGAAAGGGTTATACAGCACGAACTCCCATGGATGGTTTTTTTCCCAATGGGATGTGGTGGCACCTTAATAAACTCACGTTGGGTTTTGACAGCTGCTCATTGCTTCGATCAGGCTGATGCTAAGGAAGCATATATAAATGCAATGGTATGTGATTCAAGCGGTGGCTATTGTGATTCCAATGCTACAGAAATTAAAATAAGCAAAAAAATTCTACATGAAGATTATGATTCAGTACAACATTACAATGATATTGCACTCATAAAACTGGCTGATGAAGTTAAATTCTCTGAAGCGGTTCAACCAATTTGCTTACCTTATGATAATAATCTAAGAAGTGGTAGTAACATTTTCAATAAGAACGCAATTATTAGTGGTTGGGGTGAAAATGAAGACAGTGAACCAAGTAAGAATTTACTAAAAACCAAAGTGCATATATGGGACGCTAAGAAGTGTGAAGCATTCAAGGATGTTGGCCATCATGTTATGAAGAGCAATCTTCAAATTTGTGCTGGAGGAATGGCTGGTATAGATGCATGCCAAGGTGATTCTGGTGGACCATTGTCTATGAAATTGCGATCCGGAAATGGAAGCAAGCCCTATTACCAATATGGTATTGTCTCATTTGGTTACGGGTGTGGTCATCATGGTTATCCAGGTGTTTATGTAAATGTTCCTAACTATATTGAATGGATCCGAAATACAATTATAGCAAATGAATAATAATTTGTGTTTGAAAAAAAAAACATTTTGTGTAATGTACGTAACTTTCGTATCAAAATTAACACCAGCATGGTTGTTAAAATTTTTTTTTTTTTTAAATAAAAAGTGGTCATTAAGAAATTTAATGAAAATCATTGCGATGAATTCGGTATATAAGGAAATATATAAGAACAAAAACTTTGCACCCAAAAGGCGTTAAGATAGAAGAGCCGAAAATGCTACAGTTATGTAAAAAAAAAAATATATTTTCAAACAATTTTCCTTAAAAATTAATATTTTTGTTTATAAAATTAATTTTTTTACTTAAAAAAATTGTTCTTAAAATTTTTTTGGCAGTAAATTTTATTTTTCAATAAAGCCTAAGAAAGTTTCTGTTTCAAATCAAAATTCCCGAAATAACTTTCGAAGATATAACATTTCTTTTTTTTAAAAAACAATTTTCCTTAGAAATAATATCTATGTTTATAAAATAAATTTTTTTACTTAAAGAAATTTTTCTTAAAATATTTTCGGCAGTATATTTTTTTTTAGATATTTTTTTTTCAATCAATCCTAATAATGTTTCTGTTTCAAATTCAAATTCCCGAAATAATTATCGAAGATATGAACTTTTTTTTTTGAAGGTGCGGCGCGCAGTCTAATTTTATTAAACCCGAAAATATGTCACATTTTTCAAGCCAATTAATTTAATTACTATCTGAGCGCAATGCTAATCAATACACATAAAAATTATTTAATATTTTAATCACAGCACCAAAAATGGTAACAAAAATTACAAAAAAAAATTGCTTATTCACCAAATAATTGATTTCTAATAGAGACAAATTAGAAATATTTCTATGAAGTTAACACAATTCAACAGAAAAATTGTATTACGCCAAAAGGCGTGCTATGATTATTGGTATTACAAATTTGATTTTGTGGTCTCATTTAATATGTCATATTTAAGCAGTGAATTGTTGTTTTTATCGGCAGCTGCACTAAAATGCGCTCCAATGCCTATCAGCAGTGGATGCAGCACATATTGCAGTCAATGCAAAGGAATGTTTTCTAAAACTTAACTATGAAATTCATATATTCCAGTTGCCAATTGGTTAAAACAAGCCAAAAGTTTTAACTTTAGTTGCTGCTTTTAAACAGCAATCGTTGCAGTTGTTTTGCTGTTGCAATTGCATTTGTTTCTGTAGTTGTTGTTGCATCTACTTTTGTTGCATTCGTTAGTATTTTAAATCATTTTTCGTCTATTTCATGCAAAATTTCCATATAACAAATCAAAAATAACTGCTGACCAATACGTTTTGTTTGGCGAGGCTCTATCATGCATGTGCGTGCGTGTGTGTGCGTTATTAATACATGTATGTGTGTGTGCTATTGTTTTCAGTACATTTCACATTTTTGACTGTTTTCGATGAACAAATGCCGTTTATTGTTGCTACACTGCATGGCAGCAAATTTTTGTGTTGCTTGTCGACGAAATAAACGCGAGCGCGCAGCATAGTTTTTGTCGTACTATTACTAAATTTTGAATTTGCTTCCATACGCTATTGCTACTCCTCCGTTACGCGTTTGTGGACCTAACATACAAAGGAAATATAAATCGAAACCACGTACAAAGCACAAACATATCGTCACTGAATAACGTTGAGCGTGCAAGTTGAATGAACGAACGCCTTAACTTATGCAATGGTCTAGATTTGATGAATCGCTGGAATACGGATGTATATGTACCCAGCAAACAATTTGACGATTTTTTTCAATCTTCAAGGTTTTTTATTAGATGTACCTAAGCGTTTTCAGCTAGAATTAAAAACTTCAAAGAATGCAAAAATATTTTGCATATCATTGCAAAATGCGTGAGTAAAATGAAATAATCATTTTGTGTAAGTTGAAGATACAGATACTTGAATTTCTCCTTCAACAACATTCCTTATGATTCATACGCAAATCTCTTCCACGTGTCGCTAAGGGCAAACTATCGCTTTACATAAGTTTCTGAACGCACGCGCAATTGGAACCATCACCTGATCGATTGAAATACGAATATCGCATTTAAAAACGTTTGCTGGGCCATTTTCACTAGCCAAACAAACATGCCAGTGAATGTCGGAATAAAGAAACAAAATACATTGCATACTTTTTGGCTTAAGTTACTACTGCTGCTGCAATGCTTATATTGCTACTGCAATAAAAACGTATGAGTCCGTCTTTCATTGCACATTACGCGCCAACAGAAAGCTGCATTTGAATGAACTAATTTCAAATTATGCTAGGTTTGCACGTTTGCATTAATGTATTTTTCAGTCATAAAAAGCAGCATGAATTAGCTTGTATATCTCTGTATTTATGTGTATGTGTGTGTAAGTGCTTTGCTATTAAAAGATTCAAATTCAGCCTGGACTTATTGATTTGCTTGTGTTATATCATTTGTTTAATAATCTCTACTTTAAGGACGAAAAGTTCATTAAAATTTTATAGTAATGATCAGTAATTGTGCATTGTGAATAAGGCAATAAAGAGTTCATATGCCTCACATGCCTAGATCTTTTGTTTGGTTTTGGAAGCTTAACATATTGACATTTATGCATGGCAAGGATTTGTTTCTAAGCAACAAAATACAAAATCTTCTTATATCTTGAATGCATCTCACAGCTGCTTTGGCCTAATAGTTTGTCTGTAATGCTTAAAAAAATCGGTAAATTCAATCGCCATATAATACGAAAGTCTTGTTCTCATATCATGAATTTGCCAGCAGTCAATATTTATCCTCTTACTTCTTATTTGCATTTGAAGAAAACTAATTATTTTAGAATTAGGCATTTTTTCAGCTGCATAGATGTTATTGATTAAATAACAGTTGATTGAAAAATAAATTAATTAATTGCAATCCAATCAATTCAAAAAAAAATATTTGATAAATCAACTTAATATGGCAATAAGCCAACAAATATGTAACAAAGGCGACAACCAACGAAATACCATGGCAACAGCAACAATATTGTAAAATTAGTTAAAACAATAATGACAATACACCGCATATTAAATGCCTAAAATGTGGCATATAATAAAAAGTAAATAATAATTTGCATAAAATATTTTAATTACGTAACAAATTAATTAAACAAACCAATTAAAATTTATAAACGAACAAAATAGCTGCGGTTTATGAAGATAAGGCAAATATGATTTAAGGAAAACACAAAACAAAACTGCCACAAAACTGAAAAAAAATAATTTCTTGACAAACTGCATACAAAGTATTTTGCTTCGTGAAATAAGCTCAATTCGTCCCAAAAAAAAAAAATGTTGTAGTTTTTATATATTCTTCCTGATGTCAAAGCAGTCTGGAGAAAGAATGAAAATGTTCTTTTATCAAAAAAAAAAAAAAAAATTCCTTATAATAAAATGCTGCCAATATTTTTGTAATATAAATTCATTCGGACTGAAGAAACACAAAAGCGTTCTAAATTTAGCGCAGAAAAATTACGCTCCAAGAGATACATAATCTTATTAGCACTACCATGTACATTAGACCGTACCACCTTACAGGCAAAAGGACCCCGTTTTAGTACTTTCCCACCAGATCTCAGTTCTTCTCATCTTATTGTAACATTCTGGTGCCAGACAATCAAACTTGCAAAAAATCAGTAAACTGTTCCAACGGAAGTATTTCGATTATTCTATTAGAACTATTTTGAAAAATTTTTTTTTTTTGCCGAACGTAGGGGTTCCCTTATTAAATTTTTCGTCATGTCACCGGTATTTAGAGTCTGGCCGTAAAACATGATCTATCGATGTTTTTGTCTCGAGGAAACCATTTCTTTTTTGCTCCAAACGTCATTTAACTCAAGTATCTACCCACCAGATCTCAACTTCAACAACATGAATTAAAAAAATTAAAAGTAAAATCAAATAAAGTGACTTCGAGCCGTTGCCCAGCATCTCGAAGGACCTCACCATATGGTTCAAATAAATTCGCACTTCTTGTTATTTAAATAAGACACAAATCTTTTATAGTGGCAAAAGCTATGGCGGTCACCGATGAACAACTCATGGGCTGTATTTTATTTAAACTCGAGAGCTGCCATAAATACAGCCAACTTGAATCATGTCGAAGTATGATCGATTAAAATTTGATGCTACATAAAAGGATAACAGTAGAGCTTAGAAAAATGCCTATATTCTAGAATCGGGTTTGAAGATTATTTTCCTCTTACAATTTATATGGAATCAAAGACTTTTTTACTAAATTTACAAAAATTAATTTATCTTTCGTTCTTGTGCTTTTTCGCCACTTCATAAGCCTCCTGAAAATACACCTCTCTTTTCTGGTAATTGCGCGGTGTAGGAAGAACTTCGACAGGATATAACTTGTATGTGTCTACTTGAAGTGATGTTAAAAAGCGACAGCATCGCCGCTAACAAATTTCACATTAAACTTTGCTAACAAGACAAGCGACTAGCGTAAAGCGCATGCAATTGCAGCACTACACCTACAAACAGTAAATGCCACCTAAATGGTAAGGGGCGCCACATTATTTAAATACATTGCAAAAAATTTGTTCTAAGAAGTTTTGGAAAAAAAAAATAACGATTTTTCTTTACAGCTGCAGCTGTTGTTGTGGTTTCAGAAATGTAAGCAGTTGTTATGTTTAATTTTTATTGCATACTTGCAGGCGCCAAGCATTTTATGTTGGTTTCTCGTATAAAAGTTAGCAAAGAATTTATGCCTTCATTTTGGTGTAATGAAATATTAGTAAGGGGCATAAATTTTGTTTAACAAAAAAAAAATGGTTTTTTAAATGTCTATTTACAGATCAAAGTAAGCATGTTAGCCATTAACCATATAATTATTACAAACTCTGCTTGCAATTGTTGTATTGCAACGTATGTAGGTGTATGGCAGAGTAATAACCCAAGTGATTTTTATATGCAAACTCTTATTTGAAAGTAGTTGAATTCACTTATATCCGATTTTTTCGTAAAAGAAAAACATCGTAAAAGTACACTTAAAATTTATGCTTTAGTTTTGCTGAAAATAAGCAAAGTTGATTTTCTCAAAAAGAAGATATGCGGCCAAACAAAATTCGTGGTCAAAATTTTTTACTCAAAATGACGCAATTGCACTAATGTATAAAAGCAGAAAGCAAAATTTTAAGTAGAATACTTTCAAACTCATACACTTACCTACTCGTTGCTATATATTTTTCATTTATTTTCATTACGCAGTTTTTATTATGTTACTAGTGTTTAACATGGCTATTTCTTGTATGTTTTCGCCCACAAAATTGCATTTTAAAGGCAAATGCATCACCACTGCAGCTTATATCCATAACAATCAGTTATAATGTTGCAAGCAATTGCAAATGCTACCCAGTTGAAAATCAAGTCATTGATGCTGTTAGCTTCAGCTCAGCCATAGTTTTTTATTCAGCTTTAGTGTTATTTTTACTAGAAAAGCCACACTAAGCTTGAAGGTTCAAAAAAAAAATTAAATTAAAAAATTTCCCAAAAATTATAAAAATTTTAAGATGATTATTAAAATGTTTTTGAAATGGAGAAAATGTTATCTGATCATTTCAGATACAAAAGTTGTTAAAATATGTTTTTGTTTAATAAGTTGCTATAAATAATTAAAAACTTCCGAGCAATTACTAAATAAACCAAATACTTTAATAAAATAATAATCCAGAAATCATGAGTTACAATGCTGTTGAAAAAAAAATAAACATGAATAGTCGCAGAGCTTTTAGTTGACTTTTTTAATGAATTTAGACCATGTGCAGAAATAATACTGTCGGATTTTTCTTCATTTCTTGAAATCTGATAAGATCCGAGACAGAGTACTCTACAATTATAGGCATTCCAAGGTAGTTTTTTATTTTGAGCCTTGCCCAAATTGTTTTGAGTTATTAGCCCTAGATAGTTAACCTTCGTCATTTTGACGAACATCAGTCAGCTCTTGTCGTATTTTTAAAGGTGCCTTAAAAAAATTGGCCAATAATAATATATTTTTTACCAAAAATCGCACAAAAATTCAAATGTTACCCATAAATGGGAAATTAAATTTTTATTTTCTTATTTTCCTATTGCTTATACTACCATTATGATTTTCCCTAATGGGTTTAACTACATGACGTCAGTTGTATGTGTGTGTGTGCTCAAATTATTTGCAATATTTATAGCGCTTCAAGTAGTTTAAGACGTAGGCGTGTTAACATCAACACTATGTTGCAGAAACGTATAATTTTCTTCAAATACTCTTGCGGAAACCGCACACATGTGCAGTTGAGAATAAAGCATATATGGGAAGTGCATACCATTATAATATGCTGTCATTTTGCTTAAATGGATGACGCAAATTTGTTGAAAGAACAGTTAATAAATCATTGGGTGGGTTGTTTCTTTTGAAGTTATTTAATGGCAACAACATTACAATAGAAAAAGTTAAATATTTTATTAAAAAAAAAATTTCTTGAAAATGTTCCTACTAATTTTGGTCTACCTTCATATTAAAAACTACCTAGAATTTTGGGAGATCACAAACTGCAATGTAAACTTGACTCATAAAAGTTGAAAATTAATGAAAAAGTTCTCATTAATGTAAGGATATGTGTTTCTGATAGATTTGAATATGCTGAACTAAAATCAGGCCTCCGATTTGCTGTTATATCTAGTTTCGGAGATATATGAAAATAATAAACTTTGATTACATTTTTAGAATAAGTATGACGCGTCATTGGACAGCACAAAGCTATCTCTCCTAAAAAAAAATTTGATTTATATACAATGCTATTAATAATAAAAAAAATTAAATAAATTGATTAAAATGTTAAACATCCTCTACTAAGTATGTCAAACTACAATATATGCATAAATTTCTCATGTTGAAGTACTTTTAAAACTTAATTTTAAATAAACTAAGGTTAAATTTCAAACATTAAATATCAGTGGGAACAAATTCATTTCATATTCATCCATTCATTCCGCTACGAATAATAAGAATGAAAATGCAAAATTTAGAATACCAAGCAACATAATTGGCTCAGTCGCTTGGCGCGCGCACAAAAAACAACAGCTGTGCCAGCAGACTTTTACCCGATGTTTTTTTTTTGCTGCGTATCTTGAAAGCAACAACCCTTAGCAGTAAACATTAAAAAAAAAATTACCTACTTCGAGTAACATAAGCAGTCAGCCAGTGAGTTCTTCACATTAAAAAGAAGTAGCAGCAACAAAAACAAATTCAAAACTCAGTTTAGCATGTCCAGCATGTTGTGCGTAGTAGATGCAGCAGTTACCTACCTATACGAAAATGAAGGCCAAGAATTGCTCCTAAAATTCAATGCCAGGTATTCAACATAACACAAACATTGATCCCTGACGACACAATTCAACCACAAAAATTATTCTTGCGTGAAATTAGAAATTTGTTGGGATAGCAGCTGCGGCGACAGCAACAGCAATGCAATGAGTTATACTGCTGTCGAAACATTGAGAGAAATTAATGATTTTAAATTATTTGAAACATTGTGGGTCAATGTTTTTAAAATAACGCAGAGATTGCAATTTAACATCAAGGAATTGAAAATGAGACCAAAATTTGTTTTGCCACCGAGAGCGATATGAAATAAAATTTCCAGCTGTAGCGCTAAATTATTCAGAGTATTATCAAAAATATACAGCGTGAACCAAGTGGAATATCATATTTTTTTACTTTTTAACATTAAAATTCATTTGCTAAATAATTTTTTTTTTCTCTGTATCGTTTTAGCTCAATTTTCTGAGTGATTTATGAAAATTTTTTGGGTAATTTTGCTGGCATAAAACAAAAGCAATCGTTTTTGTTGCTGCATTTATAAACAATTACATATTTTTCAATATCTTATGATATATACAAACCTTAGTGATTTTATTGTCAGACAGATTGTGATTATTTTATAGATTCTGTCATAGAAAACGAGATAAACTATCTCTGCCACTTAGTTATTGCCACATTTAAAAATTGCAATATTAAAAATACGTAAAATAAATGAGTAATAAATAATTTTATCGCGTCTGCCTCTAGGCAGACTGATTCTTTTACTTACAAAATACACAAAAATTGAGAAGACAGACGATTGCAACGCTATTTTTGCGAAGGCAGACGTTTTTGAGTACATATTACTAAGGATATATCTATATAAAACTAATATTGTAAAATTTTGCTCTCCAATATATGTTTTGAAGAAACATAGAACTGCACGTCTGCCTTTCGTATTATCAGCTTCATGTCGCAATACAAAAGACAACGAAAGTCTGTAAGTATATCTTCAAAATATTTAAAAAAATTTTTTTTAACATATTAACAATTGCTGTTATTAAAAATGCAGCAATGCAGACGTCTGCCTTTTATATTTTCATTATCTTTACCATGTTTTTAACACAAAATGTCAGAGGCAGACGCGATAAAATAATTTAATAAACTTTTTAATTTCAACTACAAAAATCATTTAAGAAAAAAAGCGACGCTAACTTTAATTTAATATGTTATTGGAAATGCAGCAGTACAGACGTCTGCCTTTTATGTTTTCGTTATCTTTACTATGGCTTTAACACAAAATGTTAGAGGCAGACGCGATAAAATAATTTAATAGAGTTTTTGATTTCAACTACAATAATCATTTAAAAAAAAAGCGTCGCTAACTTTAATTTACTCATATTGTTTCTAATACGCATAAATATGTTATTGGAAATGCAGCAGTGCAGACGTCTGCCTTTTATATTTTCGTTATCTTTACTATGCCTTTAACACAAAATATCAAAGGCAGACGCGGTAAAATAATTTAATAGAGTTTTTTATTTCATTATCAAAAATCATTTAAGAAAAAAAGCGACGCTATCATTCACATTTTACTCATATTCTTTCTCATACGCATAAATGTGAACTGCATTACATTTCAATGCCAAAGTCGATATAATCATATATGTATCTTAAATGTTCATCGGCTCTCTAGCTACGAGAAAAACAAAGTGTTATTATTTACAATTTTTAAGAAATGAAGAAAAGCTACTTAAATGTTTAATAAGGGTAACGACACTTTTTTCGCAGTGTATATTTCAAATAAAATACAATAATTTACAAAACTGTAAGCCCGATGGATTTCTATACCAATTAAAATCATTCAATATACTACCCGATAACAACTTTTTCTGTCAGTACCATATAATGCCGTACATTAGTTCAATATTCTCAATTTGTGATCATTTATTGCTTTCTCAGAACTTTCATCGATACAAAACCAACCAACAACGTTAACACCATTCAGCCATTTCTCTGATAAGATTGCATATCTATCTCCAGTTAGCCAAAAATAAGTAAAAGCTGCAATCATCACACAAATCTGCAGCAAACAAAATTGTTACTCTTCTCCCAACATCATTTAAAATTATTTCACATTTACTCATTTAAAACATCCGATTTATTATTTCTTTCTCAATTCAAAATTTTTTCCTAAGTGTACTTTCCACTCATATGCGTCAGTCAGGTTATTTTATGTGAATTTGATGTCCTTGATGAAAATGTGCAAATGATTCTCTGAAGTAGCTGCCTGCCCGTCAACAGTAGCTTGGCTGCCTCATTGATTGGGTAAAATACACCAGCTTGTCGTCGTCATCCTCAACGTTGGCGTCATCATTTGGTTTAATGATGGTTACTTTTGATTATTAGTAGATAGTTGATCCTAGGAAGACATACACAGTGAGTGCTCTCTGCCGTCTGTGATGTCGATGTTGACGTTGTTGATGATGATGATGATAGCTTGGTATGATGACGTGGCTCATTTTTTGGGGTAATGCCGCGCCTTTTTAAGGTTAATATAATGATACAAGTTAAAATGAGTAATAGCTGCGTTTAGCCATGAAGCTAAATTAGTTTATGTATCATTTATAATTTTTAGTAGGTGGCTGGGGAAAAGTTTTATGATTAGCTGCTATTCCAGTAACTTGTATTTAATGAGCTGATGGCAAAAATTTTCATAGAAATTAAGTTTTGTTATTGATTTAGCAAAAAAAAAAATGTTTTCTTTTTGAGCATTAAAATGAGGAAATGATGAATTTTGGTCAAAATTGTTTTTTACCAATGCTCGTTGCTTAGAAGACAAGTTTACGTAGAATGCTTTGTATACAACTTTTACGTTAAATATTGCGTCGATTACTTTTTACAGTCACAAAAAAACTACATATTCTATTGATTCAAACTAAAAATATTTACTTAATTTTGGATACATATGTGGCTCCATTTGTTACACTTCGCCCACCGCTGGTTTTATAAGCACTATTTAATACATTTCTTCTTCTGCAAAAGCGCATGTGTATTTATACTAGTGTGACTCAAGCATATTTTTTTGACCATGGATATCAAATGTTAAAGTCTAATTTTCTCATATTATAAGGCTCTAGTACCTGCATGTTAGCGTCCAAAAACTCCGTACTCCAAAACCAAATTCCCTGACTTGGTTGCCATGCATTTTCTAGTAGTCGAACCTAGCAGGCTAAACTGAAATGATTTTGAAAGCTTTCTTGAAGTTTAAGGCATACTGTGCTCAAAAGCAATAAACAATAACAAAACAGAATATTATAAAAAAAACGCGAATATCCTTACCCCACCGTGATTTTATTGCAAACCATTTTATTCAGTTTTTTTTTGCGATTTCATTTGCGCTCATTCAATGCATTCAACTCGAAATTCAATTAAAATTTATCAAATATGAAACAAATATTGTCGTCAAATATATTTTTAAATAAAGAGCCAATTTGTTGCAAATGTTTCAACCTGAACAATGGGTATTATTTATAGTTTTTCACAAATAAAATGTTATCCAATTGAACGCATCAATGACAAAAGCTACTTAATTTAGGCTTCTGTTTCCACACATGCAAATACAATACAATAAATAAAATGAAATATTTTATATCAAAAACATTTCAGAAAAAAAAACAAAAAAATCGAATAAAAAACACGCTCACATTTTATTATAAAAATAATATACAAATTTGCAAAAAAAAAAAACAATAGTAAGAGAAAAAGGTATCGCTCTCTACTGCTAATACCAATATTTTCACTCAAACTGTATGCCAAAGTATTGAAAAAAAAAAAAGAAAAATAAGGGAAATATATTAATCCATTTCAAAAAGTCGTCATGCAAAACATCTGCCATATATGAGTTTAATGGTATTTTTTTA
This sequence comes from Tricholauxania praeusta, assembly GCA_949775025.1. Lineage (NCBI taxonomy): Eukaryota > Metazoa > Arthropoda > Insecta > Diptera > Lauxaniidae > Tricholauxania > Tricholauxania praeusta. The sequence continues at coordinate 112,844,164 of OX459030.1, read as the reverse complement.
TAATCAGACCCAGCGGGAAAATAGCTCGAAGAATCCTTGATTAACACCATTTTATGGCATGTTTATAAATGTTTGTCTATAGACTTAGCAGTTGGCAATGATATTGCCTATCCCACATATGGTAAGCTTAGTCATCAGGCCTACCTAACAAACCTAGGTTGATAAACTTTTGAAATAAATTCGTTTATTTTCGTCTTGGATTTTTATCATTCATTAATCCTCACACAAATATTTCAAGTAGCGCAATTTTGGAGTATGCTCAGTGTTGCTTATAATAACAAAAATTCATTAAATTAATTGGCCTTCAGGTTTGCTTAGAATTTAATTTTACTACAATTTTGGAAGTATTTACCAATACATAAATGAGAAAAAGAAATAAAAAAAAAAATCCAAAAATCACATTCCGATCTACCCAATATTCTAAAACTGATTGCACAGGAAAACAGTAAAAATATTAGCACTTTTTGATCTACGTAATGATTCGAATATGACTTTAGAATTTATTCTTGAAAATGTATTTTAAATTGTGTTCTGCTTTGTAGTTCATAATAACTTAACTAGAAGTAGATAATATATAAATAGTTTTATAATAAGTAAAATTATGCATATAGGGCTGATGGTGATAAAAAGAACGGCAAGCACTCGCGAAGGAACGTGAATGCGAAAAAATTTAAGTCACATGACTCGCAAATGATTAGAAATATGACTCGAAAAAGACTTGCAAGTGATAAGATATATGACTAAAATATGACTCGAAAAAGACTCGCAAATGATTCGAAATATGACTCAAAAATGAGTCGAAACTGATCAGAAAAACGGGTCATAAACGACTCTTCAAGAAGAGTCGCGGATAGGGTACCATTTTCTCCTGACAAAAGCATCATTTGTGATCAGAAAATGAGCGCATTTATGATCATTTTAATCAGACAGAGGACTCGAAAAAGACTCAAATGTGATTGGAAATTTCATAAAATGCTGGCTGGGTTGAAGTAGAATTCCTGCTCAAATGCAAAGACTTAAGTTTTCTTAAACTGTCGTATATTGCATATAATTCTATAAAGATCATGTGCTCCTTTTATGCTCTTGCATATCCCTATTGGGATACGCATATTTATGCATGTGTGTGTGTGTATGTATTTTCAAATACAAATAACATCAAAATGTCAAAAATAGTAGGTAACAGAAACAACAACTTCAGCAATACCATTAACAATGACCGCAAAAACCCCAAATCAACAAAATTCAATAAGGATGTCAAATAAAAATTGGTATCCGTATTCGTAACCCGGAAACTTCTTGTACATTTATATTGCATGGGTATTGGGCTGATCATTTTGTTACGGTCATTCGGTTGCCTTACTCGTTTTCAATTTGAACTAATTTTCTAGCCGATGACATGCATAATAAAAACCATTTGTATAAACAAGTACTGATGTAGAAGAGGACGCTGCTTATTTTGTAACTTATCATATATGTATGTGGGCAATTCCATACAGTATTTTTTGGTAAAAAAAAAAATTGCAATAGAAATTGTTAAAACTTTAACCTTTAGAAGTTGTTTTGACAATTTTTAGCCCACCTTAATATTTATGAAGAAAAATATTTTTATAAAAAAAGAAAATGTTTTCATTAATAGAATTTTACTTTACTTTTTTATGTTAGGTTTTTTTATTAAAAAAATTTTATTGCAATTTTGTTCTGCTTTAATACTCTTGAGCTATCCAGAATCATTAATTTTTTATTTAAACTGAAAAAAATTGCATCGTTGCAATCATTCGAAGGACTAAGGATAAGATTGGTCAAAAAAATATTTTTTTCAGAAATTCATTCGAATGAAGGTTACATCTTTGAGCCATTAATTTGATTAACTTTTCAAAAACTTTTAGTAGTTATCGTTGAGGTTTATTCTTGTCAATTTTTTTTATGCTTATTCTATAAGTACTTGCGATTTTCTTGGAGGCATATTTTGAAGAATTTTTTGAAATGTAGCCAATAATTATTGAAATATTTTTTGCAAAACTTTGCATAATTTTTTATATATTTCTCATTAAGAATGTCCTTAAAAAATGATTATTTAGTTTTAGGTTTCTTGTTTTATACTATATATACCACACATAGAATAACCCCACATCATGCTGAGGAAGAGAATGAGAGCGTATCGGATGTAGTGCCACATTTTGTGTTTTACGATTATGCTAAATTGAGGTATCACCGAACCATGCTGAGCCACATGCTGAGTATGCATGGTTGATTTTTAAGAGCATAAGCCAAGGCCTTTTTTTGGGTTTTCTGCTTTAAACGGCTACCTTTTGTAATATCTAAAACTTTCTGTTATTCAAATCTTTAATTATTTGATTTGACATGTGACAAGTTGTCTATATGTATACCATATGTATGTGGTTGCGACGCAGTTTTCTTTAGCACATGATGATGGCTTGTGTGATTAAGGCAGTGTAGTATTATATGCCGCTACCTTTTTATGCAAATTAGTTTAAAGTTAAAGAGTCTCTTAACTTAACTAAGTTATAGAATTTTCGAATACTGAATTCGCCTTGAATTTGTGAAGTTAATAAATATTTTTAGAGGTTGCGTTGACTTAGTGTTAAACAAAAAATATTAAAATTGAGTAATTATCATCAGAAACAAAAGTAATCCTTAAAAACTTTGGGAGGTTTCTTTTCTTTTACTATAGAATAGTGTTTTTTTGAGGACAGTGTGCATATCATAGTGTTTCACCGAGGCAGCCTCGTTTTTGACTACGAGAACGAGGCGAGACCGAGGCGAGAACGAGGCGAGATGGAAAAATAAATTTTCCTCGCTTGACCGAGGCGAGGCGAGATCACACGGCACCTCGCCTCGTCCTAGCCTCGTTTTCGAAACCAAGAGCGAGGCGCGTTTTGACCAAATCTGAACTCGTAAGACCCATATGCAGATTCAAAATATGAATGTAATTTTATATTAAAATCTATATTTAACTAATATTTTAGTATTTTATTTTGAGTAAACTACTTTGTTTTATTTTTAACCCGCATGTGCTTCTTACGAGTTCAGATTTGGTCCAAGCGCTAATGCACAGAAGTGCTTGGATCGCATCAGCTTCTATGTGACTACGCCTCGATTGATCGATTAGGGAAGTATGTAAGGCTATGTAAGGCTATAAGCAAAACTGCATGATTGACAACACTGCATTGAAATTTACTTATTCTAATAGTCTTTCTAAGAACCGGTAAGGTGAAGCGAAACGCACAGCGAAATGCTAGTATATAAATAAAGATCAATATATGTATGTTCGTTGCTAATGGACTCCTAAACCGTTCAACCGACCGACGAAAGATTTGACATACATATATGTTTCTTATGATTTGGGATGCTCCGTAACATAGTTTACGATAAATGGGTGATGCCACCCCCACATAAGAGAAAATCAGAATTCATCATATAAAGGGTTTTTCAAAGGGACGCTACAAAAGTAGACCAATAGGGACAGCAAACGACGCCATATTTTTTCCCACTCTTTTGACATTTCTCTTCAATAAGGTTTGCCATCTCATCATGGAAAGATATACGATCCAACAACGAGTCGAAATTATTAAAATTTACTACCGAAATTCGGAGTCAGTGGCCTCAACTTTAAGAGCGCTACGTCCAATTTATGGTCGTCATAATCGTCCTGTCAGATCAACAATTGAGCGTCTAGTGGAAAAATTTGAATCCACAGGCACAGTACAAATTGTTCCCGTGCCAGTGAGACAAAGAAGTGCCCGTAGTGTCGAGAATATTGCTGTCGCTAGCGCATCAATAGAGGAAGACCCAAATCAGTCTCTCACACGTCGTTCTCAAGCGTTGGGCATCTCTGTGACGTCGTTGTGGCGAATTTTGCGAATAGACCTTGGCCTACATCCTTACAAGATCACATTGACGATTATTGATGATAATGGCATCGAATGTTCTTTTACAAGAATAAAGAATTTCATTGATATCCCAAATCGTTTTTGTTTTATTTAAAAAAACTTTTGTAGCGCTCTTACTGAAAAACCCTTTATTATCAACTACTTGATGCAGATTAATAAAACTTGGTACATTTATAAAAGGTAGAGGCATAACTAAGATTCAATTAATAAAATGGGGGGTACCATGCCTTCAATATAAGAAAAAAATTAACTTTATCATATCTCAATATCTATTTGACGTAGATAAATAAGATTTGGTACATATCTTTCTTAAAGTTTGTAAAAGGTTCATAGCTTAGTTTGGTTTGGAAAAATAGGCAATGCCGCTCCTTCCCATATAAGAAAAGAATTAAATTCATCATATCTCATCCAATTCACCAAAAATAAAAACAGATATTTTATTTTATTTCTTGAGGCTTGATCAGCCTATCAGCCCTGATACATGTATAATTTTTTATTTATTTTAATAAAAACCTCGCTTTTTTACCGAGGTGCCTCGGCCGAGAACGAGGCGAAGCGAGGCGAGGCAAGGCATGTGATGGCAAGATCTCGTCCGAGGCCGAGGCGAGGCGAGACTTAAATTTATAAAACGAGGCGAGACCGAGATCAACTAGAACCTCGCCTCGCCTCGGCCTCGGTGAAACACTAGCATATCAGCGCAAATCTAAGTTCATTTTTCATATTATGTTAGAATTTTTTTTGCTGATTTGTGTGATTTTGGCCACACCCAAAAAAAAAAATAAAAATGCTAAAAAATTACCAATATAACTAATTTTAAAAAAAGTTTAAAAAAATAAAAAATTTGAAAATCAAATTATGCCGATGTAGGTTGACTTACATGAAAGTTTGCAGCTCTTTTGGGTATCGGTGAAGTGTGCACTCTTAAATATTATAAAAAACAAAATAATTCTTAGCTTTAGAAGAGTATCTCTCAAAGTATTGGTAACGAAGAAAGTATTGAGAACCAAGTGTCTTGGTTTTGAAAAAACATCAGGAAGAACCTCAACTAAAAAATGATACAAAAATAATTTTTGGTTCGGCCAATTTTAGCTAGTGCCAAAGAATTTCAATAGGATTAAGATCAATTCCATAATACATTTTAAAAAAAATAGATCACCAAATTTCCTAGACCCCAACGACCAGGAAAAACGGATTAAATAACCGACCGGAGAATCATTTGTGAAGCAAACTTAAATTTTTCTTGACTTGTTAGGAACTAAAGTTTGTATTTAAAGATAATCATAATCCGCTATCAATGCGCGAAAAATTCGAAAAAAATTATGCGAAAGTCAAGTTTTTGGAAGAACTTAAGTGTAGGCAATATGTTTTCATGACAAAATACTTTGTTTTGTGGACGTTTTTCCATTGCGAAGCTATAAAATCCCTTTGACCATTCTAAAACTCAACTCTGGTCTTTCGATGTTGTTTTGTAAGCAGCGGTAATCTTGAATTGATTCAAGATTAGAATTTTTGAGTCACCCTAAGCCACAATAGTATCTACCACATAAATCTCATGCAAATCAAAGCAACAGCAATAAAATAAAAATCTGGCAGCACTGTTAAACAGTAGCTACTCTGCCGCTGCCACATGCATTTGAATGAATTGCGCTCTGCTAAGTTTAAATCATTTTTTTTTGCGCGCGTAAATCCTTACTTTAAGTATATCGCGCAGTCTGTTGCAGTATAATAAGCAGAAAAAGTGTCTTATACCGCGGATCATCTCACAATCTTGTAGATGAGATAAAAGAGAAGTTAAAAAAAAAATCAGCGACATAAAAGAAGAAAAAAAATCAGAAATAGCCAAAAGTATGGGGCAAAACCATCAACGTTATTTCGAAATTTTTTTTCACTTTGGGCCATCTCACTTGTCGTTTGCACAAAACCTTCTAAAATTTATCCATGTCACGCATACTGATGAGCACGCGTTGGCAGATGTCAGCATTGTGCTTGTGTGTGTGAAATCTGTTTATTTTTTTTTTTTTGTATTTTTGCGTGCTAGGGAAACATTTTTACAGAGCGAGTCAATAAAATGAGACAATTTAAACAATCTAATTAGCCAAAAGTGTGCGCGCAGTCCGTAAAAACTGGAATTAAAATAAAAACCCGTAAAGCTGAAAAAAAGCGCTTGGCTTAGTTTTAGTCGGTCAAGTGTAAATATGATATACTCTATAGGCTTAAAAATAATTCGAAAACGTTACTAATAGATGACCTACATATTGGAAATCAAATTTATATGCAAAAACCCTTTTGGAGGTAAATATTAGTTGAAATATTATTATAATGTTTAACATTTAAGAAATATTGTACAATTTTTCTAATAAATAAATAGTAAATAAAATTTGATTTTTGTTTAAAGTTGGGTCATTAGGAAAAACGCATTTTTTTCTATTGGAATTGCCCAAAACCTCAAAATTCGTCATGAATCTGTTTTTAATCATACCATGCATTGTTTGCTATAATCGACTTAATGTAAGCTATGCATGTCGGATGTGCCACTCCCAACTATTTCGCCCACAAGATTTGTATAGAATCGAAGAGTATTAAACTCTTCAAATTTAAGGCTTTATATGGGCATGATAGCTGAGAGTAGCAAAATTATACCGTCGTAAAGATGTTGTCAACTAAAGAGTGCTGAGAACTGCATATGGGCATTTCCGCCAATAGGACAACCGTGACAGAAAAAATCAAAAGTTATTATAAAAGTGTTACTATCTGATATTATCTAAAGAAAATATTCAAATTTTGTTAATTTAAAAAATTTACACCAGAATTCATTTATTACATTGAGCAAACCACCTGCAAACTTGCATACATGCAGTTTCTCTTTTTTTTGTAATATTGAATAGTATTTTGTCTTAAATATTTAAGTGTGTAAAAGAGAAGATACATTATGATAGTCTTTCCAAAAAATCTCTCTTCCAACGTCAGTTAGCTTGAAACAATGCAAAAACATCAAACCAATCTCTATTAACTGTAAAATTTTAATTTGCTTAAGTTCATGTGCTAAAGTCACAAGTAACATAGAAAACCATCATATGTTCTCATTTCGAAATTAATAACAGCAGCAAGTGTGTGAAAATTTTTGCACAAACAGAGTTTCATGTACATAATTGAAAAAAAAAGCGAGTGCAAAAAAAAACTAAATTTTAAGTTTTTGGAGCTGTTTGAAGTTGGTCATGTTCGCAAGCATAAGTGTAATAAATAGGCAGTTGAAAACGGTTAAACCAGTAATTAACTGCCATAACATAAGCTTGTGAAGAGAAGGAGGATGTATACTTTTTTTCAATAGTAGGCGATGCCACGCCCCTAACGGGAAAAAATGTTTTCACGGCTAAACTAATGGACCGATGTTGCTGAAATTTAGCTTAAAGATAAATTGAACGCTAAGAGAGATTATTTGAAATTTATTTATTATTGAATCTTTAAAGGGGGCGTGGCTTCGCTCCAAATGGAAAAAACGATAACACGGCTGTTCCACTACACCGATTTTGATAAAATTTGGTATATAGATAGATTGAAACTTGAGTAAAAATATTTTTTTTAGTGGGTGGTGCCACGCCTCTTGCAGGAAAAATGTTTTAACAGCAAATATACAAGTTTTATATTCTTTTAAGAAAAATATCTACTCCTTCCTCTTTTCTTTGTTAAAATTGATATCACTAATTAATTTGATAAATATAAGCATTAAATTTGTTTTTTTAATTACTGTATATCTTCAATATTATTATTTATGTAAATATTAAAGTCGTTTTGTAAAATTGCCCAAGTGATTCAAAATGGAAAAATATGTCCCGTTCGAATAAATTATTATGCCTTGTAAGAAAAAAAGTAAATAAGATTTTTCAATCAAACGAAATCTATTAAAAAGTTATATTGTTCCATAACATTTTAAAATTAGTCGCATTAAAAATGTTGCCAGGTTTCGGTGACTTCTGCTTTTCTATAAATGGCCATGAAAAACACTTCCGTTTTTTGTCCCGTTCGAATGGCTTTTTTATTGCCTCTATCTTGGAACCAGTATTACGTCTGGCATCAACTTTACCACTCAATATAGTGCTATCAAAGGGCTATTCTTTAAAGTAAAAAAAAAATAAAAGTGTTTTACTTTGACTTTTATTCCATTTTAAAAGTTTACTTTCGTCCCGTTCAACATGACAGATATGCCCATATATAAAATGTAGTCATATTAACATGAATTAATATAATGTTAATTCGGATTAGTAAATATTAATTTGTTGAACCAGATCATTTGCGTTTCTTCACAAAGATATCCTGTTTGATCCAATACAAACAACCATTTATTTTATAGTTCAGGACATTGTGTTTGTTGTTACAAACAATTTTTTACTATCAAAAGCCCTAAAAACTATAAATTTAGTACATTTATTTGAAAAAAAAAAAAAAAAATATATTTTAAAAAATATTTTTTTTCTTGGTTCACATGTAGAAGCCTTGTATTCAGCTTTGAATTCGATAAACAGTATAAAATTTTAGTCTGTAAATATTATATTTTTTTTTAAAAACTAAAAAAAAAAAGGTTCCGCTATCCATTTTCCTTAGCATACTACAAACTCAGTAAACAAGTAAACAGCACTGAACCAAAAAGTGTAGCGCAGCAGCTACACTCGCCCCCCAATCTTATTAATGGTATGGCAACAAAAATGTTAAGCATCCATTGACCAAGCACTAATTAAATTTTCCTTTACGCTGTTTTTACGCTGAACTCAAAACAACTCCACACCGTATCTCATTAAATTAGAGCCGTCGTCGCCATCGTCCGCCAGCGTTGTTCGTTGTTGCCATTAAAAAGGATCCACAAAATTTTACGCGAACACGCGCGCAAAAAGAGAACTTTAGGCTAATCATAATGAAATAAGCAAATTATTTTGAGCGTCACTGATGAACTTTGTAGCAGCAATAACAGCAACAACAACAACAACAGCAACAACAACAAAAACCAACAGCTTCACACAAAGTCAAAACAAATCTGTGCTAGATAGTAGTGAGCTTTTTTTGTCATTTTTTTTTCTATTTTTTCTCGTCTTCCTCTCACTTTCTGTGTTGCTTACTGGCCAAAACAGGAAACAGGATATAAAAAGAACGCACATTGGTACATAGCAAAATATCAGTTATACTTAAATCAAAAGCATGACAAAATATGTTGGTTTTTTCGTTTATTTTCTTTTTGGCCAACCGTAGCGCAAGAAGCTTAACAGGGTATATAAAATTGAATGAGCAAAAAACAAAAAAAAATCGTAGAAATAGATGATAAAGGTAAAAGCATGGATTACCCAGAAAATGAAACAGGAAAGATAAGCTTCATTAAACAAAATTGAGTCCTTATATTAGTGGATTTAGATTAGTGACGGTTTAAAATTTAAGCTTTTTTCTGGAAAATGTATCAAGTAATGTGCGAGTATACATAGTTGCAGTTAAATGTTTTTTTTTTTAGTTTAATCTAAGCTGTTGTTGATAGAAATGTAAATTTTACTTTTATCTTGAGTGTTTTTTATTTAGTATAAAATAAATTCAACGGTAAACTAAATCGTTGCTGAGTGGTGTTAGTGTTAGTGGTGTGTGTATATTTGTTAAAGATATTCAAAATATTCTGAACCATAATTACTTTAAAATAAAATTTAAAATATTACCAAAAAATTTCACGCAAACTTCGTATGAAAAATAAGTTACATTTAGGATAGCAATGTTTCTTATTGCCTCTTAACGTATCTCAATTCGTCTCTAATTTGCTAGCCTAGAAATATGCTAGAAAAATTCTTATATTTGTAACAAATTACTCATTGAGCACACGCTTAATATTTTTGATTTCATTTAAAATATAACAACATACTTTCAGGCTTGAAAATTAGGGATGAAACGATACGAATCTTGATACATAAAGAGGCGCTTAGTGTCATTTTAAAGATCGTTTTTACTTTTGAAAAATAGTTTTTCTGCTAATAGTATACTAAACACTGCTTAGGCGAATTTCTTAAGTAAATTTGAAATAATTTGGGGTCTGTCAAATCTGCCATCATATTTTAACCTAAACGTTAGCGTTTTGAGAAATCGGTAATTAACACGGTTACAAACGTTCTTCTTTTACTTTTGTTATTTCAAGTTCATGAACACAAGATTTTTTCATTTACACTGCTGCCCCTCCAGCACCACTTGTAGTCAGTCTCTTATGGAGCATTTGATTCAAAGTTTAAATAAACTTACAGATAAGACCGGGATCGCCAAGTGATTCGGCCAAAAATTTCTGAAATGTAGCCTGAAATCGTACGGTATTTGTAACGTGAACTTCAAAGTTTTGTTAAAGGGACATGACACCTTCAAAAAAATTTTTCTTAAGTGTTTTAAAATGCGTATATTTTTTATAAAAAACAAGATATCATTTTGAAACTTTACACATATATTTTGACACAAAACAATATTTAAAAAAAAAAATTTTCTTTAATTTTTTTATGAAATTTATGACCACTAGAATTTTTTTATTAAAAAAAAAACACCAAAAAATCATAACAGGCATAATTGCAGCTCACTGTAACATCTGAAAAAAAAGGAAGAGATTTTAATCAGCATCAAAGCCGCCAGGGAATGAACTACAGGCAAAAATTTTGGTCCAAAAATAACAAAATGGCGTCATTTTTTCGAATATTACCAATTTTTCGTGCCAAAAATCAAAAACTATAATACCAATCTTTCTGTCCGTAGTTCATTCCCTGCACTTATATGTGCCCAGCAGCATATTGAAATTTCAGAAAGATCGGTCCAGTAGTTTTTATTTATCATGCCCGCCAAATCGAAAAACGTGGTTTCGAGAAAAACGCGTTTAAAGTTTTTTGACCCAGATAGCGCTTCAAATTTTTTTTATAAAGCTGAATTTTATTTTAAAGCTTAGGTCAAGATCGCTTTCTAAACATTTTTTTATTAAATATCTTTTATGCGAATATGCTATAGTCTTCCGAATCCAATCTGACCCAATCTTGATAGATATGCATGTGGATAACGGCACCTTTCTCTCATTCATGATGACGTTTTTGGTGTTCTTTTAAAAAGACAGTGGCATATCTGGGCTAACTATAGCTTTTTAAGTAAAATAACTTTGACACGATGTTACTAAAACTATCGCTATATATTTTATAAGCCGAGTTTGAGGTTTATTCTATTAAAAACGTATTTTCAATATTTTTTAAACAAGAAACAGTCAAAGAAAATTTTTTTAATTCTTGAAAATTTGAAGGTGAAGGTGCCCTTAAACGAGTCAAAAAAAGGTCATTAAGTTTTAACTATTTTAATGTTATTGTCCGCAAAAAAAAAATTGAACTTTTATCAAAAAAAAAAATTCTCTTTTAACAATTGCAAGGATAAACTAGTTTTGTTTTTTAATTGATGGAAATTGATTCTTTTCAACTTGGACACCTTCAATGAGAGAAATGACTTAGAATTTTTTATACGATTTATTTAGGTTAAAATATTCCTCATAAAAATTAAGGGTGGTCCTTAAATAATAAAACTTTCTTAGACTCAGCTGTGTGGCAGCAAAATTCAAAAATAAGTAATGTATTCTAATTTTTGCTTCTTCTATGCAATTCCTTTATATGTTTTTTTTATAATTTTAAGTGTATGAAAAAACTTTCAATCAATTATGTAAGTACATATTTTTTTTTTTTTTCATAAAGTAATGTCATGTCGCTAAGTTTTCTACTCGTTGTTTAAAAGAGTATTCGTTTCCCTTTTTTTTATGTAATTTTTTTTATTTCATATTGCTTATTTTTGCCGCCCAACGTTTTAAGCAATAGATTTTCGGCGAAATAGCTCTTCTTCTTTTCATTTCAAATGCATAAGAAAAAAAATAAAAATTTGCTGGGTAGCTCTGGCATTTAAGCAACTTGCTATGTATACATAACAACTATAATTTTATTCGTCAAGTTTGCGGTTTTGGTTTTGATTTCCTACAAAATTATCGTTGTTAGCTAATATAACTAGCAGCGAATGGCGAATAAAACCTTTCTTTTCTTTTATAGGAACAAATTTGCTCCAGACACTATACTCTTCAGAATTGAAATAAAAAGTTTATAAAAGAGCATTTTTGTTACCATGTCAATAACCGGGTAATTAATTAATAATTTAAGTTTGTTCTGCATAGAGTTTTTTATACAAATCCAATATAAGGACGTTTAGTGAGACTCGCGTCGTGATGAAAAAAATAAAAAAAAAATTAAATAAAGAATTTTAATTTTTTCGAACAATTTTACAATAAAGCGGTGGCAAAAGGTGATTTTATTTTTGCTATGACCACAAAAAAAAATAGTTTCATATTATTTTTTGGTATTTTCTGTTTAAGTTACCTTTATTTTAGTTTCTCAGTTCCGTTTCAATTTTAAACTCCTTTTTGTCTCCTTTATTCCTTCTTTCAATCAAAGTCATTTGACATTTTTAAGCTTTATATAGCACATACAAATGTGTAACTGTTCCATTTGCCATTTGTATTAAAACAAAATGTGTTTCAATGTGAGATAAAGACAAAGTAAACAGACAGAAATAATCAAACAAACAGAAAGACAGCTATATATGCATTGTACAAATGATAGACATACTAAGGGATAAAAAGTGAAAGAGATCGATAGTCAAAATATAAAATGGATAAAGTAAAAAAAAAAATAAGTAAAAAAAAACTATTATTGTGTTTTTATCAAAACACTTTCAACGTATGTACCATTCGTTGTGCAAGAAGAGTAAATCCAAGTTTATTATTTTTACACGACTATGACGGCAAGGACAACACCGTAGTCGTACTCGTACTCGTAGATGAAAACCATTTAAAAGGATAACGTGTTTGATTTAAATGTTTATATTGTTGTTATTGCTGCTTCGGTATTCAGACGTGTATGCCATGCCAAATGATTGATTTTATTTTTCTCTGCTATTTATTTCGATTTGTAGTAATGCGCTTCGTCTCATTGAATCGAACAACGATTTATTTGCAAATTGTCATTGAACAGTTTACATACAATGGAGCTTCAAATTTTTGGTTTTTTTTTTTTTTCTTTGTTAATTTTGTAATGTTGTTTTTAATTTAATTTAAGTTACACCTTCGGCCGGAATAATGTGATTTTATTGTTGCTGCTTAATAGAAAATTGGTCCCAACAATAAAATAATCAAACTATATCTCTACAGACTATGGTGTCTTTTAACATATTTTTCAGTTCAATATTATTGGTATAATATTTATTGGAGAGAGGGATTGATTTTCTCAAATTTTCATTGAATCCAAACCGCTTTCGTAATTATGCTTAAGTTGTGTTTTTTTTTCCTGCTTAAAAATATGCTGGTAAATTATAGGAATATCAAAAAATAAATTTAGTACGCACTTGTAATAAAATTGTAAACTGATCCAATTCTCTTCTGTATATTTTAATTCAATTAAAAGTAATTCAACATACCGAAAATGCTGGAAATATGCACATTTTTGGGCATATTTACATAAAAAAATTTGAGGCACATTATAATAAAATTAAGTATTTAGTTGAAATAAAAAATTTTTAAAAATGATGCAATAAATACTTACAGCCATACAATTTAATTAACGTTCTCACTATAATCACTCGTAAATAGAAAATTTCCAATTAAGTTTTAATTTCACAAGTTTTTATGTTGTTTTGAATAATTTATAGAATGCGCCCATAAACATGCAATAAATATCGCTGGTGATTTTCGAACATGTGTTTTAAGTGCAAAGTTCACACACATGCACATATCAACATAAGTACTTAACTATATGCCAAAGTTACAACTAAAAAGTTGTTCGATTTTATGTAACCCGTACAAGTATGCAATAAAAATTGATTGTATACTTGCACTGCATATTCACATCAATATTTAGATATTTTTTTTACAAAAATGTCATTTATAAAATTTTGCTAGTTTTTTTATGATAAAAGCAAAAAAAAATAATAATTTCATAACAAAAACACTCAGTTTGAATGGAAAAACTTGTTATCCACTAAAAATCGATAGCTTTGTTATGCATTGTAAATGATTTACAACTTGTCTATTTTATCTTTTCACAGCAACAACAAAATTGTAGTATCCTTTCATTAGCTTTTTTTGTTTGACACATAAAACCATGTCACTCACTGCATGTTGCAAACAATGACGTTCGGTTAAATGAGAGTACCACAAAAAATATATACAGGCGACCAAAATGCACGAGACCGTGCAATTTAAATTTTTTTTGTTTTATTTATTAAATGCTTTTTTTATTAATGCAATAAAAAGAATATGCAATTAGCTGCAATTTTGTGAAAAATAAAAGATCGCTTTAAAATTATGAATTTTGTTTGCTCTAAAATTTTTTAATTTAATTTTAGTTTTTTTGTAAAGGCTTAAGCGCAAACAATATTTTGTTTTATTAGATATTGTTATTTAGGAATTTGATGTAAAGCAAAAATATATAACATTAGTTATAACTGCCACTCTACAAACTTTTTCGTAGTCTTCTGCTCTAGTATATTCTGTCACCCGGTCTTGTTCTGATCTCTCGAGAAATATCTACTTATGGCAGAAAATAATTTATTATTGTAATTCATTATAAGCCCTTATAATAGTCACTTATTTGACTTTTCTTTTCTGACATACTTTCTTAGTGTAAAAATTACTTATTTCTCAATTCAAATGCCTTTGCTACTGTTTTTGGTTGCCGCTTACTTGACAGGCCAAAATTGTACTCAATTAGCCAAGAAATTAAATTAACAAATACCGATAATTGTACTTTGTGACAATTACAAAAATCCCACATACTTGCTTTTTTGTTCAATGAGAAAAACTCCACTTAATTGAATAGTTGTTAAATTAAGGATAACAACTTTTTCCATGGGTTAAAAACCAAATTTGGATTTTGGAATCATTTTAAACTTTTCCGAAGAATTTTTTAAAATTTTTATTTAATTTATTTGACGAAAATTCCTTGGCAAATATATTTTGGTTCACGCGATTGCATTATATTAAAACTTAGTTTTCCGAAAATTGTTCTGTAAAAGATTTGACAAAAATTGTGTTTGATCTAACGTATTTGATCACTAGAAATTCACTCAGTGTTGTATAAAACTTTGCAAGCAACATCGTAAGCCTTTCAGAAATCTTTCACTTGAAATCTTACAAAGTTTCAGTATTGTTTCAGAAATGTTTCATGTTGATTTCAGAAAGCTCTCTGCAATATGTCAAACTTTGCTTTTTAATTTTATTTGAAAGTTTTCTGATATTTTACAGAAACGCTTTATGATTCAGGGGATAGAAACCAAAAATTATTTTATGGCGTCATCGAGCAAATAACATTTTTTGGATTCTTTTTAACTGCGTCTTCTCTTGCATTCGTACTTAATATACACTTATTTTTTTATTACTTTTCTTTATTAACAATTGATAAAGGAAACAAAAAAAAAAAAATAAAACTATACTTAACATAGCATTAAACAGAGGTAACACTTCAAAAGTTCTTTAATAACCATTTACCTTTATTTGATGTCGCTAATAAAGATAACAAAAAATTAATTTCGCATCATCAAACATGGCTTAGATTTTATTCGATAAATTCAGTAAATATTAAATCTGAAACCTTTCATAAACACTTCAGAATGATTACATGTAACAGATTACTGTCCTCCTAAAATATGGATATTTCGACTAAGCTGCTTCTTCATGACAGCACGGATCTGAAATGTACAATTATTTTATATTTTAACAAAATAAAAATCTCAATTATCAAATCATCAAAATTATGTACAAAAAAATACTTTCCTCCAACTGCACAGTACATATAAGTATACCATTTACCCGCGTTTTAAGGTGGCACAAACTTTTAATTCCATATGAAACTTCATCAACATGATACTTAAATTTTTCTAATCAATCCCTTGAGAATATTTTCGAAACGTTGCCCTCGACATCCTTGACAACGAGCTGTAATATACGTACTTATGTGTATTGGTGCGTAAGTTTGTGCAAAAATACGTATGTAATGGTACAAGGATTATGAAAATCTATTCGAGCACTCAGTTGTGCTAATAGTCGCTTGATGGCGCTAGTGCATATCAAAATGGTTCTTATGTTCTTAATCACGTTTTCATCAGTTTCTTTACATTTCCACTTATTTTACCCTTATATCTTTTACTTGCTTACCAATTTTTTGTTTCCTAGAATGATGTGCACTGAAAAAAATTTTATTTTATGATTTTTTTAATACCAAACATTTTAATTCTGGCTAACGTTGCTTTGCAGTTAGAAGAATTGCTATGTATTTGGCTTTATCAGTAAAGCATTTATTATTTCGATAACAAATATTTTTTGCTTTTATTACATTTAAAGAAAGTAATATTCACAATGATTGTTGTATACAATTTGCAGGAAAATAAAATTTTTTATAAATGCAACAAATGTATTCAAAGGTTAAAGTTGCATTTTCCTATCATACTCTAAGTTTCTTAAATTATTATTTAATTTTCGTTATTTTTCTTTCTGTGTAGCAGATAAATGGTCTACCAGCAAAAAATTCCTGCAAATTGTTCCTGTTTTTTCTTCTCCCCATTTACGCAAGGATTTCTTCAAGGCAGCATTGTTTACATTTTCGTTTTATTTTGCTCTCACATTGCAGATTTCTCGTTTTTCGAACTGTCTATGCGGTTTTCAGAATTTTTTCTCCCGTCTTTTGCTTTTTCATATAAAGTGTGTAGTGCAAGTATTGTTTTCATCTCTATGCTTCTTTGTTTGCATTTATTTTTTCCCATGTTCATCGTAACTCGTCGTCTTTTATAAATTTTATTTGCTTCAGAAATGCCTGCACAGAAAGCTCCTTTTACTATGCTGCCAACGGCAAGTTCATTTACTTCCGCACTATTTATCGTCTTTTTGCTGATAGTTTTTGCTGAATGTGAGCGTGTATGAGTGTTTATTCTCAATTACATGTTCGCGAAGATTTTCAAATCAATGCATGTTTTTTTATATACGACATTTGTATTTTTGATTCCACAGTTTCTTATTAACAGCATTTGTACGCGTATGTATTTGTGATTACTTTATATGTAATTACTCCTCATGCAAAACTTTAATTCCGTTTTATAATGCGCTATTGTTTGCGAAAATTTTGCATAGTAAAATTTTGCATTGTGTGTAGGAAGAAATTTTTTGAAAGATTCTAATAAAGTATTTTATTCAAAAGGCAATTTTTTAAAAAATTTATCTTAGACAAAAAAGAAAAAAATTAAAGAGCATTTCAAGAAAGGTATAACTAGACTGCAAAACTTTCCTTACCTAAATTAGTTAATTTTAAAAAAGTGTTTGATATCTATGCAAATTTTCATAATATATCTTTAAAATTCATTCAGTGTCGGCTACAAAATTCATTTGGTAGACAAACCAGAAGAAGTAAATTATTATTTAATGATTAACTTAAATGCATTGAAAATCAATATCAATTAACCTCGGACTTTGGTGAAATTCCTAGTACACTCATCCCTCGCTTTGCGCGACTTCTGTTAGCGCTAATTAACCTTTACGCGAATTTCATTTGCCTACCTAAAATTCAATTTCCGCGACTTCGCTCTACGCGAGCAAGGCATGCTATGATCTGTTATAGTAATACATATGTACATATATTTTCGGTTATTTACTAATTTGTTGGCCGATTTCATAGAAAATAAGTTAAATATTTCAGCAGTTGTGTAGAGGAAATCTTTATACGTTAAAATTACCTAGTAGGCGCATAATAACAACCAAAATTATACAGGTTCAACGAAATGGTAAGCGCAACAAAATTTTAATGGAAATGTATTAAGCTTATGTCCTCCTTACTTTTTTAAGGGAAAAGTTAAATCAAAACAAAAGAAAATTTTGAGCCTGGCTAAGAAAATAGAAATCATCAGGAAATTGGAAAATGGAGAGAAGCCGTCTGCTTTGGGAAAAATATATGGGATAAATGAGTCAAGTATACGAACGATTGGTTCAAATAAGAGCCGTATAAAGTAGTCCGTTACGCAGTCCAGCGAATTGTCGCAAAAATCAACCTCCAGAGTTAGATCGGCATTGGTTGAACGGATGGAAACCATTTTAGCTGCATGGATACAACGACAAACTTCCAACCGAATGCCTTTAAGCACAGCAGTTATTCGGGAAAAGGCCTTGCAATTGCATCAGCGTTTAAGAAGTGAAGAAGGGTGTGAAGAACCATTTACAGCAAGTAAGGGTTGGTTCGATAAATTTAAAAAAAGGCAACATCTTCACAACCTAAAGCTTAAAGGAGAAGCAGCTAGTTCCGATCAGGAAGCAGCAAATCGATTTCCAGAAATTTTTAAAGCAAACATCGAGGCCGGAGGGTATTCTCCTCAGCAAATATTTAATGCAGATGAGACAGGGCTCTACTGGAAACGCATGCCGAATAGAACATTTATTTCGAAAGAGGAGAAGTCTGCTCCGGGATTTAAAGTGGCAAAAGACCGAATCACGATTTTGTTATGTGCGAACTCTGAGGGAGATTTCAGATGCAAGCCTTTGGTAATTCATACAGCTGAGAATCCGAGAGCTTTTAAAGGCATTTCGAAGCCAAATTTGCCTGTTCACTGGAAGTCGAGCAAAAAAGCCTGGGTAACTGCTACGATATTCAAAGAATGGTTAACGGTCCATTTTGCTGCTGAAGTCGAGGAATATTGCAAAAAATCCAACATTTCTTTTAAGGCTTTACTTGTTTTGGACAACGCAACTGCACACCCAGCATTTCTCACTGACTTACATCCAAACATTAAAGTTTGCTTCTTGCCACCGAATACAACTGCTTTAATTCAACCAATGGACCAAGGAGTTATTTCAACTTTTAAGATAAACTACCTAAAGCATACATTTAAGGAGTTGATTAAAGCTTCTGATGAAGAAAATGGCGTTGACAACATTCGAAAGTTTTGGAAAAAATTTACAGTATTGGATGCAGTCTACAAAATAAAACTAGCATGGACAGATCTAAAGCCATCAACTCTACAAGCAGCTTGGAAAAATATTTTAGACATCCAAGTGTCCCCAAATGACATTGAAATGAATATGGAAGGGTTAGTTTATCTTGGACGACAAATTGCTGGAGAAGGGTTTGAAAACTTGGATCAGCAGGATATAACTGACATTTTTGAAGCAGATGGACAGAACATTGCTGTAGAAGAGATGATTGAGTTTTTTGATGACCGTGGACATTCTGAAAATCCTGAAGAGATTGCAACTACACAAGAGGAACAGATGACGGCGACAAACTTGGCAAATGTTTTAGCTTTGGGTGAAAAATTGGTGCAAGAAGCTATACAAATTGATCCAGATGACAGGCGCTTGAGAACGTTTGAAAGCAACATAAGAGCTGCCTTATCACCTTACCGGGAGCTTCATTTAGAAAAATCGAAAAAAGTAAGGCAATCGGTTGTGACTGATTTCTTTAAACAACCAACAAATGTGTTGTAAGATGTATTATTTTTATTTATTATAAATGAATTTTGTAACTCTCCTTTTGTTTGAATTACTGTTTTAAAGTTTGTTGTTCCTTTTTATTTATTTTAAACAAATGTTTCTTTGGTAATAAATGATTTTGTATAGCAAAATAATAGCTACAGTGTCGTGAATGTCTTTTAGTCGAATATATTTTTCTTTTCAGGAACGTAACCTCCTAAACTGCATGAAGTTCTCACTTCACTTTACGCGATTTCACTTTGCGCGACACTTTTCATTCCCCTAACCCCCGCGCAAAGCGAGGGATGAGTGTAATATTTACAGACATAAATTGCGCTTACTACGTTTGACATTTTCGCCAGGGAAAATTTTAATATAATTGCCATCAAATAGCCCCACTTATGTCTTGTACAAACGAAACTCTATTAAACGAATTTTTGGTGAAGAATTTCACTTACTTACTAAAAATTTTTGTGTAAGCAACAATTTTGATCATGAGTACAAATTTATGGAACGTTTGTGTATTTCAACAAGCAATGTATGTTGAATAAATATTTGCGCCAGAAAGATTTCTTTTTGTAGTGCTAGAAAATCCCTAGTAGCAAGAATAGTTCCATATTTTCTATTAAAGGCAATTTAAAGACAAGTAGAAAGGCAATATATTTAATTAATAAATTATTTGTAGGGGCTTTTAAAAGATATGTTTCCCTTAGTTTAATATATGCAGAGACTCAGTAAAGTACTTTTCTGAAGTCTTTTAACCATACCTTATAAAGACTTTAAATATTGTGAGTTGCCAGACAAGTTCTTTGAGTGGAGTTCTTTCAAAGAGACTTAAAGACTATAAAATCAAAAATCTTAGAAAAAATAAAAGAATATTAAACTTTACTTTATTGACGAATTCCAAATACCAACAATCCATAGACCTGCACGCTATCCAATATACTATATGTGATACGATTTTAACTTTTAATATAATATAAACCATTTCAGATATTTGTCTTGGTATAGCGCCTTAAAAAAGAAAATAAAATACACCGCATTAAGTCACGAAGAGGCTTATCTTTCAAGTGACTTATGCTTACAGTATAAAGACACACAGGAGACGTGCTACAGCATGACTTCATAAGCATTTAATTATGTACAGCATAAAAGCAAACACGAGATATGCCACCAAATGTCTTTATAAACAGTCTATTATGCGCTTTAAAAATGCATATTAAACAATTTGTACGCCTCTCTTTATTATGGTTTTCTGTCTTCCTCTAGCCATCACGCTATCACGCTGACTTTTTTGACATTTTTTCTTTAACCTACTCATTTGCAGATGTTAATTTATACAGAAAAATCTATTAAAAACGATTTTAATTGTATAGTTTTGCTAGGAATTCATAATATTAAACAAAACAATGATATATATATTAATAAAAAAAACAGACTTTTAATTGTATTGCTTACAATTGCTAAAAATTAAATTTCTCAGCCGATTAAGCCCAGGTGAGATAAATTTTTTGCAATACAAAATAAATTTAATAAAACTTTTTTTTTCTTTTTTGTAATTAAATAAAGTAAAAAGATTTTGAAAACTTTTTTTTGTTTTTTTTATTGCTACACCATAATGAATGTAAGAATTCAGGAAGCCGCAAACAATTTTCTTGAAATTACTGCTACAAAAGTCTTAAAATGAAATAAATTCATCAGTGGTTCTTGACAAATTTCGCAAATAACGAAATGTATTTTTCACCAAATTACTAACAAAGTGAAGCCATATCGCATTCCTGAAATTCCTACAACGACGACAACTAAATCCTTATTGAAAATAAATAAATTTTATTACTCATACCACTTAATCGCAAAATCATAGACTATTTTTCTTTTAATGGACTGCTATGACCCAAAATGTTTGTCTGTTCAACCTATGTTTGTAGAGATGGTTTCATGCACTATACTGAACCATTTTGGCCCAAACTCTTCAGTTTTCATTCGTTATTTGTCAGATGTTGCAAGTTGAGTTTGTCGCCTGCCAAATGAAATGGTGTGTTTTTTACTGCTATCTGCTTTACACTGCTCTTTTTTTGGTTTTCCTTTTTATTTTACATTTTTTTTTCTATAATACTGACAATTTATTGCTATTTCTTAATAAATAAATTGAATTATTTACAAAACC
Source organism: Tricholauxania praeusta (assembly GCA_949775025.1). NCBI lineage: Eukaryota > Metazoa > Arthropoda > Insecta > Diptera > Lauxaniidae > Tricholauxania > Tricholauxania praeusta. The sequence continues at coordinate 112,822,572 of OX459030.1, read as the reverse complement.
TTACAGTGAAAAAGAAAAAAGTAAAATAAAAATAGATATAAAAATCTTACAATAAAATCCACAAAATGACAGGCGAACAGACAGACAGACAGACAGCGGCAAAGTGACAACTGCTAGAGCGAGTTGTAGTTGTAGAAATTGCGGTAGCAGCCATAGAGAAGTCAGCAGAAGCCTACCAAAAACAAGCACTCTTGAATTGTGGCAGTAACACTAATAGACATAAAATGTGCGGTATACATAGTGCTCTATATCGAGTTGTGGTGGACTGTTGAAGGCTTTACATTTTTGTGTTGTTGTACTTATTACATTAAAATTTACTGCTGCTCATTGTCGTCGTTGACGTTTTTTGTCGGCAGCAACATTTCAAATGACAAATTAATTTCTTTTCATGATTTTCATTCTATTTCACACAGCGCTTCGCCTAAATGTATTCAACTTTACAAATAAATTAAATTAAGTGTAAGCGCAAGCAAAAAAATGTAAAGCATGCAAAATAAAGCAAAGCGCTTACAATTTTGGTTAAAATGCTTTTTAATAGACTCAGCAAAATTCCGTCAGCTTAAAGTGAATCTCGCAAGACACAAGCAAGCGGCATTAAATGGCAAACCACAACTTGCGGTTGAAAGTAAAGAAATTTTTGCTGCTAAGGAATTTTTGTTCTTGAATTAAAGCGAATTTTTAAGGCGTTGTATGAAACTCAAAATTTAAGAAAATTTTGTCGACGTTGTGTTGCTCCATTTGTAATATAAGAGATTTTTTTTGTGTTAACTGGCACAAAGTTTTGTCAAATTTAAGTGTAGTTTCAAGTAACGCATAATTGCTCAAATAAATTTGTCTACTAGAGGACATGTGGCTTTTTGCGAAATCCAACATGAACACCAAAAAAAATTATCTTACATTGCTTAGGCAATAGTTGAATGAGCTTGCCAATGATTAAAAATTTGAAAAACACTAGATAATCTAAAAATTTAACCAACTTTTTTTTATAAGTTTACAATAATAAATATTTTAAATTCATTGTTTTAATTTACTCTAATACAGTTACGGACAAAACAATAGAAACAGTTTGAGTTTCTTATGTTAATGCTGTAACACTTTAAGAAAAACGAAAAATTTAATTTGTTCTTCCTATTTTTTAATATTCACTATTCTTTCTTATTATTTATTAAAACAAAAAAACCAAAAGCTTCAAGCAATTAAAAGTAAATTGATAAAAACAATTTGAACATAAAAAATTCATGGGAAAAAACAATAGAATCACAAAAGAAATTATTGGATAAATAATTACGACTATAATAAATTGAATAAAAAGTTACTGTTTTAATTAGTATTTGGTTGTATTTCCCTTATTACCTAAAACATCTTTGCATTTTTTTGGCATGGACTCCACCAGAGCTTGACAAGTACTTGGAGGTATGGAGTACCAAGCATATTTGTTTTTTTTCCTTTATTAGTTGGCTTCACTGTACCAATTTTGTCCTTGATGATTCTCCATAAATTCTCTATGGGATTCAAGTCCGCTGATTGTGATGGCCACTCCATTACATCAATTTTGTTGTCCAAAAACCACTTTTTTGTAAGGAGTGCCGTATGTTTCGGGTCATTTCCTTGTTGGAATTGCCATTTTATTGACATTCCCCAATCGGCATAGGGCAGCATAACTTCCTCTAGAATTTGTATGTAAAGATTTTTATCTACGATCGTCTTTATCCAAAATAAAGGTCCCACACCATACCACGAAAAGCATCCCCATGCCATTATATTACCATCACCATGCTTAAATGTTTTGGTGGTGTATTGTGGGTTTAGTTCTTGATTTTTTGGCCTCCGTACTCATGCTTTCCCATAATTTCCAATCATATTCACCTTCGATTCGTAGAACCACAGGATATTTCGCCGTTTTTTTTTTTTAATTCTGAGGCCAATCCCATTGTGAGTTTACCAAATTTACCAAATTCATGGGATATGTCTTTTGCTACTTAGTAAGCAAAGGCACTTGGCGGGAGTGTTTACCAAACAAATTTTTTTCGACTAAGTGGCGCCTTACAGTCCGAGTGCAAATTGGTAGAGCAAGCTCTGCTTGAATCGCTCCACCAGACTTAAATGGGTCTTTATTTGAAAGAAGTTTAATGTGGTCATCATCTTTGCGCGTGGTTTTTCGTGGCCTCCCTGTTTTAAGTTGTGGTTTTTGAGGACATAAGGTGTTAAAAACAAAATGCTGGGATTTCCAATGGTTTTGGCTATTTGGCGTTGGCTTTGCCCATCATTCCTTAGTTTTCTAATGATGTCCCGTTTCTTATCTGTGCAGTGACTTGCTCGACCCATTTTCCTAAATTTCCTACATCATTTTTGTTTTAACTTAAATTTTTTTATTATAATCGTATTCAAGATGACTCACCAGCAATATTATCTTTTCTCATAAATAAGAATTTTAGTTGTTTTTAAATATTTGTTTCTGCTGATTTTATTGTTATGACCGCTCTTTATACGCACTTTTTCTAATGTCGGTGAATTACCGTTATAACTTCGTACTTGTAGTGTTGCCAGATACTATTTTTTTCTACACCACATAGCCACAGACTGCTACCGCTAGAGGTCGAAACAATCAAATATGTGGCGTAGACTTAAATTGAATAATTATTTCAAAAAAATGTATGATTCTATTGTTTTGTCCGTAACTGTATATCAGCAGTTTATGATGTCGAGTATAACTTTTTGGTCTTCGATTTTTGGATTAATCTACACAATCTTTATTTTTTTTTAAACACCAAGCTTTAAGGATTAGCGTTATCTCTTGAACATAACTGTTAGTTTTTGCGAAAGAAAATAAACAAATTTTAGAAATGGTGCCCTTTGTAGCATCATATAGAAACTTTTGAATTAGTTTTTTATCTTATTAGTCATTACGTATTCCTAGAAATGTGCCCAATTTTGAACAGATCTTAGTTCTTTTTGATGCGCAACGTCAAATAAGTCGTTGCACAAATCACGCTTTTGAGTAGTTACGTACATATATGATTTTTCCAAAAGTCATGCATGCTAACAAATATTGATATTTTCTTAAATTTTTTAGAACTTAGACTTGTACCTAGATATAATACACTTTTTTAGACAAGACGCCTATGAGAGTAATACATGTGAAAACTAATCTTCCACGATACATTATGGATTCTATATGGTACTTTTATTAAGTTCAAAACATATCAAACAAAACATATTCAATACCTATATTCTGTTTTGTATCATATCTTATTTGGAGAAAAAAACTTTATTTTATAGAAAGAAAATTAGGAAAATTTAATTTTTAAGCGTATCTGCACGCATTTAGAAAAGTGTCCATTTTTCTACTTTGTATTGCTGCCGCCGTAATAAGTAAATTACTGAAGTAAATAGTTTGCCTTTTAATCCTTTTGTTTGCATGTGACTCTACTCTCGTAAAAAACTTAAAGACTTAAATTTATTCTCAAATACATATCGGTATGTGTTGATTAAAGCTAATTTTTCATAGTTTCAAAATAAAAAGGTACCGAAAATCTATAAGCACCCCTATCATGAATATCCGAATTAAAACGATTCCTTTGGATTTCTTTTTTTCCTGAGAGCGAAATTTTGCGATCATAAATAATTGAGGATTAGAAAACTTCATATCAAGTCAGTGCTGCAAAAATATTTCCAATTACTTCCACACAGCCAAAAATCACAGTTGCATTTTTCATATGACAGTAGCTGATCAGAAATTTTGCATATTTGACATTAGCTTATCTGTATGCTGAAAAATTTTATATATAAAACTGAAGTGTATTTATCTATAATACAAAAAAAATCACTTAAAATAGAGTATAGCATAGCTTGATAGTTTACCATCTACTCTTTTTTGTGAAACCTTTTGCTATAGCCGACTTGGATTCCATTTACTGGACCAATATCAGTAATTGCTCTTTGTTTGTGTTGCTAGATCTTGTTAATATGTTAAAAAAATCTTTTTATGAAATAAAATTACAAAATATTGCTAACATTGACTCTTTCCTCATTAAATTCCTTGAAACAAATTTACGGAAAAAATTTTGCATGAATCGTCAAAAAATTTTCCCCAAAAAAATATTGCCAATAACCTCATTTTCCAGGGAATTTTTTCTCATTCCTCAAAAATCATCCACGATCGTAAAACGGGATTGGAGAAAAATTCCGAAGAAATGTTTATTAACGATAGGGGTGAATATACTAAAATAACTGCTTCTTCTACAGATTTTTTTTCAGCTCATGGTACTAAATTAAAGATCCAACTTAAGCAAACATATTAAATTAAAAAAAAATGACTGCCACAGAATTAAATTTTATTTTTGTCCTTTTTTTAATATTCTTTAGTTTTCATCAATGTGGTGAAACAGAATAAATTGTGTGGGCACTGAAAATACGATAACAACAGCTGCTTATATGAACCGCAATTTGTAACGCTCGTAAAACATAAGAATTAGGCAACCTTATAGAAGATAAAACCGAAACAACAGATATAAAAAAGTACAAAAAATAAAAGTGATAACCGTACAAAAAAAAAAAAAAAATGTAACAATAGCAAAATTAGAAAAAAAAAAGAAATTAGATACGATTTTGTTTTTAAAACAAAAACAGCAAAAGCTAAGCTGTCGATGATATTAATGATGTTGCGTCTAAAAGTATGTCACAGAAATAAGCAAAAAAAAACAAATATTTGACACAGTTTCTATGAAGACAAAGCGAAAAAATTCGAAAACAGAAGCAAAAAAAAACTACAAAATTGGAAATAAGAAAAAAATAAATAAGCTGATAAAAATGTGTATGTATTTATGTGAAAAAACAAAAATAGCTGCTTTGAAAAACTGTTCTATTAAAAGGGTATTTTCCTTTTAAAAAACTAAAATTTTTTTTATTAAAAAAGTCATGAAGTGGAGCCTCATCCTGCCAAGTAAAAAATTTCAGAAGTGCCAAAAAAATAATAATCAAAACAAAAACAAATGGAAAACACACACTCTTCTAACACTTTCACAACTCTTAGAAATTAAAGAAGAATCTTACGTATGCAGAAAAGCATGCTACTTTTATTTTATTTTTTTATTTTACAGTTGTGCGTCATTCATCCAATTGTGTTTCCTGCCTTACCCTCCCTTTTTTTGTGGCATAGACAATCGCAAAAAGAAAATTGCTTTATTGCACAAAAAACAGTGGCAAACTTAATTTCCCTATATCAAAACCACAAGCACACACTAACTCCGAGGCACATACACACATGTGCGTATGCAAAAGACTGCCACGCTTCAAGTTTTGAAATTATTTAATTACCATGTAAAGCTTATTTACGACCACGAAAAGGATTCATTTGCTGTATGCGCGGAGAAAACTTTAGTCTGCAATTGTACGAGTCTGTGTGTGTATGCGAAACTTCCCAGCAAGAAAATGAGTCACTCCACATTACTTTCATTACGTTACATTCATTAATCACACTACTTTTGAATAAACGGATCGCTCCAATTGAGACATACTTAGATTCGTACTTTTTCATTGCATCCCAACCAACGTTTGGAGAACTATCCAACCTTCTAGCTTCCAGTCATTGAACTTATAATTTACTGGAAAGATGTAATTAGTAATTCAGGCATTTTTTTCAATTTAAATTATTTTAATGCATTATGATTCGATAAAACTCTTTCGTTGTCAACATTGAAGTTGTATGTCACATTTAGTCAGCGCGAAAACGGTTATTCAAGTAAATTTACGCCGAAGTCTGTGTATATGAAATCAAAGAGTTCGAACTTGCAGCAAACGAACAAAAGCCAATTTTTTGAAACTTATTGGGCTAAATCATACCATTGTTTTTTATAATGATATAATTTCGTTTAAAAAAAAAATTTGGTAATTTTAATATAAAAATTGAAATCAAATTTGTTGAGTTCATAAATTGCCGATTTGGTGTTTATATTTACTATCTTAATAAAAATCGCCGAACTTTATCTTCAAATTGGATTACACCTGATTTTTACAGTTGGGTTGTTATACATGCCGCAGCAAAGAATAAAGAAACAATAAACAAACACTAACTCATATGCATTAAATTTGGTAAAAATAAATTCACAGATTTTGTGCACACTTTTGTTTTATTGTTGTGACAACAAATGTCAACGCTAAATGACAAACGTCATGTATGTGTGTGTACATGTTTGCCATTGGTGTAACTTTGGAGGATTTTTAGGTCAAAATTTACCCTGAAAAGGCTCCAAACTTAAACTCAGTTTAATGGTAAGCAGTAGTTTACTACTGTGTAGAATACACTTTTTAGTTTGAACCTCCTCTAATTCCAGATCCGCTACTGATTGTGTGTGGATATTTGTGTGCATACATATACGTTTGTTAATATGTGAGAGTATTTTTATACTTATGGTATTCTTTTTAATTGTACCATCTTCTAAGTTATATCATTACTTTTTTCACGCTTCTAGATTTATGGTCTTTTCTGAATTGTTAGTGGTTTTGTAATGGCAAATTTTTGTAAAAATTCTTTGAACTTGTAACAAAAATAAAAAAAAATAAAATATTGCTTTAAAGGTAAATTGAATACAAAACATAAGTCGAATATTTGTTGGCTGCACATGAAAAAGTAGACTCATATCGGGCATTTCAAGCGAAGCGGACAGGGGAAATGAAGTCATGTTTCCAATTCGACACACGGAACCAAAATATTTTTGGAATGGCAACACTGGTTTACAAAATATGGGTCTTTGAAAATTCAAGAAATCGTAAGCTATGTACTACTTCAAATGCCATTTCTCAGCTTAAAAAGGTCTGGTAAAATGAATTAACTACTGGATTTTATACTTCGTTTATTGGTCTTTTTATCCTCATAATTGGATTTCAAAAATAAATAAAAATACACTGAAAAAAATGAGAAATATTTTTCTTTATCGTTTTTTTTCAATGTTCGCCTAACAAAAAAATTTTTTTTTAGTACACTGTAAAATAGCTTATACTTCGTGCTATGTTTGATAGTGGGCCGCCCAGCCGTTTTTATTTGTTGATTTTCATTTCCCCTGTCTGCTTCGCGTGAAATGCCCGATATCATACGTGCTTTCGCAAAGTTTTGCATTTTCGGTTTATTTTGCGATTTTATTTTCAATATATCAACCAATATTGTAAGGTAGAATATAACGAAAAAGTTAAAATAAAATCTAAAAAGTTAGCAAAAAACTGTTCAAGTGGTTAAATTTACCAAAAATAATTTTTTAAAATTTTTTCTTACATATTTATTGCAGAATTTGTAATACACATAAGCTTAAAAATATTACCAAGAATTGTTGGAATTTATATTTCTTTCTTTTAAGTCATGCTATCACTGACAATACTTTTTATTCAGTCGCGCCTTTCAAGCCTCTTCTACCCTTCCAATTTTTCTTGAATTCTGGCCATCTAATTGGCTTTATGATCAAAACTGCAATCTTTCGAAACTTTAGTATTTTATAATCAGTCTTTAATTTGCAATATAAAAAATGTAATGAAGATCCATTCAAGTCGAAAAATTTTAATTTATGCGTCCCCTTTTCACTGCAGACACTGAACATGACTATGGAGCATTTTGAGGAAATAAATATCAATTGTTTCAATACCTTGCGAAATTTTCAATTGACATTTATAAGTCAGTTGATTGCACGTGGAGGGCTGGAGTTCAATTCACAGTAAAGCAAAAAATGTTCTTACATAAAATGTATGATTCCTACTTTATTTCTGTATTCCACTTCCACTTCCATTTTTTTTTTTTTTTTTTTTTCAATTTAATTTGATACAAAATTAAAGCAGAGTCTGTTTTTGGAATTTGGCTCAAATCAAAAAAATATTTTTTAAACTGTGCTTGGTATTGCCTTCACCATTTTATTTATAAACATTTTTTTTTTTGGGTAATATTTCCTATTATATTGAGTTATTTTATCATTAATCAAGTGCAAAGTATTCTTATTTTTTCTGGGTAAACTTTTACTTCTATTTAGTTCGAATCTTTAACGCTGTGTTTTTCACAACAATTTTTTTTCTTTAATTTATAAGCAATAAAAAATATCCGAGAATTTTCAATATCTGTAATAATAAAAGAATATAAAAACCTCAAAAGTGGCCGTGTTCATAAGTAGAGCGATTTTTTTTTTCTTTTTTCAATTTTAGCATATTTTTACATAATTTTATTTCTTTTTGTGCCTCAGGCGCAAAAGTTTAAAAGAAACACATATGTTGCCAATAACCAAGGCACAGATAAACATGAAAAAAAAAGACTATAGAAAAGCATCTTTTAGCAATATTGAAAAGAGGAAAACTTTGAGGAAGGCAAAAAGAAAGGGTTAAACATTCAACTCTGCTGAAAAGCACTACAAAAATGTTGTTCACATAACAATTTTTTTCTTATTTTAGTACATACAACTTTTTAGCATATTATTTTCATTTTCACAATTCACTGTTTTTCTTAGACAGCACACAAATAAATATATGGTTTGACGGTAACGCATAACACTCTTTAAGCCAACACATATGCAAAGACGACTATGGAAAACATTACAACTCACTTGGCATGTATGCAAATCATACGTTTCATATGTCATTTCCCAGTCAACATTTAGAGGATTATTGAGTCACTTAAATTATAATTTTAAGCATTTTTTAAATATTATGTGTTTCAATGCGTTATGATTCGATAATACTTTTTTGTTATTTACATTCTACAAACACACGTATCATCATTTAGAGGAAAGTGTTCTCCTATCAGATTTTGTTCATCGATAGTAATCTAAACTTTCATCTATCTGATAGACTTTTTATAGCCTACAGAATACATGATTTTTAACACGGCGATGTCATAGCGAAAGTAGTGTATGATTCTTTGCCTTACCGAGTATATAAACTTTTCATCGATATAAAAAAGTATAAAAAAAATATCTGGCCGAGTATCGAACTCACGCACTTGGTGTTGTGAGCTCACAACCCAAACCGTTTCCCCACGCTGTCAGTTATTTTACAGATATCTATTTCATGTTTTTCATTATTGTGATTTTGAAAATTTGTTTATGCATTACGTCTGCGCTTACCTCATCATGCATGTTTTCTCTATCTTATTATAATATATGAAATCAATGATTACAAATCGTAAAAGTAGTAATGCAAAGGCGAATCGCTTTGGAAATTGCTAACCGAATAGTTTCGCCCGAAATGTCATATCACGTGGATATAAAGTTACGCGTAATCGAAACCACTGTCTTTTCCGATCTAAAACTGACGCCTCTGCGATCAAAAATGTTTGATGGGTTACTATTTCGCACTCCCTCTCTCTCTCTGTGCTCTTGAGCTTATGCTTTAAATATATTTCTGCAGGAGTGTTGCCATCAATGCAAGTATGCAAAATCTTTGAAAATCGTACAAGAAGCAAGACAAAAAATATTGAACAATAAAAATTGATATGAAATTGATTTGCTGGAAACCAAAAAAAAAAAGTGAATAAAAAATGAAAGAAAAACAGCACTGCATTAAAGCTGCTGTTAAGCAGCCAGTCTACAGACACATGGACATGGAAAGGCAGCAAGCGCAAAGAAAAATATAAGAAGCAAATTTTGCTCAAAGGCGGATTACAAATAAAAAATTAAAATTCTATTGATGGAAAAATACGCACACAACAGCAGCAGAGATATTGGCAGGAAAAAAAAAAAGAAATCGTTAAAAATATGGACATCGTGTGAAATTGAAAGAATTTTTTTTTTGCAAAACTTTTTTTTTCTTTTCATATGCAAAACTTTAGATAACAAGTTATGTTATCGTATGTTTGCATACTTATTGCTACATATACACGCAAAGGGTGATTTTTTTTTTTCAAAATAATGGAAATTTAAAATAAAACAAATAATTTTTAAATTAGATTTAAATACCAAAATTTACTTTATTCAAACAATTTTTTTATATATACATACATATATATAAATCGACCACTTGCTGACTTTGATTGGCTCTTATTTTATTAGTCTGAAAACCACTTTTTTTAAAATATATTGGCTTTAATTCGGAAATTATATGAAATATGTGGACTTCCAAATTTCTTATTAACACAAAACAAAGGCTTGACATATTACCGCGGGAAATAATCAAATACTGTCAGATTACGCAGTTTTGGCAGCCAATTGATTAAAAATCTCAAGAATTGATGTGTAGTCTAAGTTGAAATTTTTGTAGATCACTTAAGTTTCCACAATTTATAACCATTGTTAAAGTATTAATTTTTCTGTACATATTACCTTGTATTGCATATGTCTGTTGACACCTCTCAAATAGCAGCTGCCTCTTTCAAAATGTGTATCACCTTAATAAATCACCCTTTAAAATCAACAATAAACACGTTTTCACATGTCTGTATGGTTAGTATTTATGTAAGAGCCGAATCAATATTTGAAAGATAAAAAAAAATCAAAGGAATATTTTTAGAAACTAAGTAAAAGCACGTTCATGCTTAAAAGGAAAATATTGCATACATTAAGGCGAAAATAATACAATATTGGAAGTTATAGCTTAAAGTAAGGTTGAATTGTTAGTTAATGTTAAAATTAAATGTATTTCTTCATAAATCATTTTTGCAATTCAGCACTACTTTAAGAAAGAACAAGTTCTTTTGAATTTTATTAAAGTTCATTCGGTTTTTACTTCGCAAAACAATAAATTAGTCGTTTGTGATGCAATTGAAAAATTATAAACTCACTTGCGAAATTTATGTAAATAAATTTATTTATTTTTATACTTCAATTTGTTGTTGTAAGGTTTTGCATTGTCAAAAGCTGCTTAAGTTGCTCTCACGAAAAATTGATTTTAACCATTTGGTAATGGGAAAATTCATATTTGACCTGTTTTCATTGATTGGTGAAAAATAAAATTCGGAAAGGTACCAAAATCTGGCACTTGAAACAGGATCACCTCTGGTTATAGCCAAAATCTATTTTTAACCTTTACCAATCGATTGGTAAAAAAAATCGTGAGTCTACATAAATCGGTTTGTTTTTGGATCCGAGACCACCTCTGGTGATGGCCAAAGCTTATACTCGACCTCTTTTGATCGATTGATGCAAAAAATAAATATAATAAATAAATAAAAAAATCAAATATGCACCGAAATCCGGCACTTTTGGGATTCGGGACCAGCTCTGGTGATGACCAAAATCCATTTTCGACTTCTTTCCATCGATTGGTAGAAACATTTTTTTTAAAAAAAAATACCGAAATCGAACATTTGGATACGGGGTCCATTTGTCGTGTTTTCATAAAAACCACCTCTCACTCCCCCATCAATTTGTGCAAAAAAGTTTTCGAGAATATTTTTCCAAACTTTTGCGTTTCATTAAAATAAAAAAAAAAACAATCTAAGGCTTTGAGAAATTTTGTGACGCCCAAATTCGTATGCAACTCTTTTCTCAGTTTTTTTTTTTATACAAATCCGTTAATTATTAAGAGGATGTTCCCCACATCAAAAACTAGCCAAAAATAATATGAAGAAATTAAAAAACCAAAAGTAAAAGTAATAATTTTTCAAACTAAACTTAATAAATACCAGTAATCAGCCTGCAAAATGAATAGTCAATACAATCTGGTAAAATCGTTTAAGTCAAACTTTCACTACTTTGTAATTATTGATGTGAAACAATTGCGTTTATTATTTGCTGACTTGTTTATAAACTTGACTGCATGGTGTTTATGAAGAGAGAATCCTGCCTGCCCTATTACAATCACTCCTTTACAGGCATACCATATGGCTTCCTTTCAATGTGTGCATTTGTTTGTATTTGGCATGTGCTGCTAATTATATTCCGTTTTCACAATTCAATAACAAACTTCAATACAAACACTTACTTACATACACATAAAAATTAAGGAAGTAAATCAATGGTGCTTATTTAGACTTGCTCTAATGAAGTTGCTGAGTTCTGATTTTTTACTGTGCTTTTCTTTGCGCTGCAGAAACTTTTGCTTCTTTGTTGAACTTTTGCAACTTTGTAAATATTTTATAGCGCAATAAAGAGTAAAAGGCTATAAAATCAAATGGTTTGAAAAATTTATAATAATTTTTCAAACAAGCAAATGAAATGAAAGCAATGTAAAGGGAACTTAAATTATGTGGATAAAAAATTCACAACTAAACAAAAACAAAGAAATTAAAAAAAAAACTAAAATTGCTAACCATAAGCGTCATATGAAAGACTATTCAATAAGCTATAAAAATAATCATATATTTATACCGATGACCTTTTTATAATTTTGATAAAATTTATTTGGAAAACTATTACTTCTTATTCAAACTGAAATTTAGCCCAGCGTCAATTTTAGTTTTTCAGTCACTTTTGCTGCTTTTCTTCTGTAATTTAAGACCAATATTTCGGCTTCAATGAAACTGATAATTTTAATATCGCTGCCATTTTCAATGTTACTGAATGTTACTCAAAAACTTGTAAATTTAATGACAGACCGCTTAAATTTATATAAAATATGTTTTACTCTTCAAACAAAAAAATATTGTTATGTTCAATTTTAATGTCTAAAATTACACTCCTAGCTGCTATTTATTAACCAAAACGTAGACCTTGAAATGGATGACTGAGACCCGCTTATAGTTGCACATAGCTGTGAACAAGCCAACGATGAACAAACAAACATTAATCAAAATGAAATCAATTAATCCTGCCACACCGAAGCCACCACTAATTTCCCGTGATTAAACAATTTTCTCTCTCTCAATTTATTAAAATGTGGCTCCTGCTGCTGCTGCTACTACTCGTTTACCATTTTCTGCAACAACATAAAGCAATGAAAAACCAACAAACTACAGCTGCCACTGTTGGTGTTGCTGACTACTAGCAATCCAATAGCCAAAAGCCGTCAGTCGTTGGTCTTAAAATACAACACACACATACAATTTTTCAGCCAGAGCGCATAAAATTAATTCAACCATAAATTTGTTAACAAAAACCACAAACACACACACACACTCATAGAGAGCAGAATAAACTCTCAAAAAAGTGCCTACTCTTAGGTTATATACGAGTACTGTCAGTATGTGTTAAGCTGAGAGAAAATTAACGTTAGGCCCTGTGTTTATCTTTCACTTTTATGTTTGTGTGTATGTGTCTATGCGTTTTTGTTGTGTGCATTTTAGCGTTTATTTGTAATATGTTTTGTTTACTGCTTATGTTCCTTTACTAAATCTTCTTCCAAGTTTTCAACATTTTACTACATCATCCAATTGCCTGCCCGCCCGCCAGCCTTAGCACTAATTTTGATTAATGGTGGACAATTTTTGGCATCGTTTATATGCTACGCTGAGCTTCTTGGCTTGGCTTTCTGTGTGTATTATGTATATGCGTTCCTTTTTGTAGCATACTTTTGGCAGTCAATGCCCAACATTTAATCTGAAGCGTGTGTAGAACATTTTAGGCATAAATTTCGCAGTGGCTTACCATAGTTTTCATGCCACCCCTCTATTTAAGGCTTTCTTTAAATATCTTTTTTTACTTTGTTTTAATGATAAATAAGTTTTCGCTGCTGCACCTGAAAGTTTAATTTAAAGTTTGGTTAAAAAAAAAAATTCTAAGCTTATCAGTTTCCACTTCGTTCACCTGCTTAATTTGCTCATCCTTAAGAAATGTGTGTGATGGATTGTTTGCCTAGAGCTTGTCAATCTTATTTATATTCTTTTTTACTGCTGCATATTATTCAGCTGTATATATTACTGTCGCTATTTTTTTGTTGATACTAATTTAAATAATTTAATTTTGTATTAGAATCACTCTTCAAAGTGACATAGCGTGTGCATGCAAAATGATTAATTAATTTGAACATTTTGTCGTTTTTACTATATTTTATTTTTAAAGAAAAAAATTTTTGTTGCATAGGTTTTGGCGCAGTTTCAAATCTATATGAATTAATATGCTTTTGTTAAGTTAGCTTTAATATATTTTTTTGGCTTAAGATATATTAAGAAATCTTATAATGAATAGGCAAAAGGCAATTCCCCATAGAAGTTTCACTAACTAAAGTACGCATTTTGTATTTTATTAATTTTCAGAAAGCTAAAACTAGTCTTACATAAAAATTGGCTGAAATTTTTTTGTACACTATTTCAATGCCTTCGCAGAAAAAAATAAATACATTGAAAAAAATTACTGCTACACGATTGTGAAAAGAATCACTCTTTTAAGTAACTTCATTTTCTTTAAAGATCTAAACCGGTTAATTCCCAGCACAAAAAAAAATTTGGAATTTTAAGAAGATTTTTTAGACGGTAGCTCGTTATGACCATAGGAACTTCCAAACCCAGTTTTATATTTTTCTCACTTCCGGTTCCGGTTTGCTAGACTGTTGCGCAAACGCATCATTGGGAAGATAGGATATAAAAATATTTTTATTTTCATACATATAATTAAATGAGTAAATACATTTCAAAATTATATTTTGCTATTATATTTTTTATTTATTATGAAATTTTGCAAAACAATTTACATGAAGTGCAACATTTCACTTTTTACACATATACATGGTTTGGCTATGACATATGCGGCACCGTGGTCGTTTTTCCGAAATATTTTTCTCAACAATATGACCAGCTTTATCAAGTCCGATATAATCTTGAACTTTAAAGTTTTGTTCCAAAATGCGTTTTTTGTCGATATTTACTTCTTCTTCAGCGTTTTCACTTTCAGAGTCAACTTCAGGAGAAGTATTGGCATTTGAACCAGTTTTTTCCATGAGCAGAAGTGCCTCACAAATAGCAGTGCGGAACTCAATTTAATGCACCTGCGCTAATCCGCTATGTTTCTGCATTGCGCAATGAAGTTCCCAGGCGTTAACAACGCAGCAATCAAGAAAAGTTGTGATTAATGGCCAGTACCACTTTTTCCACGTATTTTTACTCTGTAGTTGGCAACTGCATTATCGTTCAAGTCAACACCTCCCAAATGTTTATTGTAAACAGAGACAACATTCGGGCACTCAATGAAATTCATTTGTTTTTCTTTGTGACAATATCGGTTTATAGGATGCGCTGCGTATTTATTTGAAGCAAGAGTGACGACAGAGTTATCATTCCATCGAACTATTGCCAACTGTGAGTTGCGGTCATACGATACCATATACATTCCTCGATCAGATTTCTGAAACGATTTGACGTCAGATATTTGATTATCGTTTATAAGGCCAGTGCGGTTAGACCTTATAGCTCCTGTCGCTACGTAACCGTTTTTTGAGATGCCACATGAGGTAATGCGAAGTGAAAAATTTGTCAAAAAAAATTTCGTGCTCACCAGGCTTAACACCATTCAGTAAGGACATGACTACATTACCTCCAAGTCCTAATTTTTATTAGATATGTCGTCAGTCTTCAACGGATAATTGTTTGCTTTTGCACCAGCATATGGTATGAATTTATAAAGGTAGCCATCACTAGAGCATAAGCACCACAGCTTGAATCCGAACCGCACGGGCTTGTTCTTGATAAACATCTTACAAGAATGACGTCCAAAATATGGCACCATCTGTTCATCTATCGACAAGTTATGTGTAAATATACCAAATTGCATAAATTTATCGTTGATTATCGTAAACTGACTTGCCAAAACTAATTTTGCGATGACTATTTCAAATTTTTGCAAGGGTAAAACAATGAAAAAATTTGAATTTTTCAAAATATTTACAGCTTAGTAAAATTTTTTTTGTACTGGGATCTTCCCATTGATGCGTTTGCGCAACACTTACTTGTAAATGTAATTACAACAACTCGTGTTGAGAAAACTAAGTACATCTTAGTCATTTTATTTAGAAAGAGATCCAATCTAAATAAGTCTTAGCTAAATTTTATTATTTGCAATTTTTTTCAATTTTTACTGATTTTTTTAAAAAGAGCAAATTTTTGGGTCAATTTCGTGACTTCGTTGAGTGCAAGGGTTAAGAGCTAAAAACATTTTAAGAATATTTTCCGGTAACTCGGCTAATGCGTTATAAGATACAATGTTAAACTTAAAGAGATAAAATATTCTAATATTTTTAATGAATTATTTTCTTAGATGTTGCGTAAACGGATCAATGGGAACTAACCGGTTAAAATAATGTTCAAAAAATATAAAATATATAAATTGCAGAAAGTCTTTTCTTCATTTACTTTTTATTACTTTTTTTTTAATTTTGAACACTTTTTTTTTGCATTTCCAATGAAATAATTTGTGGTCTTTCCAAGCAATATTACAAACCATTGACAACTAAGAAGAAAAAAGAAACTTTGACACTTAACATTTGTCGACAAGTAGATATTTGGTTCATTGCATACCACAGCAACCGAACGACACAGCCATTCATCTATTGCGTCCGACCACCACCACCCACTTTTAGTATTTTCTTCAACACTTTGTATACATTTCCGCCTTACTTTCCATTTACTTATTTTAAGCTTCACATCGACACTTTCTAAATTAAGCCACAAAAGAGATAACTTTTTGACCTCAAAGTTTTGTTATGCTGCTGATTGTTTTTGGTGTTTTATGCTGTTCTTGTTTTTGTGGGATATTCAATTTTTTAGTTGTTCTAAAAAACATTTGTATTGCGGTTTTCTCTTGAGTTGTTTCTTATATTGAAAATGCATTTGAATGTACTAGTTTGTTGGAGAAACAGAAATGCAAGCTATTTATTTTAAATTTCAATTAAGTTAAACAATTTTTGAAAAACGTGAAATCTGTTATCAGTTTAGGCATGATATTATTATTCTGAATTTTATAGTCGGTATTGTCGATAATACCACCCATTTTTTCTTATTATATTGGATTATTTTTTGGTATACAAATAGATCATTGCATTTTATAGTGATCTAATTAATTATTATTTCTTGTTCGGATTTTAATTTAAAATTAAAGACTCAAAATGCTGAAAAACATTAAATTTTAAAAAAGAATTGTTATTGTCTGTGGAATTTATAGTGACTTTTTCTATAAGTTACTAATACGTTTTGGAATATATAATAAGCTTAAAAAATTTGAAGATTTATATGCTGAACTATATGACAGAAAATATAAATAAAAAGTGCATATTATCTTCTAAGAAATTAAGCAAAAATTTGGTTCTATCTAGTAATTTTTTTAATTATAATATCTCGGATTCGATACATTTTTTTTAATAATATCTGAAGTTTTCTATATCCGTTAATGCATAATCCATAATTATTTTTGTTTCATTTAAGGCCACATTGTGTAAGGCCGAAAAATTTAGTATATGTTTTTAAACTTATTTAATGAGCATATGAGACGTATGAGTAACATATAATTTTTTTTTATACAAAAATAAAAGGACTTCATTTACATATGTTCCTATGTGGATCAGTTATGGCTTTGGCTTTGGTTTGCTGGAGATTTACTGAATTGAGACTTTTTAGAGAACGAACGTAATTATTTGTCATCAACCCCAAAAGTTGCTATAATTTACTAAAAAAAAGATCATTCGTTTTTTTTTTTTTTCGTATGTTTCAGCAACGCTTTCTAACACAAAAAAAAAATAACTAATGGTCATCTTTTTTTTACGAATATTGTGCAATAACTTACAAAAATTTTCTAAAGCTTACTTCCAAAAAAAAAAACAAAAAAGTCTATTTATTACAGATATTACAGAAATTCTTCCATTGCACTCAATTTACTAAACATTTTCTAAATGTACCGATGCTACTTTTTCACAATCCAAATGAACTGAAAAAATTGCATATATACCAAAAATGCCATAACTGGTGTAGATTGGTGTGTTTAAGTATTTATTTTTTAAAAAGGTTGCATTATCTGCCAGCATTTTACCTGATTATGAAAAAACAAGCACATCAAATTTGAGAAATATTAAATCTAAATTTGCAAACTATGACAATCCAAAAAACATAAAAATTCAACTTAATACTTACATTAAAAAATGTAAGACGGATCATATAAAATACATCTTTACTACCTTTGACTTAGATAGATAGCAATGGTAGCACAATTTAAATTTAAGAAAAACAAATAAAACACATCTTATAGTTTCCATTCTTGTTTCACATTTCGATTGTCGTAAAATAATTCACTGAACTTTGATGCGATCTGCATTTGCTTGACTGTCACGCCCACGACGCTATAACGCTTAGTACCTTAAAAAAAAAATATTCACATTCCAATTCAAACAAATTCAACTCACATTACGCTGCACAAACAAAAAAGAAATTATATAGTTAAAAAAAAAAGAGCGAAAATAAAATATTGCTCGTTGCATAGACTTAGGGGTACGATAAAAAAGCATTGCATACAAAATAGTTAACTTAAGCAGCGTGCCTTAAGACATCTAGAAAGCTATAAACGATACAAGCAGTAAAATAACAGCAATGCAAGTAAATGCGCCTTGAAGTCTGCAACGTATAGCAGTATTGTTGTATTGTATTTTAGAAAAACACACAGCTTGAGATATTTTTCGAAAGAAATAAAAATGGATTCGCTTAAAATAACTACATATATCCAGGAGTGCAACACAATTTGCTTGCTCGTTCCATTTTTTCTATGCGCTGCACGTTATGTCACAACTTCGCATACAAAGTTGTGCATCAAAACGTACACAGTTTCAAATGATTTCATACAAAAACAATGCATTGTAACTTAAGATTACAATTGACGAAAATTGATTGCTGTCGCTGACAGGTGTACTGTTTTGCTTTTATTTTAATTCTTGCTGCAGTGTTTCTTTTATTACTAAAGATGATTAAAGTTACAAAACAAAATTTATTGCAAATTTCCAAGTGTGCAATAAAGTTGATTGCAATTTTATTGTTTTGTTAGTCATTAAGAAAATGCAAATGACTTTTATTAAGAGTAAGCTTATGCTTGTCTTTCTATGTTATTTTTTAACTGTTACTCTTAAAAAATTAAGAAAATGATAATCGTTTTAAAATTACCCCAAAAATGTTGTTATTTGTGCTGACTTTTCCTAATTTAACATTTCGGTTTCATTGCATTTTGAGAATGCGTTTAAATTAAATGCTTATGACTTACAAAAAATATATTAACACTTTTTTTACAAATATTGTTGGCATTTATTTGAAGCAAAAGTATTGAATTGTGCTGTTGATTTATTGTGTTCAAGATAACATTTAATTTATCAAAAATGTTCAATGCTTGCAACTTCTTATACACTCTAAGTGCACAAAGTTGGAATCTATGCGGAAACATTTCTAAGTACAAGTTTCAATAAATAATTGAGATTTCAATATGCTTTGTTATGATATTTTTAGAAATAATATCCGTATTACAATACTTTTCTCAATAAGCTTAGCAATATGGGAGCTAGAACATAAAATTAAAACATAATTGATGCCCCCAATGAATAAATTTTTGAATCCTCAATATCCCTAATAATAATTAATAATTTTGTTTGACAAGTAAGCGAACTATTGACTTAACAGTTTCACACAACATTTTTGTTTTGATAGTTTAGGAAATATGCAAATTTTGTACTATCTTAAGGCTGCATTTATTGAATTTTTTTTCAGCCTGTGTTTCACTTCCGATAATTCGACTTCGATGCGAGTTTAAAACAAAACTTATGTTTTCTATTATGCGCCGATCAATACTTTATAAAAATTTCTTAATTTTAATAAAGGCCGCGCTATGCAAAATAAATTAAGAATTTTTACTTATTTCATTCAAAACGTATGAGCAACATTTTTTTTTTGCGAAGCAAAAGTTAATTTTGTTTTTTTTTTATGAAACAAAACTCATTTCGATATGAAAATATACTATAGATTATGCTCAATGTCCGCTTTTATCAAATAGATTAAGTTTTATAAGTAGGGTCATATAATGTGGTTTTTTTCTTCGGCTATACTTTCTTCTTTATAGCTCACTGAATAGATTTTGCGATCTTCACAAAAATATTTTTCCAATAAAATCCCTTACTTAATTGGAAAATAAATACCAAACATTAACATTAATGCTAAATCATGATTATCCAGCAATAAAAAATAAAAGTATTTCAACAAAATGACAAACAACACAAACATACGTAATTAACGAGATCCAAACCATACTGAAACTCAACTTGAAACTTCTAAGATTTTACTGCTGCTGCAATACAAAAGACAAACTTTGATAATACGTTCTGATGGGCTGGCTAAGTGGTATTGAGTTTATAGTTAGAAAGTCGGTAGAAGAAATAAATCCAAAAATAAATATGCACATCATGCCATATCTGGCTTATAGCTACATACCGTAACTTAAGGACAATATGTAGTATGGTGGAATATTTATATGGAATATGAATCAAAACAGCCAGCCGTTGTTGCTGCAAAAAGTAATAATAATAAAACTTTCAGAATAAAAGCAAAGCAAAAAAAAAAAAAAAATTTGTATTTGTCATTTTTGACAGATATTCAACAACTACTACCATAAACAACTAAAGTAAAAGTGAAATAATAAAAGAAAATTATATTGGATAGAAATCATCGTCATCGGCCTCATGGTGAAAGTTTTATTTCTTTATAATCTCATGGCTTAAGCGACTGTTGTTGCTGTGATATTATGCTGCCTGTTATTACACCTAGAAGTAGGCAGCAAAAAAAAAAAAGAAAGTTTTTATGCGTTCTAAGAAATCATTATTTATGTGCTGCAAACGCTTTTCACATATAGATTTCATATTAAATATTGGCCAACGCTCTTAATTTTCCATGCTCCTGCATTATTACGTTTCGCTTCGCAACGATGTCATAAAATACTAAAGCAACGAAATATGAGTATATGCCGTTGTTACTTGTCTTCTTGCTCAGCAACTTGTTTATATGTTTGTTATACTCAGCAAAAAACGTTCATGAAAATAGATGTATAAATTTTACACTTTGTGCTGTATATTTTAGCTTTAACGTAGCGGTTTCGATAAAGCTTTGGAACACGACTTTATTTCTATATTGTTTGCCATTTAATACTGTACAATAAATTTTTATTCTAAATAATGGCCGCATTTTGTAAGATGGATAAAATGAGTTCAAAAAATACATTGATCCTGCTCCTTTGGCAGAAATTTTGATATCAAATGCCAGTTAGAAAATAAAATTATAAAATTTATTTTATTTTATAATTGGTTCAAGAGTTTTAAAATTAGATCAGGTTAACTGTTACAGATATCAGTCAGAAACACTCCATTATTTTACTTTATCTCTCAAAGCACAATTCTCTCTCTTTACAAATCTAAAATTTTAAGCACGCAGGTAAAATTCAAATTATTTTCATTGAAATCAAATTTTTTCTTTAAGTGTACCACAGCAATTGTTATACGCCAACTGCGTTTGTTTGTCACAACGTAAGTCTATATTTTTCTCACTTTTTATGTCTGTCCGAAATTTTCTCAAAATGCAGGAGATTGTCTTCCAATGTCTTATAAGCAGAAGGTATGTATAGGTGGATGGTGGGTTTTAACATGCTGTCTTGGCTTTAAGCAGTATCATAAATATTATGACAGGCTCAATAAGTTTTACACAGTTTTTGCTGGCAAAGAAAACAAAACAAAACCTGCAAGAAAATACCAAGATGAAACAGACGCACACATAATAACAAGTTAAACATCTTTATACACAAAAGTGACAACGTTGATATTCAAGATGGCCAGAAGCAACAGCAACGGTAGCAGTGGCACCTCTGCCATTTTGATTTCATTTTTTTTTTTTTTTGTTTTTGGCTTCCTGGTATTTTGGTAAAAGTGTCTTAGCTTTGCCGCCGTTGCCGTCACTTTATAAAGTTTGACAAAGTACGTAGCTTTTTTGTATCCTAACCATGTCTTCATAAACTTCTACATGGCATCCATACTATTCATTTGATATGTTGCTACTGCCGCCTCCCTTATAAACTTGTGCCTTGTGGCAAGTTTTTTTGTGCGTCGCCATTTTTCAGGTGGGCACGTGTGCTACTTTTTGCCTTTTTGATCCTGGAAATGGGAGGCCAATATTCATTGTGCTATTGTTGTTGAATATTATGCGTGAGCGCCCTGAGTGTTACACATAGTAACACGACTGTATGAGTGAGGTGAGGGCTGATTTTAATTTTTTTTCTCAATCTCTTGCTATGCAAGTATTCATGGAATTAACTTATAGTCGCGTGCTGGAATTTCTTATTAAAGTAAATTAACAGGTGTCATTTGTTTGGTTCCTGTGTATGCGCACTGTTTTTTTGTGAACGGATATTAAAAACTTTTTGTTGGGAAACAAAGCGAAATGACCACTCTTGGATTTTGTTTCTGGGAAACTTAAAGATTTTTAAGAATATTAGCATAAAACTTTTGAAATTACTGCATATTTTTAAGAGTTCATCTTGTCAGCTTGTACTTAAGACTATAGTATGTTACATACATATATGTTTACATATAATATCTCACAAAATTTTGCCAATTTTGTAAAAATTTTTAACTATTGAAAAGAGCCACGCCCGCTTTTATGATTCCGCCCACTTTTATCACAATTCAAGATATATTTGATATGCATACGTTTACCAAATTTTATCACAATATCTTGCACGGTTTACGAGATATGGTGATAAAAAGGTTAAAATTTAGGGATGTGCCACGCCCCTGTAGGAAGCTTTGAAAACTTTGAACCTAACTTAATCCTAATCTTGTTTACATGTGCATCAAATCACTAATTTTTATCAAAATCGCTGACACTTTTTTCAAAATTGGCCTGGGTAAATATACGTATAGTATGGGCGATAGGCGTGTCCGTTAACCGATTTCGCAAATTTTCAATATCAAGATGCCTGCAAGAAGATGTGACCTGTGTGTGAAAGTTTCATTCAATTAGTTTTCTTGGTTTTCCCGTAAACCTGATTTCAACAGACAGACAGACAGACAGACAGATGGACATCGCTAAGTCAACTCAGGTGGTGACGCTGATCACGAATATATATACTCTTCCATACCTGCCACGCCTCTTTCAATGTGTTACAAACGGAAGGATAAAGTGAATATACCCTCGGTGTAGGGTATAAAAATGGTTCTATTGATTGATAGAAAAATATTACTTGAATTCAATTTGATCCTCCCCCTTTCTTTCTTTGATTGTTTCACTTTTTTAATGTTTTTTATAATGTGCTAATCGCTTAACTTTCAATCAAGTCACTCCCTTCCTTCAGTAGAAATAATTTTGACGATAGAGTTAGTTTTTTAAGCTAATTAGCCACCATTAAAGTCACATTAATCTTCATTTTGAATTTCTCAATCCATTTGTTGATTCGAATTTAACTTGCAATTTTTAATGGTAGTCATATAGTAAAAGCTTAAAATATTAAAATAATTGAAATTTTAAAAATATTGCTGCTTACCAAAGTGACTATAAATGAATCTCAGTTTAAAAAAAAGAACGTCAACAAAGCTACAATAGACATCTTCACTTAAGTTTTGGGTATACTGTGCTACAAAAAGTAAAGTTTCTTCTTATTTGTTCAAAAAATGCTAAATCGTAAACAATTTCTAATCAGGGTAGTCAGTGCGTGGAAACATATTACACACGTCGCCAAGCACTTCAACTCCAACGCTCTTTCCAGACGTTGCTACTTCTGTCTTTTCTTGAGATGATGAACTTTTTATATCTTGTATGGCTTCAAGTGAAGTTCATCTGCCGAGCGTTGCATTGAATTGTCTTCTTTGCCTTCTGAACCATTGCGGTCCAAGTAGTATCTTTTTTTCGACCACCATGGTACGGTAGACAAAAATTTTGATCACTTTCTAGTGCTTTCTTGTGATATTACAGCCAAATAAGATCCAATTGCTCAATAACTTTTCAATTTCATCGTCAATAAATTAGCTTGTATTTAAATTACAGGAGTGAATGCCTCGTCATTATTGATAAGCAGCCAGTTATTAAACCTATGTTTATTGTACAGAAACATGTAAGAAAAATAATAAAATTGATGTCGGCCATGCGGCCATGTATGGAAATCAAAATTTTTGTTAGGTGCTCAATAAAAAACAAAACAAAAATTACATGAAAACTCTCAGTATTATCGCATCTGAGATATTTTATTTCAAATTGGAAATAAAATAATGTACATACATGACGTATAAGCAACACTTATTCAAATTAATTTACAATAGAAAATTTTAAAATATTTTTAATATGTTAAATAAACATAAGTTTATAATGTAGAAGCAAAATTTGTTTATGTTTATTGTGCGCACTTTCAAAATTTTTCTTTAAAATCAAATTTCATGATAAACTTCTTGTCATAATTTTAGCGCAAAATAACGTTTCATATGGTGACTTTTGTTAATCTCCACTCATCTAAATGTGTTTTTTTTTTGCAAGCCAAACTGTCTAATTTTATGAGCCAGCTTTCATTGCATATCTTTAAAGGTCGCTGCTTTTCATTAATCACATTCTTACTATACTTTTTTTTTGATTCACCCATGTTATACACTTTTTTTGGTTTACATAATTCCCAATGTTATATGGTGGGATAACTTTAATTTTTCATGGATAATAAGACTTTGCTGCTCACAACGAATTTTTCATGCTGATTATCACAAGCAAGTTGCTGATGACGCTGATGGCGTGCGCTAATTTCACTTGACTTAATTAATTGCGGGGATATGAGTCTTTAACGCCTAATGGCACAATGGCAAGATTTCAAAACGTTAACGGGCATGAATGAAAATAACAAAAGCAGAGATAAGCATTAAGGACGACAGCAAGGACATACCAAGATGCTGCCGCTTGCGGTCTAAAATCCAATAGGACAAACAACAATGGAGAGTTCAACAAATTTTTTTCAATTTTCCTTTTATTTTTTTATTATTATGGTGTAACTGCTGGCCGCAGGGTAAGCATTACGGATTTAAAAATGATGTTTTGCGCCTAAAAGTTGACATTAGTTTTTTTTAATTTTGCTTTTGTTGACTTTTCTCACTTTAATTTAATTAGAATATTATATACATACACCCGCGAGCGAATGAGCGGTTTAGCAAACCTCTGAGGTCAGCTGATGACAACGACACAACGGGTATGGCGTTGATGTAAGATTCAATTCACCACACAAGCCGCAAGCAGTAACTTTTCATTGCATAATTATAGGCGCACAAGAAAGCTACTTTGTTGCGCTTATTTTGTTGACAAATCTGCGTGTGCGTGTATTTATTTTATGTGTATGGTGACCCTTGCTGGAAATTTATGGTGTACCATCAAATCAGAATTTCCGCAACATGTTGTGGCTTCGTAAAATGGGCACTGATTGGTGTCGTCATCTTCATGACTTGGCGGTAACTTTTAGACGCTAATGAATATTTTAATTAAATTTCATTTAATAATAGACCCCTAAAACAGAATTGAGCTCAAATTAAATGAAACGACGGCACACTATTAATTGATGAGCCAGAAATGAAATGAAAAGTGCCAGATTTGCAAATTTTTTAAATATATAGAGAATCGACTCTACTTAAGAAGAAAAAAATATAAATGAACAAAATATGCTCATTTGTCATTTGTGACAGCGCTACTTTTAGTCAGCAGTGGTAGGCGCTACAAGATTTATTTATTTTATTGCAATTTTGCACAATTTGCAAATCTGTCAAACTGACAGTTGTTGGGCGCGTTGTGGTAGAAAGTATGCCCGTCTTTCACTGGCACAAGCTAGAACTTTGTCTTGAGTAGAAAGTTGCTTAATGCTTTTGTACATTTATCAAAGTGCCTAGCATTACGCTAATAGTATAACAAAAATTGTACAAAACTTACACATGTTAGCGCTGTCGCGTGCTTTGTTCATTACACCCACCAAGGCAAAAAAGAGGACGCATTTGTATGCGTGTGTATAAACTTTGAAAATGCTATTCGTAAATAAATATGGCATCAAAGTCAATAGTCATTATTGTTAATGAGCCTGAAATATAAAGGAAATGGCTCACAAGATGTTGCACAAAATGTTGGCAACGTCGAAAAGCCATATTAAATAAATCAAGATGGATTGTTTGAAACATAAATTTAGGTAACTTGTTTTTCGTTTGTTTTCTGTTTGCATACATATGTGATTTGCCAAAATCAGAAAGTTTTACTGAAAAAAAAAATTGAGAAAATCATTGTATTGTTTTTGAAAAACTTATATTTAGTCTAGGTATAGATTGATTGTTATGGCATTTGTGTTTCAGCAAGCATTATCTTTCCAGACATTACTATGCAAGCAACTTCACCTTTAAAAGCTACTAAGGAAATACGTAAATCTGCATTGATAGAAAATTTAAACAAGGATAATAAAAAATTTTTGCTAGATCAACATTTACCTCAATCGTATTTTGAAATAATATTTAAGATCCATTTGAGAAAAATTATTAAACTATTAAAATCTTTTTCAAAACAGCACAAAAAAATATACTTTTAATCTTCCTTCTGAAATCAAACATCATTTATCAAATACTTGCCAACATGCTATGTCTAACCTTACACCCCAAGTTTTGTCCAGAGCTTTTGTTACTTTTAAAGTAGGCAATATATGAGCAAATATTTTTGTTTTCATATAATCTCAACTGTTGTGATTTTCTTTGTTTCTCTTGCGAGCATTTTCACAACCATTGTTATGAATGAAATGCCAACGCTAATCCGCATAAGTATGCACGTCTCTCCTTGGCACCCATCACTTCCCCACACTTCGCATTGTTTCAACTGTTTGATAATCATTGCTAAGCCTCTTTAAAAACAAAATATGCACTGCTGCTGCGCCTATTATTATGTTTTGGAATTTTTTTCCTCCATTTTACTCTTAGTAAAATATTTGTTTATTTGTTTACATAGTATGAGGCTTGTTTTCATTCTATTATATTGTTGCCTTGACTTTGCGCTGTTTAATATTCTTTTTTCATTTTATTTTTTTTTTTTTTATTATTTTTTGCTTTTGCTGCGCACACACCACAGTTTTGCAACAGTTTTATATGCAGCAAGCGTTGAGATTAACCTAAATCTGTGTTGAGAAAAAAACAAAAAAAAAAAAAGACATTGCATGCTTTTAGGTGTTTACGTATTAAGTAGATAGTGTTGGTAAAGGAGAGTGCGCCATTTTTTTTTTTTATTTTTTCTTAAGATTTATTTTTTGCAAACTCATAAAACGTTTATGTATATTATTTTGATTAATGCTTTTGTTGCATACTTTTCGGTGCCTTTGCAGGTATTCGTTATTTATGTTCTGATTGTGGTAGCATTTTGACGCTCTATTTTTCTTTTCCCAGCAAACATTATGATTTGCGTAGGAAGTGTCATATTATAATCGCCAAGTTGATAATATTGAACGCGCACGATGTCATCTTCTGATGTCAAGCGATAGTTCTTTCGGGGGAACTGCATGAGCGATAAACCAAAGTGATTTCACCATAAATCATAATGAATATGAATTCACCGAATGAAAGTAATGAGGTTTGAAGATTCAGCAAAAATTCGATTGTTGGCTGGGTTTTAATTTATGCTAAAGCCGTTGCTTGCATTTTTTTCTTTTTTTTTTTTTTGTTTTGGTTTGAATGTGCGTTTGTTTTTATTTTTTTTATTAACTACACTTCATAAATCAAGCAAAAAATTTTGATTTGTGGCAATTTTTTGTTTTATTCTTTTGTATAGCTTTTGTCATGTCTTTGGGATAAAAAATGTGTTTGCGTTAGATTTTTTATCATATACTAAGCTTCCCTGATATTTTTAAACATAGCTGAATATTGTTTACTTTATTAGACATCCAAAGAATTTAATTAATCAAAATGATTTTATCTAAACACTTGACTTTGAGAAACGTGACCTTTAAATTACTTTTCACTCGATACTAAACACCGAAAGTGTGTCGTATGACGATTTTAAGAAGTATGTCTTAAAAAACTTGAAGAAAGTTTCGGATTATATAAGAATTTGTTGTAATAAGTAAGGACTTAGTAAAATGAATTATCTGGAATAACTAACAACTGATGAGCTTAACAGTTTGTATTCAATTAATGATTATTAGTGATGATGGTGAACGCAGTGAATGGCAACCAGTTGATGAAGTTGCATTAGATGTCGATGAAGCGATCGACTTTGCCCATGTTTATGCCGAAAGTCCATGATCAATATATTAGAGTCGGCAGGAATTTACTATGCGCCAATTTTTTATTTCATGTCCAAGTTTCGTTTCGTTATTACTTCACGTCTAATACGGTCAAATATGGCATAACAATTTTTTGAGGCGCCGATGCGGGTTTCCATTTTTCGCTCCAGATTAAAGATATTTGCGTCAACTTGGCGGTTAGAGAGAAGCTTTTTTTGTGAGAAAAAATTTTTGTTAAATTGATGTAATCTTGAAGGAAAATTGAAACAGACAATTTCTGCACTTTATAGGACTGAAAAATGTGCTTTGAGTAATAATTTTCAATTTAGATCAAACAGTGCTAAATAAATTTGCGCTTCATACCTAAAAACTTACTATTTGATGAAACCTTACCTATGGAAAAATCAAAGTTTACATTCTGCGACGATCCAATTGACCCAACAAATTTTCGTAAGATTTCGAAAAATGGTCCATTTGGCGAAATTTTTGTTTTGAGTCTTGATATCTTCTGAACTTCGACTCATTAGACAAAACTGTAATACTATTTCCTAAGTCCTATCATAAGGTATAGTCATTCAAAATTTGAACCAAATCGGAGAAGATCGTGTTCCGATCGTTGTTAAAAAGATTTTGGAATGTCTATTTCGCCCTCAGAAGCGAAAAAGGCGTATCTCAAAAAAAAATCATATTCGGCATCGGATAGCTTAAGAAACTACTTACGCGTCTAATGAACTACTTAAAATACTTGTCTGTATCTTAGCACAAACATATAAAAAAATCTTCTAAGAAAATATTCTCTATCACAATTTTACAGGTATTTCAACAAATTGACATAAGCAAAACATCAATTATCTCGAAACGCATTGTTTTGAGATACGCCCATTTTGCTTCTGAGGGTAATATTGTTCAAAGAATAGCAAAACATAACCTTTCTTAAAGTTTTCGAAATTACGCCCATATTAGAAAAAAAGCTGATATATGCAGAAACTCATGTACCATAAGTAAAATTAATAACTAAATAAATATTTCGGAAAAGTTTTGTAAGAAAAGGCAAAATAATGAGATGTTACCTTTTCCGCAAACTTGACATTAAGTCAAAAAATGCGTTAGACCCTAATATCAACTGTTTGTTTGTTTCTGGGTAAAATAAAACTCTATAAAGTATTTTAAATAATGGGTTCGCATCTTTAAAGAAACTTTTTTGACCATTATGTTCTTTTGTAAAAAACCGATTTAACACAATCTCTCAAACATTTACTAATATTTAAAAAAATTTAAAAACCTTTTTGAGATTGTTTTTTTAAATATTTTTATTTTAAATGCAGATGCTGCTCGAAATGCATTCAAAATAAAAATATATGAAAAACAATCTCAAAATAAAGGTTTTTAAATTTTTTAAATATTAGTACATTTTCCCATATTATAAGTGGTTGTTGAATTTTTTTTTATCATTTAAACATCTGCTTCAATCATTGCTGGTATTATCTTAAACCCACAAGCACCACAAAACTGCTTAATTTCGCGTTACATTGAAACCTACTCGTTTTGGTTTTCTGCTGTTGTTGTTGTTGTTTTGTTATCTTACTTAAGCAACCGCCATCAACGTTTAAGATTACAACAAGTGACGACTATTTTATTGCTTAACGCCTAAAAGCAGATACATAAAATGTTCCTCAACCAAGTCAGTCCATCATCAACGTCATGTGTAGGCTGAACTTAACAGCAAAAGGGATAAACTTTTGTTTTTGTACGGAGAAGTAGACGCGTGAAATTTTTATACGTCTCCGCATATTTTCATTCGGCTGATGGGTACACATTTGCAGCGCTTTGGGATTTTAATGCGATCACTTTGGTGACATAATTTTTTATTTTTGGTTTGCTTTTTTGTCATTGGCCTTTTAAGTGCTTGGTGTTCATTTGCACTAAGTGAGTTCAAGCTATTAGGGTCATTTGGATTTGAGTGGTATGCGGTTGGCGTATTGAAGTTACGAGCATTTGCTTGGAAGTTGTTAAATTTTATGAGTTCACAAAATACGTAAAGGGGTAAAATTTCGGTTTATGAGCTAAACTCATTGACACGGTTGAATTAACTGTGTACTTGTTTAAGTGAGCTTCGTATTTAGATGTAACAAAAAATCAAAGTCGAAAAGGCTGCAAAGGATTTTTTTCGCGTACACACAAAGGTTAAAAAATCGCACACAACTTATTTGCAAAGTTAAAAAAATAAACTGAAATGAAAGTTAAATTTAAAGAAAAGTATTATGTTTCTTTTTAATAAAGGTCCATTAAAGAATAGTAAGTAAAATAATACATTGCATACTTTTTTTGGCAAATTCTAATTTCTACAAAATGCTGTTTGCATTAATGTCAATGTAAGCGTTGTTTACTTTAGCTGCATCAACTAGCACTCTATCTAAGGCAAACATTAGTATGTGTACATATGTACACCTATACATATGCGTACAACACTTCCATGCTTAAGCACATTTGCGTTTGCATGACAACTTTGTACAAATGCACGTGCAATTGCACAGAATTTAAAATAATTTTGTGTTTGAAAGTTTTCCACAGAAAGTTTTTTTTTTTTGCAACCAACAATTTTATAAAAGCATTTTCAGCAAAGTTTTTTGGTCACTTCCTACTTTTCCATAAAATGCAAATCTCCAACTGCAGCTATGTATGCAGTCCCCAGAGGAGAGGTGTATAGGAAGTTGGAATGTGTATTGGGGCGGTTCAAAAAATATTGTTTTCGAAATATATTTTCTGATTCTGATTTCGTTAGGAACCCGCGCATCAAACCAGCAATTTGGTAATGGAGCAAGATAAAGCTTTTTTTTAAATAAGCTGTGAGTTGGCAAACGGTGTTACTATCCGAAAAATCGCTCGAAATTTTAAAAAAGCTTGGGCCAGATTACAATTACAATTACAATTTAAGTTTTTAAATTTTGTTTATATAAAATCTACGTTTTTGAAATCATTTACGAGTTTTTCAACTGAAACTGTCTGTCAAGTTAGATGTACGAACTCTTTGCGAAATATATATTATAAATTTTTTTAAAAGCACTGATCAGTGAACAAGGCTTAACCACCAAAAAAAATCTAAAGTCGAAAATTAAATTTTTGACCCGTCCCAACGTGCATAACTCGTTATGTACTGTTTTAGTTTTTTTTTTTTCTCTCTCTTGCTTAGACAAAAACTTTTCGGAGGGGAGGTTTTTAAAAAACTTTTCTGCAGTGATTTTTAGTTTTGCATTTCCGCAAAATTTATTTGGTGCAAGTAAGTGAAAGAGTGTTAGTGTGTGTGTTTTTTAACCTGATAATGGGTGTACTTGCTCATGTGTATTTGTCTCTGTTAAACTGACATTTAAGTTGTATACCAGTTTTAAGTTTTTTTTGTTGTATAACAGACACATTTTGTTAAAGTTGAATACCTATTATTACACTATTTTGTGTACTGCATGTTCAAAGGAGTTGGAAGAGTTTCAATACCTTGGTCTTAAAATATTCCTTGGTCGGAATATATTGCGCTAAGTAAAAGTGTCAAACTAGGGCCTAATCGCAACTGAGAAATTACCCAATATTTTGTGAAATTCATAAATTTGTTTTAAGTAGTGTCGACCAAGAATTATGCTTTTCCCAAAAAGTTTGGTATTAAAATGATCTTCAGCGTTATCTAAATATAAACATTTGACTCACCTAACGTTAAATATGTAGAAATAATTGCTTTAAAAAAAGGTTAATTTAAAACCAATTACAAGATTCACTATACTTTTGGGTAAAAATTATTTGTTTTAGATTTCGATTAATATTTTAATTGTATAAAATTTTCCAATGTTTTTCGGTGATTATTTTAGAAAAATTTCTACAAATTTTTAAATAAAAAGTTACCTTAAATTCACTGCAAAAACTTATTGTATTTTGCCAAAACTTAATTGCTTTTCTCAGAAATATTTTCTTATGAAATATCACCGAAAAGTAAAATATTTTACTACAAAAATTTTTTATATGTAAGAAAAATTAACATATCGTCATAAAATAATTTTCAATTTTGAAAGTTGAAGCTTAGAAAAACAATATCACAAGCTTAGTGGACTGTTAGTATTTTCACAATTGCACCTGCATCACATCACAATTTTACCAAATTCTTTACAAGAAAACAAAAAAAGAGCAGTAACATATATCGGAATTTCGACTGTAACGAAAGAACATTGATCCAAAATAACAATCAAATTTGCTGAATTAGATTGCGGACATAACTTCTTAAGTGCGGGTATGTCAAAGCCTTAGAGGAATAATTAAGAAATTTGTGAAGAATTGCGCAAAAAAGAATGAACTAATTTTGAAAATGACTTTGTATATACACTAAGAAAATGAGCTATCAAATATTTATTTGAGTAAAACATATTGTATTTGGATGAAATGGTGGAAAATGTTGATTGGAACTTATTTTATTTGACTCAATGAAATATTTCATTGCTCTATGTCAAATATCATTTGTTATATTCAAACAAATAATTTTCTCAGTATATATTGGCATTTCTTCATTACAATTTTAGATTTTATTTGAATTGCTTTCTAATTTCGATATATATATAAAAAAACTAGAAGAGTATAGTCCATAAAAGATTTAAGAAAAAAATGTAAAAATGCTACATCAAACATTTTATGGCTTTTACTTAAAATTATCATTATGTATGAGAACAACAAACTTTCTTCATTTATAAAAAAATATTTCGTGAGCAATTGTTTCCTTTTAATTTTAAATCCATTTTATCGCACTAAAATCAAGCCTGAAAAGCTTCAATATACATTCTTTCTCTTATAAAAAAAAAACCCAACTAAAAATCGAGCATTCTTTTACAATAAAAATAGCCCAAGCGAATTATTTTTTATCTTTTTTTTCCCCCTAAATTGGCATTAATTTTGCGGTAATACCAACTTCTAGACGATTCATTTGAAAAAACAAATAAGCAATACTTATAGAAAAGAATACAGACAGTTTCCCACGAATCTCTTAGCAATTGCAATCACAACTCCAGTCGTGCCCACGCATCTTCTCATCAATTGTTTTATCGCCTTTTAAAGCATAGCCATTAAAAGGATAGGATTTCAGAATAAAAATATAGCCTGATAAGTGAAGTTGACTTCATTCATTGGTGGAACTTTAATTTGCATTCGGTGATTTCATGACATTTCTTTTGTCATTTTTTAGTTAAGACTTCAAGCGATAATTTCTTGAAAAATAACGCCTAAGCACACGACTTTAATCTACGCATTATTAATTCCAAGAAAAAAGATGAAATAAAATTGTACCTTTTTGGTAATTTCTGAAACTAAATTCGTTGTATGAAATATTAATTTATTTGCATAGTGAAATAAAATTGTAACTATTAAAAAAACAACTGCTTGTCATGTTTTATTAATGAGTTGTAGCCTAAATCAAGTTCATTTACTATTCATAACTCTTACATTTTGCTGCATACTTTGAAGGGTAATAACACTTTTTTATGATATATTCAACGAATGACCTATCGGAAAAGTTAAAATTTGTGCCAGTTTTCCATTTCGTTTTTCATGTTTTTATTTGTAGTAGCTGTTTTTTTATAAATTTATACAATATGGGGTAATTCGTTTATACATGCCTACCTGCAACTGAATTTATATTCCATTCCATATTGTATTTTCAATTTTTTGCCCTAGCACACTGGGAAAGAGTTTAAAATTTGAAATCAAAATTTAATAACTCGAAACGTTGCTTGTAAATGGTGTATTCTTTAAACTGCCGCAGTTTCGAATTAAAACAAAATATGAAAAGTTGATCTTAAAGTTGGCTTATTCGCTAAAATTTTGTAAGCCATTTAGCGTTTGAACATGACATCACGCAAATAAGCACCGCAACTGGCCAAATATGACGCAGTCTGGACGTCAAATTATGTATCGGTTTTTCGATCAGCTGAGCAATAATTTTCGAAAAAACACGAGTGATTTGAAAATGTCAATTATTGCAGATTTATTAACACAAGCCCAAACTACACACATTACTTCTGTGAAGATTTGATGAAATATTTGTCGTTTCATTTTTTTTTAAAGTTATGGTGCTCTCAAATGAATCACGCTATATGAACTCGGTCCTTTGTGCGACCATTATTGAGGTCATAACTTTTCGTAGTTATAAAACTTTTTTCTTTCAGTTTGTTCTTTAACCACCAGTTAAATTGAATTCTAGCCAACAATTTTTATGCCATGGTTTTTTCCATTGAAACTTTTGTGTTATTTTGTATGTATAAATATTCATTTTCAATGGCACATAGTCCGCAGGACTACCTGAAATGCATAAATTTTTTTATTTTAATTTTTTGTAAACGCGGTATCTTTTTCTTGTACTTTT
Source organism: Tricholauxania praeusta (assembly GCA_949775025.1). Taxonomy (NCBI): domain Eukaryota; kingdom Metazoa; phylum Arthropoda; class Insecta; order Diptera; family Lauxaniidae; genus Tricholauxania; species Tricholauxania praeusta. The sequence goes on along the minus strand of OX459030.1, from coordinate 112,788,087 downwards.
AACGTTCACATTTTGTCTATTGCCTACATTAAAAATGAAGAAAAACGCGTTTATGTCTCGCTATTTGGGTTTGATTTATAATGCATTTTGATCATTTTTTTTGTAGCTTGTAAAAACGAACTTTTTTATTTAACAAAATAAAATTTTATTAATTTTTTATTTTTTTGAGTTTCATCAGCATAGTTGCACAATTGGCAAGAAATAAAATAAATTTATAAGTTTGCTTCTGTAATGCACTTATGTGTTGCATGTTTTTGGGCTCAATTGAAAATGTTTCAACGTTAGTAAATTTTTCTTTCGGGTTTATGACACCCAAGCATTTTCTTTTATATTATTTACACCGTTTTTTCTTCAGAAATCAAAAAAATAAATTGCACAGAAAATAATTACAAATTTGCTCAAAGCCTTTGGTCAGTTTTCATGTTATTTTGAACCTAAAGTTCAGAGAAAAACTTCTATTCGTAAATATTTTTGTCTCTTTTTTATTTATGTACAAAATTTGTCGAATTTATTTCTTAAAAATAAATAAAATTTATTGTGACTTTTCCATTTACTGATCAAACATTTAAGCAGTTGCTTCAATATTTATAGATTCAAATCCTCAAATTTTTCTTCACTAGAAGCGTTGGCTAAAACAAAATTAATGCAATACCAAATCAGCCCTAAAGTAATTTTTCAGCGAGCAGGTAACTCAAATTTAAGTCTTAGAAATTACGCCTGCTTTTTGGCTTAGGACTGGTTACTAAAGCTATCTAGCGATTGTGATTAACAATTTTGAGCCCGCGTCAACGTTTGCAAAATATTTTTCATTACATTTCTTACCAAGTTGCATTTTGAACAACAACCAAAAGTCCCGATTCTCACATCCGTACAGTGTCATTGACAGCGGAAGTTCACCCGCATGCAGTATTTCCTGTGTGCTGTCTTCCGTTTCACAACATCAATACATGCAGATTTTCAAAACACTTTGCAACGCATATTGGTGTGTGTTTGCACACAGTCATCCGCATAAATTGATGATTGATGAATTAACAGCCGCACTTGATGTGTTGATGCTACACTACAGTTCTGCTGCTCTCAATCGCTCTCTTTCTCTTTCTTACACACTTGCGCTAGATGCTTAGATCTATTCATCATTGATTTTTGCATACTTTTGGGCACTGAACTCTAAGAGTTTTACAGCTTTACCACTTAACTGTCGTTCAAACGTGTGAATTGTAAATCGTTGAATCTATTGCTTATGTCACATACTGATTGCGTCCATCTGTTGTGCTGAACAAAGGCATTAGATACCGCAAAGTTAAGTGTTGTTGTTCTACGTAATTTTAAGGCAATTAAGCCGTTGATGAATTATGACAGCACTCGGTTTGTGTAATTGTCTTTAAAATTATGTGTTGTAGTGCTGATGTTGACAGGTTTTTCATAGAATGATTTTAAGAAAGCTATTAATTTTTCTTTTTCTTTAGCATACATTTTATATAAATCCTATAAATTTTAAATTTTTTTAATTATAATGCTCTGTGAAAAATGTGTTTTTTGTCGAAAAATGTTCTTCAGGGCCGAAGCTTATTTTTGGCTCAATAAGTTCATCAACAAACAGAAGTTCCGAATTCAAAATTTGGTCTGAAGAGCAGCCAGAGGTAGTTCAAGAGCTGCCAATGCACCCGGAAAAATGCACAGTTTGGTGCGGTTTGTGGGCCGGCGGCATCATTTAATAGTTTTTTTTTTTTTTTTCAAAAATATAAAAATCGTAGATGATCGTAAATGATTACCGACTTTTGTTTGCCCGAAATGAAAGAATTGGACTTAGTTGACATGTGGATTCAAAAAGACGGTGCCACATAATACACGTCACGCTATATCTTGGACCTATCCAGATACGTGTTTGGTGGGCAATTAATCTCACGTTTTGGAGCAGTCCATTGGCCGCAAAGATAATGCGATTTGACCTCACTAGACTATTTTTTGTGCGGCTTCGTATACAGGAATGAGCCAGCCAAAATTTGTTCCCTGTAAGGCAACATTACAGATGTTATTAGTGAGATACTGGCCGAAATGCTGGAAAATGTATGACAAAATTGGAACTCACGGATGGCTCCACAGGCGTAGCCGCGGGCACTATTTACATAAAATAATCTTTAAAAAATAAATGGCACGAATTGGTGTATCGTTTCCAGTAAATATGTTATTCACTGTTGCAAATTTTCTGTTCTCTTTTCAACTTTCAAAAACCAAACGCTTAAAAAATCACCCGTTAGCACTGATAAAACCACTTGCGGCATATGTAAATGAATACTGGTGACTTTCGTTCTCACGTTGCCTTAAAGCACACTGCCATAAGACTCTAATTTGCTGCTGTTAAGTTTTTGAACTATTTTTTTTTTTCAAACTCTCAAAACCTAAAAACACTTTTGCTTTGCGCTTTCAATCAATTAGGGCTATAAGTATTTTACAGCAGATGTTTTCTTTTACATTTTACAGTATGTAAATTTTTTTTTTTTTTAAACTTATGTTGCTCTTAATTTTTTGTAGAATTCAGCTGCTAGTTTCACAGAACTTTCCTCATTTACTATACAAATCATATCGTTCTATCTCATGTGAGAGATAAAAAAAAAATGTAAAACTTTTTTGAAATGCTTCAAATTGGTCAAAGCTTTTTCTTTATCATCAACACCATTTTTGCTATTGCAACTACTTTTTTTATTATTTTTCTGCCACTTATTTTATAATTCCTATTTACTTTGTTCATTTTTACTCTATTTTTTGCAGCTTTGTTCGTAACTACTTCAGCTAAGAGTGTTAAGATATTTCTCACAACTTTTCCTTTGCAATATAGCAAATAGTTGCGTCCTTTTTGCGCTCAGTGTATATGGATATTAATTTTTTTTTTGTGCAATTAAAGTATAAAGGAGTGGAATAAAATTGCAAAGTGTCGCTGGAAGTTTAAGTCTTAAGAAAAGTGTTATTTATATTTTAGCTTTTTCTTGGCGTGATGAACCGTTGAGCCTTGCACTCTATTTTATGCTTCAGATATATAAAATGTTCGCCACTACTTAAAACCTCAAACATTTTATTGAATTTCATGTTAAAACCGTGAAGTTATGCTTAAAAAGTCAAGAAATTTTCTAGTTAATTAGTTTTTTAGTGCTGCAAATATTTTACTTAGTCGTATGACAGTCTATGAATTAAGAACGTTAGGTCCCATAAAAAACTTGCGTTGTGTTTTCAGCAATAAAAAAATATCCAATAAATTTTTTAGGTCTCTTTTCCCATATAAGTGCTTTTCATCAGAACGGTCTAGTTCTTTTTGAACTCTATACTATATGTCTTCAGCTTACTTTTCTTCTATATCTTTTGTATAGTAGATTTTGTTGTACATTCTGTAGCCACCATATCTCGCACTGAGGTGTAGGAATTCTTCTTAAAAAGACACTTAACCTTTGCCGCTACCTTTGAGTTAGAAATTTCTGGTTTTCTAACTGAACTTTTTGTTGTGAAACTCTGCTTATTGTTAGAAATAACCGTAAGGACAGTTCTATCTGAAGCAGCAATTATTTATTCTTTGGTGGCTTAAGGCCAATTGAATTGGGTGGAATTTTGGCTAGATTAGTTTCTCAGCAGATTTTAGATTTCTATTTTGAAAATGTTCGCCTGCACTGCAGATAATTCTTATTTAAAATTTTTAAAGTTTTGCTCTAACTATATATATGTATATAGGATCTCATTTCATTTTACTTTTTTATTCAATGCGTTAAGCTTTTACTATTTTAATAAATTATTATTATTGCTAATAATATAATGTGGTCAAGAACTTAAAATTTTTTATAAGAAATTGCTTAGCTGGAAACAATATTCTCAAATTGTTAATTGAACGACAAATCATGGCAAAGCATCACTCATACGACATGTTTCCAAACCGATGTCTACGGTGACTGCTTAGCCTCTCATGGAAAATTCGCTTGTTTAGCCAATGAATACAGCAAGTAACAACTTTATTTTGGGAACTTAAGGGCTTTCGTCTGGCACTGCTTGGAAAAAAAAGCATGTAGTTTTATCTGACATAGTTTATTTAACAAAAAGTAAAAGAAAAACGTAAGTTTTTAATGCTTTACTATGCAAATAATTGTTCCCACTGAGTGGAAATTAAGAAATTTGCTGTTCATTGCATAGTTTAAATTTTTATTTTTTCTGCGCTCTTTCATTTTTATTTGCTTTTCTTATACTACTACTAATTCTGCGCATTATAATTAGTTTTTATTACTTTAATGAGCTCAAAAAGAAAGAGAGAGTTGTACAAAATTAAATTCAAAAGAATGAAATTTCTAAGTACATACGAAAATGTGCGAAAAGTGTTATTTTTAAGGATATTGTGTTCAGAAGTATATTAAAGTAAATGTTTTCAGTTTTATCTTATGTTTATAGCTTTTTAGTATAATAAAAAAATTTAGTACTAGAAGTAAATACATTTTATTTAAACTAAGCTTATTGAGTCTTTAAGAAAAGTGAAAAAAATTGGATTTAATAAAGCATGCTTATAAAATTTAAATTATGTGCTAAAAGTATTAAAACTTACTATTAGCTTTATACAAAACCGATATCCTCTCAAAAAAATACCAATAAATATAAATATTTAAAACTGAGAACATATTGTATTGCAAGCAAAAACATTAAAAATAATTGAAAGCGCGAAAAACAATAGATAAAGTATAAAAAAAATTTATAAGAATCACTAAAAAAATTTAAAAAAAAATAAATAATAAAAAAAATGTTCTAGGAGGACTTCTAATCTTCAAAAAAAAAACTTAATTTAATTTTAACTTAATATAAAATATATGCATAATAAAAAATATGAAATTCTTTACTACAATAATGTTCCTGTGTTGCAGATGCTAATTTTTCGGATTTTCCTTATATACAATATTTAACACGTAAGTTATTTTATTGCAGGTATTTCAGCATATAATACAAAATCACAACTTTCACAAAACTTAATTTTATTGATACAATACGAGAAATAAGCAATCCCTGTGAAATATATCTATTTTGCAACTTTCCTTTGATTACTTCGAACTGAAATTTTGTAATTTTATATTATAAATTCTAAAAAAAATTTAAAAACTCACGCTTAAATTTTGGTTGAATTTTTAATTCCATTTCAAAAAATCAGAACTACTATGTAAATATATGTTACCGGCCAAACTAGTTACCGTTATGCCTAAAGATATGCAATCAAATTTTTATGAAAAGTCACTGGCTAGTGAAGAATAAGATAGTAGCAAAGTAAAACAATAAAACTATCAATTTCATTGTATCCTTATTAAGTGGTAAGTGGGAGGTCTTCGGTCGCGACTCAGGATTTACATTCTCCAATATGTCCAATACCGGCTTCGCGGTGGCCTTCGGCCGAGTTTCAATCTATAAAGTGTTTAACATCGGCTTCGCTATCCATAGTTCTTTTGCATTAAAATTAAATTGCATACTTTTAGGCATGCAAATCAACTAGTTTGGCCTAGGAAAAACTAGTTTATCCTAAAAACTAGTTTGGCCGGTAACAGATATACTGATTATTTTAATACCATGCTAAAATGAATTATTTAATTTTGATTCTATTTAGGGAATCAAAACAGACAGTGTACTATTTTTGAGTACATTTTAAAAAAATAAAATTAAAAGTCTGAAATTTTTTCGAACATTCGATTGAAAAGATACAAATTAAACCAGAAATGGCTCCAAAACTAAAAAAGAAGCTGATTTTGTATCACAAAAATAAAATTGTTTGCACCAATCGTTGCGAAGGTATTGAAAACGGACTTTTGACATCGTCCTAAAAATCATTATGTTGTTCAAAATTTATATTCGACCCATCTTCATCGAATGGGGTTTTAATAACAATTTACTAAATTTTAAAGTCCAACAAAATTTCGCTTTCCAACTTCTGAACAATAAGCTTCTTTATCCTTCCTTGGACCGATATCAAAAATAGTTCAACTCTTATTTTGTTCCCTAAATGGAAGCAAAAATGAATTCATTTCGCTTTCGCCACAACAGTAAAAATGTCAATTTAAAACTCAATTCTTTGTACAGGAATTAAAATCTTACAATATCAACTGTTTTATTCCTTTAAAGAAATCGACACATAAATCACCTTCTTTTGACATGGAATTGAAAACAACTACTGATTTGCCCAGTTGCAAAACCGGCCAAGTCCAAAAAAAATCAAATTTTGAGATATTCTCATATATCAAAATCTAGACCATGCTCTATCTTTCTAATATGTCTTTAGACTAAGAAAAAAAATTTTGACAAAAATATTAAATTTCTTATATGTATTTTGACGCATGGATTTCAAAACCGGCCAATTCCATAAACTTGCTTTTAAAACCGGTCCAACGCCTTGGAATCAAAACCGGCCAAGTCCAGTACATTGGTATGAAAACCGGCCAAGTCCACTTTTTTTTCAAACAAAATTTGATAATCACAATGTCAAAACCGACCAATTCCATTACATTGTTATCATAACCGGCCAAGTTCAAAAATTGTTTTCTCAAAAACATACGTAAATAAAACTCGAAAAGTGTGATCTGAAGTGCTTTGAGTAAGAAGTCTTATGAGCTTTTATGTTTGAAATACGTTTTAATTTTTCAATGAACATAGATGAAGATAAACGTTTTTCGTTGTTTTTTCAAATGTATGAAAAAGGGACTTGGCACGTTTTGGCAACTGGGCGCCTCATTTCAACTTCAAATCCCTTGTAACTTGGAGAATGTAAGGAAAATCTGAAATCAACTTGAAATCCAGTAGAAAACTGAGTAAGCATTGTTTCGAAAAGAATGACCTAGCAAAAGTTTTAGCAGTTTTAATACATATGCCAACATTGCTTTAAGTCACCTCAAAATCATTTTTTCATATAAGGGGTAAAACACGCGAAAACGCCAGCGAAAAAATGTTTTGGCTCCGATTTGGCTGAAATTTGGCATTATTGTAATATCAATGTCCAGCAATAGAACTGCGTTCAGGAATTTGCCCTAGTATTATTTGTTGTTGAGATACGCGGGTATGAAGTTCACGATTTTTGAACTTTTTCAGAATAAGTGTTTTTTTCGAAAATTCATAGCTTACAGCAAACTCTATCAATTAATAATTGGTATTCCCACGATTTTAGATTTTTTCTTGTACTTTTCGAAAAAAAATATTGTTTTTGAAAAAAAAAAAATTTTCGCAAAAATTTTGCGAATTTAAAATTATTTTTGCATTTTTTTTAAAAAAACCATTTTTTTTTATTTTTTTTTTTATTTTTAAAAAAAACCTTGATTTATTCTGCGCTTAATGCCGTAAAAATTTTTATGGGGAAAATTTTATTTATATTTTTTTTTTAATTTAAAAAAAAATTAAAGAGCTAAGATTTTGAAAATTGAAATGAATTTTTGAATTTTTTTTGAAAAATGCATTTCTGAATTTTTTTTTGTTTTTATTTTTTTAGGTTTTTACTTGTACTTTTCGAAAAAAAATACTGTTTTTGAAAAAAAAAGTTTGTTCTCAAAAATTTGGCGAATTGAAAAATATTTTTGCAGTTTTTTTTAAAAACCCATATTTAAAATTTTTTTTTTTTTTTTAAAAAAAAACTTTGATTTATTCTTCGTTGAATGACGTAAAAATTTTTGCGGGGAAAAAAGTGTTTATATTTTTTTTTTAATTTTAACAAAAATTAAATAGCTAAAATTTTGTAAATTGAAATGATATTTTGAATTTTTTTTGAAAAATCCATTTCTGAATATTTTTTTGATGAACTTTAGATTACAGCTTGATCTGTAAGCTTCAAAATGATATGCCATAACAAATGATATGCCATAACATGAGGGCAAGTAGTTAATTAAAATGATTAAGCCACTAAACGCGCGCTGTACTACGCGTTGAAAGGCTACTGCACTCATTTTAAATTTCAGTTTTAGTTTTCAGGTTAACGGCTCAAACATTTTAATTAATTACTTGCCCTCATGTTATGGCATATCATTTTGAAGCTTGCAGATCAAGCTGTAATCTGAGGTTCATCAAAAAAATATTCAGAAATGGATTTTTCAAAAAAAATTCAAAAATTCATTTCAATTTGCAAAATTTTAGCTATTTAATTTTTGTTAAAATTAAAAAAAAAATATAAATACTTTTTTCTCCGCAAAAATTTTTACGTCATTCAACGCAAAATAAATCAAAGTTTTTTTTAAAAAAAAAAAAAAAATTTTAAACATGGCTTTTTAAAAAAAAATGCTTAAATATTTTTAAATTCGCAAAATTTTTGAGAAAAAATTTTTCTTTTCAAAAACAGTATTTTTTTCGAAAAGTACCAGTAAAAACCTAAAAATTTAAAAACAAAAAAATATTCAGAAATGCATTTTGCAAAAAAAATTCAAAATTTCATTTCAATTTTCAAAATCTTAGCTCTTTAATTTTTTTTAAAATTAAAAAAAAAATATAAATAATTTTTTCCCCATAAAAATTTTTACGGCATTAAGCGCAGAATAAATCAAGGTTTTTTTTAAAAATAAAAAAAAAATTTTTAAAAAATGCTTTTTTAAAAAAAATGCAAAAATAATTTTAAATTCGCAAAATTTTTGCGAAAAAATTTTTTTTTTCAAAAACAATATTTTTTTTCGAAAAGTACAAAGAAAAACCTAAATTCGTAGGTATACCAATTATTAATTGATAGAGTTTGCTGTAAGCTATGAATTTTCGAAAAAAACACTTATTCTGAAAAAGTTCAAAAATCGTGAATTTCATACCCGCGTATCTCAACAACAAATAATACTAGGGTAAATTCCTGAACGCAGTTTTATTGCTGGACATCGATATTACAATAATGCCAAATTTCAGCCAAATCGGAGCCAAAAAATTTTTTCGCTGGCGCTTTCGCGTGTTTTACCCCATAAATAAATTCATGGAAATATGCATTTGATACAATTTAAAGAGCTGCATTCTTAATGAAATTGATATTTGAAGCGCTGCTTTAGAAAGATTTCCATTTGATAATTTTAGGCACGAATCTCCAAGCTAATTATTAAATATGAAAGGTTAATATGTTAGTACTGGTACTGGCAAAATCTGAGTCCTTCTAAGATAGGCCTTTTGACTTTGCGTCTTTTACTGCATTTGCTTAATGATTTTTATAAACTTATCCGATACCTATCGATTTTTTTTACCGAATTATCAACTAAAAAACTATAAAATTAACGAAGCCGGTATGGATACGACTCAAAGGATTTGATTCAAACAATAATTTTTGGTACTAGTCGGGACCATTTTCGACTTCTTGAAGTTAATCGATAAGTTGTTGGGCTTTCGATGATATTCTTTTTATATTTGTTTCGGCTTAGATCCACTTTTTTACCGAAATACATACATGGGATGCAACACAATATCAGTTTCAATTACAAGAAAAAGACTTTGATTTTAAATCTAGCGCATCTTCTAAGATTTTACTTTATGACTTTGATGTCAGTGCGAATTTCCTGAGAAACCTCAAGTTTCCATATGGTCGAAATGGAATTTTTTAAAGCTAAGTGTTATGTTCTTTGTCTTTTTTTACTGGACATTTTTATAGCTCTTGTTGCTTATGCTTTGCTTATCCTGCATGTCAAGAAAGTAATAATGTTGTTTTAATAGTTGTCCTCAGTGCCAATGTCAATATGAAGGTAGTGTTTCCATATGAATGTTTATATATAAAAAAAAAACTTTAACTTAAATAGGGTGGACCTACATCTGTGCATAAAAAAAATTAGAAAATTCGCATTCTATGGGCACAGTTAAAAAAAAAAAAAATGTGGTCATTTAGTTGTTAGAAAAAACAAAACTTTATCAATATGGCAACACATACACTAACTACAATACATGCGCACGTTCGTCTACATTCATGTTTATGCGCAAAATATGCAAAAAAATTTTTTTACATTACTTTTTTCATCTCGTTTTGCGTGTGTGTAGTTTTTCACTGTTTTTTTTTTTTTTTTTTAACTTAGTCAGCAAATACGGCAAAGCGCTTAAATGCAACAAATCCTGCTGCAGCAGTGTCATCAGTAGTGCAAATAATATTATCAATGGGATGAAAATTTAGCGAATAAAAAAAAAATTCCATGGATTTTAAGTTGGACATGCGTGGGGGATTATTTTCACATCTTTTCCATGATTGTATGCTTTGAGTGGCATACAATTTTCATTCGCATTTTTTAACAAAAATGTTTTTCTAGGGCTTTAAAAACCCAACATAGTATGCATTATGAACTTAATTTCATAAGGTTTTATAAAGATAAAGCTTTACTAAAATCTACTTACTTTGGAGTTTATATAACAATGTGCTAATAGAAAAATCCTTCATTGATCTACTTTTGTATTTTGCTATGATTTAAGCTGCATAAATACATTTTGATAACTGAAGTTATATATTTCAAGCAATAATTATTATTATTGCATCACTTAAGCCAAAAAAAAAAAATTATTTTTGCGTTAAACATTTTGTTAACATCCAGTTAACACAAAAATTTCTGAGCCGTACTTTTTTCCAATTAAAAATGCTAACAAATTTCAGTCAATAATTTGCTGCAGCTTTCAGCATAATATTCTTTATTCTGAAATACTACCACCTTACTAAATTCAGTTTTTTTTTTTTCTCTTCTACAGATCCACCGGAGATTATCAAAAAACCACAAAACCAAGGGGTACGTGTAGGGGGAGTAGCGAGTTTTTATTGTGCGGCACGCGGTGATCCAGCACCATCTATTGTTTGGCGCAAGAATGCTAAAAAAGTTTCTGGTAAGTATATTTATATATATAAAAATTCGAATGTACTATATTCATCATGCTTACTTTATACAAAAAATACTCATTTTCTCTTAATCCTTTAACACAGGTACCCAATCTCGTTACACTGTACTAGAACAGCCTGGAGGTATTTCAATATTACGTATCGAACCGGTACGCGCGGGACGTGATGATGCACCATACGAATGCGTAGCAGAAAATGGTGTCGGTGATGCGGTTTCAGCTGATGCAACACTAACAGTATACGAAGGTAAGTAAAGTAAAGAAAATCGTTATTTACCATGCTAACGTAACATGACGTTACACATCCTACATACATACTTGTATCTACGGATATCCTTAACTATGTCAGCCAGCTAAAAGGATAACAAATTCAATTTGTTTACATTTAACTTAGTTCTGTTTTCCACCTCAGTTGGTGTTGTTGTTGTTATTGTTGATGTTGTTACTGTGTTAAAAATAACCAAAACAATCCGCACTCTGTTTTTAACACTCACACTATGGCACCGGACACGCCGACAAGTAAAGTTTTAAAGTTTATCTTCTGGCTTCAAGTGTAAGTGTATGTGGGCGTAATTTAGAGGGCGAAGAAATAAGGTTAAAATTTTGTCAAATACAAACGGTTGCTGTGATTTGATTCTGAATTAAAAGTTTTGTACGCTCATTCGCTCTTGTCCTTTCGTTATTATCTCTACTGAATCCTGCATAACATAAGAGCTTCTATAGGGTTTTAAAGCGTAAGTTGTGCAAACAGAGTTGGTATTGTGCTGGAGTGAAAGAGAGAACAATCAATATTTAATTAAGTTAGTTTATTTGTCGTCAGTACGCAAAGTTAAAATGGAAATCCGTTCGATCGTTGGTTCGTGGTTTATTTTTACATTTACACTTTAAAAACTGATAAAGTCTTGTAAATACTGAGAGTTATGAAATTAATGTTGTTAAATTTTACATTATGCTGTGGGGGTAGGAGTCTTAAAATTTTAACTTGTAGAAAATTAAATCAATTTAATACAGCACTGTTTGACAAATATTTGTAAAAGATCTTTCTATTATATTAAATAATTTTCAGTGTCACAAAATAAGCGCATAATGAAAGAGGAAAAATTAAAGCACAAAACAAATATAAGAAGAAACTAAAAACAAACATTGCATACTTTTTGCTAAAAAAAGGTAGAATTAAGTTGTCAAAGTGGTATCCAACGCTGCCAAGAATAAACAAAACAAAAAAACAAAAATTTAAAGAAAGCATATATTCTGAGAAGCGCACTTTCAATTTATTTAAATAAGCAATTTTTGCACCTGGTCAATTGTATGCTGCTCTGTCATGGTGTATGTAATTTTGAGGAAAAGAAAATTCGAAATATTGTGTTTGAAGAAACACTACAATAAAAACTTACAAACTTAAGCAAAATCTACGCTCACGAGCAAAGTGAAGTATGCGATGGCAGGGTTAGTTAGACAGGCATAGCTTATAAAGAAAAACATATGCAGAACTTTTCGTACTCATGTGCGATTAATTTTCTAACGGCCGCAGACAAAATTTTTAACTTTCTTGGAGTTACTCAATATTAAATTAATACAATTAAAATATTTGTTTCAAGCTGCATCCCAGCTAAGATTTTACAATTTTAAAAAAAATTTACATTAAGTTTTGAAGTTAAAAAAGTTACTCATACGTCATATTAAACAATACTTACAATTTCATTTTCAGAGTATTATATCTGACGCTTATTTTACTTTAAGTAAAACAGTTACATGATTCATATAAGTGACATTCGAATTAAAATTGAATGCGGTCAAGATATTATGCAAGTTTTATTGTATGATTGTATGGGCCTTTTATCGTTGGCTAATCACAACAGTCTCTTGTAGTTGTTGTCAGCAATGTCAAATACGAAGACAGCCATTTTTATATCGTCAAAATGGAAAAGTATTCGTAATTAAAAAAAAAAATTCACAATTTATATCAAAAAATTGCATTTGAAAAAGTTATTTCTGTACAAAAATCACTGCAAAAAGGCAATTTGAGATGATTAAAATGTGGGGAAAAAAATTCAGTACTATAAAATGAGTGGTATGTTCGATGCACATATTGGCCTTCTTAAGGAGTCGTTTATTTTGTAGAGGACTTCCAAAAAAAATGAGATAAACCGACAAAAGCTATTAATGATTTTCGTTTTAGCATTCTTCTGGAATTCCATATAAACTAGAAGCATCTCGTAGTAGTGAACTGTGCAGGGGCTTATAATGTTGTTCATAAAATATCGTCTGACAAATGGTTATGTTATTTATTCTAAATGTTACTTATTCGTAATGTTAAAGTTTAAAACAACTTCTTTATAAAGATCGCTAATTTTAGTATTACTTGAAAGTAAAACGACATGATGCTTAGACTTAATCTAAAACTTTTCTGCTTTGAGAATATTGATTTTTGTCAATTAATAATTATACGTCATGTTGCAACAACATGAACTGAACAACTTCAAACAGCTGCACCACGGCTCTGATATATCTTATCTGATTTTTGTATTAAATATATTTTTCAGTTTAAAATCAGTTATAATATTATAATTTTTTATTGATGGCCGCAAATAAATATTTAAGAAATTGTCGTTTAAAGTAAAACTTGAAAATATTTCAGCTTAACGCTCTTGAAACACAATTTTTATTATGTTACATATTATCATTTCGTTTATATACAAAAAGTATCTAATTTTTTTTATTTGTTTTTTTTTTTTTTTTTGAAATCAAAAGTAATTAGCTGCACTACAAACAACCGTTGCTGTTGTTCACACACGCAAAAAACATTATAATTAGTAAACAAATATCTGAAACTTTTGAACATGTAAAAAAAACAAATTCTCGCACCATAACACGAAAGCTAATTAGTTGCTGTTTATGGTGCAAAAAGCCACAATTAACACAACAAAAACATCGAAAAAATAATGTTTATGCAACAAAAACAAAGACGTTAATTAGTGTACATATTGGCTTAAATGTGTTTCGTTTCCAAAAATTAAGCCAAAAATTAGACGAGTCTGAAAGCTACGGAATCTATTTCACCTATGATATTTTTTTATTGTATAAGAAATAAAAATAAGGTTTTCATATAACAACTAGACTTCTTTTTATATTTTTTATGTTTCACTCAGTGTGTGGTTAAATTGAAAATGAACTCTTCTCCTACACAAACACAAAGAACTGAGATAATTTGAATTTTCCGCAGACATTAAATTAACCTTAAAAAGAGGTTTGGCGCGCCGCCATTTTCGCTAAATGGTAGTGGCAAAATCAAATGGTTTCCAACAGCCAAACTAAGCTGCGAAAAATGTTCGTTCATACGTTTACTTGTATGTAGTACATGGTGGTATATAAGCACTTTTGTGGTTTGCAAAAATTACGGCAGCAGAGTGTGAAAAAGTTGTTGGCAATGGTGGTAAGGTTAGAAGACTATTGAAAACTTCACTGCAGTGAGAGGAGTACATCGCGCTACCAAAATGGTAGCATAAATCATTGGTTATGGCTTAAGGTTCTTTTGAGGCACAGTGGATTTCAGCGCTGTGCAGTTTAGATATAAAATTAGTGAAAACTGCTGTATTTTTAAGTTTTTGTATATAATTTAAGTTTTTTGCTAAATGAAATTTTTTTTTTTTAATTTTGTGTTTTTACAACTAAACTTTAACTTTTCCTTGACTACACTCTTGCTTACATCGTTACCTCAGCTTCGATAGTAGATGGCTCTGTTTTCAAGGTCATGTTTTTCAATAAACTGATATATTTTTTAAATTTAATCGATGGCTGCGTGGTTAAAGTTTTAAAAAAATGTATTTCAAAAAACATTCTGCTTGGGAAATTTTAAAATAAATCAAACAATTCAATCATTAAAATGCTGTCCATTTTTCTTAATTCATTAAGGGCTGATCGAGTTAAGTCTAAAATATTTAAATATAAATTAATTTTATAATAAAAAAGCATATTCTTAGAAAAAAAAATATAATTCATAAGTTTGTAGAGATAAGGATAATGCCAACGTTATTTTTTTTTCTTGAGAGTATAATGCTGATAATGAGCTGATCGGTGACTGCTTGAGTTTAATCTTAAAAATATGACTCCGATTAATATGATTTTTAGAAATATATGAAATTCTTTTGTTGGCGACTAAATGTCGCTCATACGTCATGTCAATCAACTTTTTTTTTTTTTTTTCTTTTCATTTAAATTTTCATTCTGTATCTTAGCTAAACTTAAACCTGAATGAAATATTGACCTAACATAAGAGCCAATAAATTTTGTTTTGCGATTAAGTCTTCTGTTATATCCATTCGAAAGAAGAAAATTTTGTAGCATGGAGTTTGATTGTAATATTTTCCAAAAAAAAATGTCTGTCATTTAGATCTGCATTTTTATTATGAAACTAAATTTAATAAATAAATGGCAGAAGCTTATTTATTTTAAAGCTTTCTTAACACTTGCGTCACTCTTCGTTATAATCAGTCATCAAGTAAATTATTCACTGTATTTTCATTAAGCTTAAGAGTATCATTTTCATTGTGAAAAAGTCTCCAAACTATAGTTACTAACATTGAATTGTTCCTTTTTTGTCTTCTTAAGCTTTTGATAGTAACAAAATAATTACAGTTTTGTTGCGATATAATTTAGAATCGATTTATCCTAATTATCTTGCACAGTATATATAGAGCTAAAATAATATATTAGTTTTATCAATGGCCGCTTAAGGAAAAAATATTTTCAACCTTTTCAACAGATGCGCCACTGTGCATCAATTGTTTCTTTACAACGCTTTTCACCACTAAAAGGTATAAAAACATGATATACTTATGCCACGATGCGCCCGCCACCGCTTAATGGTGCAAACGTTGTAACTGTTATTCTTGTTGTTGCCGTTGTACATTTTCTTTTTTTTTGTTGTTGTAGAAAATTGTACTAAAATGAGTTAAACTATCATCACATGGTTAGTACACGTGCGCGCCGTCTATATTTATCCTGCAATTGTAATTTGTAAAGGTGTCTATAGTGATGTGTGTGTATGTGTGTGTGAGTATGTGTTTGCACTTATGAACGCCTAAAAGCTTCTCACTAAATTGTGGTAATATTTTGGCAATGTTTAAAATTTCTCACACTGCCAACAAGTTCACAAGCACACACAAATGCAACAAACTTTTCAACTTGTAATTTACTAACAATGTGAATGTTTTTAGTTTATTTCCCTGATGTTGTTAGATATTTGCAATAATTTTTGTTTTTTGTTTCTTCGTAGCAGCCTTTTAGGCATAAATACTGCTAAACACAACATAAATAAAATTTGCTTCTAGTTTTCTCTTTTTATTTCCTCTTATGAAGGTAATTTTGGTCTTTATTAGTTGCTCTGCTTTGTTATTACATACTACCTATTTGGCAACGTTTAAATTACTATGTTACAGCCGGCGTGTAAATTTTCTACACTTCTTCAGGTTTTGAGCAAAATTACAATGATAAACATACGATTTATGCGCGCTATACTAAGGTATTAGGAAGTAATTAATGGTTATTTCGCCAGCTCTTAATTGGGCCTAATTTCGTTGGAGTTGCAATGTTTTGTGCCAAATTAAAGCAGCTTTATTGGTATTGCGATTTATTTACGTGATTGAAACTGGAAGTAAAAGTAGAATTTTGAGGTGTTTGTACAATAATTTATCGCTTTATTTGGGAAAATTAAAAACATATGATATTTGGATTAAAGTGTTATGAACTTTACTGTGGTGTTTTAAGAATTTCGATTGATGAGATTATTTCTCAAAATTCTTGAAGGAATATGAAAAGTAAATATATTTCATAATTCTGTATACTTTGATGCTAAAAAATGTACTGTATACATTAGAGAAAAAAGATTATTCTATCTTTTAAATATAATAATCCATGTAGCTTTCGTCGAGCATCTTACAAAAGCAGAGTACCAATCCAATGCATTTTAAAAAGTTTTCAAATTTGAGGTATCTTTTTTAACTTTTAATAAAAGACATAAATTGTGTGAAATTTTTATTTATTTTTATTGGAAATTAAAATACATTGGTTCCAATTAATAATGTGAAAGAATTTTTTGCAACTGAACTCCTCTGCCAACTCGGCAGAGTCAATCTTTACCATCTTTTACCAACATTTTTAATAACTTTTTCGCAAAATGATGATTCAATTAGTGATTTTAACCGATGATGTTGTCTTTGAGATGTTGAACAGTTTAAAGATTATCCACATAAGCTTTAAATTTCAAGAAACTCCATAAGACGTAATTCAATGGAGTCAAATCGCATGATCTTGGTGGTCAGTTTATGTCTGGCCATCGATTATTAAATTTCTTTTTCAAAAGTTCAATTGATGCCGTTTGCTATGCGGCGTGTTATACCATCATATTAAAACCACATTCTGCCCCTCATTATCTTCCAATTGACTCCAAAATAATGAAAAAAATTAAAGTTGAGTGAACGACGACAAATTCGTATCCTTGGCTCTTCAGCAACACTTTTTCTAACAGCTGCAAATTTTTCGCTTAAATGACCACTACGATGACAAATTCTGCTTCTCTGATCTTGAATTGAATCAGATTCTTCGATGATAAGTTTAATAGCTTGGTTTGTCGGAACATTTGCTCTACTGCATTTTGAACAAAATTTTCTTCCAACTTTTGAATAACTTTTGCCATATTTAAAATAAGTTTTACGTTGTTTACTCGTGCAGCGATTCAGTTAAGCCAACAGATATGTATTCACTTCACACCTAAAAAATAAAAATATAGCAAATCTATTCTTTTTCAATACGATTTAAAAGTTAATTATAAAAATGATTCTAAATGGTATGGCATGAATCTTATTGACTCCATACTGTAACGCTCAAGGTAAATTTTATTATGCATCATACAAAGTAAACCTAAACTAAATTTTGTTTAAAGTGTTCAATTTGAGCAGTGAATTTCTTAAGCTGAAAATATTTCATAGACATCTCATCTAAACGCTCATGCGCACATCTGAAAGCATTAGTGTCTGAGTCTCTTTTGCTGACTTTTAAGTGCTTAAGAATGAAATTTGGATTTAGTGAATGGCTGCTTGTCTTGCAAGATATGGCCTCATCTTATAGGTGGTAGCACAAACTAAAAATTCTGAAATTTAAACATAAAGATTAATTTCCGTTTTTTCGCTTTAATTTATGTCTTACAAGATTTTTTTATAAAATCATTTTTTCCAACGTGATGCGTTTATATTTCATCTCATTTTACTTCCGAACTTTATTTATTTTTTCAACACTACTCCATCTACAAAACAAACAGACAGTGACATATCTTTATGTGTCATTTTGACTACATGCCACTGTATGTGTTGTTGTTTTGTTATAAAATATATTGAAGTGCTTAAAAAATTTTCCACCTCTTCACTGTAACAACGCTTAAAAGTATGCAAAAAGTATTATTCTTTTGTATTTTAAAATTACAAAAATCAACAGTAAAAACAAAAAAACAAACGCTACTAACTTTTTGTTACTTTTATGCAAAAGTTTTTAACGAAAAAAACTGGCGATAATTCTTGGCTTTATTTTTTAAGTCTTGTATCAGCAAAGAGCTTTTACGTGATTGTGTCACACATGATGTCAGGCTTTTAATGCGCGTATTTGTTACGCAGTCAACAAGCAAGACACAAAAAAAAAACACTCTTTTACATGCACGCATACACACACGATTAGCTACGCATTTCGCTGTATGTTTTGTACATACACATATGTAAATGTGTGTGATATACAAAATTGTAAATACATGTTAAGCGCAGATTTATGTTACACAAAAAACTTTGTGTATAAAAATTTTCACTTGTAAACTTTTTCAGAAGTTTTGGCGTAAGCGAAAAATTGCATTTTAGCTGAAAAGTTTAAAATCTTTGATTTTTGTGCAACTTAAAATGTGTGATCTAATATTTTATGTAGCTATCAAGTGTTTTTCTGATATTTTGTGTATTATAAAAAATACTGAAAGTCTCTGAACGACAAAAAAAATTGAAAGTCAAAAAATAAAAAACATTTTCATCATATCATTTAAATGTTGCTCATACGTCATGTTGAATAATATTCGTCGAATGTATGAAGAAGTTCTGTCATTTGGGTTTTATGGAAATGTACTGAATGAAGCGTTAAAATGTACTTTTTAAATGGCGAATGCACTTTTTTCGACATAACATGAAAAAATTACTTGAAATTTACAATAATTTAAAAAAACTTAAACCTTTTTACAAAAGAAGGAGGCTTAACAGAGGACGTTAATCGTATCTGAAAATCTGTTTCTACTTTATAAGGGCAACAGTTAATATTGACGATGAAAAGAACACTTTGAGGGTAACTTGAAGGGAGTTTCACTATATCTGATGCTAAGAAGATTTTGAACTCTTAGCAAAAACTATTCCAGCTATACAAAGAGTATCAAAGGATTTATTTTTTACAAAACTCTGAAAATGATAGCTTATTCTAATTGTAATACTTCCCTCAACTGATATTACGTGCAAATTTGTCATGATATTGTTATATCAAAAAAAGTTGGACATTTGGTGACCCCTTATTTAAAATTTTAAATTTGAACTAAATATATAGGCATACGATTGATATATTTGGTTAGCAAATTTTAAATTTAGGTCTGCTAATGAGAATTCACTAAATTTTTATTTAGATTTTTGCACGCTGTACACGATTCTGGGCTCTAAATTTGTCTATCATATATGATTTTTTCAGAAAAATTGGTTGCCATTTTGTTAACACTTATCCCGGAGCCCTAGCACCTGTCTCAAATTGAAGCTTATCATATCTTTTTTGACACAAATAAACTAAAAATTAATCAAAGCAGACCTTAAAAGCATAGGATTTAGAGATTGACAGTACAGGTTGCAATATAGACCAATCCATCCAGGAAACGTTTTTTTTTTAATAAAAAAAAAACAAAATTTCACACTATATACGCTTAGAAAATAAATAAAAATTAAATGTTCTATTCACAACTACTTAACAAATCAAGCCATGTTTAACATATTTATATTCAAATTGTACATTTTTACTTATCATCTAAGCTGCATAGATTAATTGCATTATTATGGCTGCATTTGGCATCAGCTTTATTGTAAGTGCAGCACAGCTTGCTCAAAGCACAAAAATTAAGTAATATCTGTAATTTGTATTATCCGCTTAAAAGTATTGCAGCGCCGCAGGTTAAAGTATAAAAAACCAAAAAGAATCAAAAAACTCTTTTTATCTCATTCTTTGCGCACTTCCAAATTATACAGCTTTCAGCACCAACAACGTTGTCAGTTCTTCATTGTCTACTTAGCTTGTTAAACTGCTGCTGCAATTATATTATGCAGCATGGACAGCACGCAGCAAAAGCTTTTGTTAATTATTTTCTTTTCAAAAGTTGAGTAAAGTGAAAAGTTTTCTTTGCGTTAATTTCTTAAAGCATAATTTTGAGCGTTGATAAAAGCAAAAGCAAAAATTTAACTATGCCTTTGAGTGCACTTCTATTGCTGCAAGAGTATGCAAGTGAAGCTATAGTGACAGCAAAATCACTTATTTTCGTTGGAATACATAGCTAAAAAGGCATTCGCCAAATAAGTTTCAATTTAAAAAGTTTTCAACGAAATAAACTTATGCTTTGTTTTAAGTTTGTTTGATTAGATATTTACGATTTTCTCTAATTTGCAAAAAAGTTTTCGCAAATGGCGCTAGAAAACATTAAATGTTTCTCATACGACATGTGCAACTACCAATGAGATCACTACGTCAATAAGACTCTAAAGCAACATTAGCAGTAAATTTTTATAAAATCCAAGTATTTATGTAATTTTTTCGTGGCTTCCAAAAGCAGTCAAAATTTGTGTGTCTTAAGCTGTTTCTGTTAAACTTGTTTCATTTTTAAAATTATGCATACTTGAGATCTTCTCATAACTTTATACCGATATAAATTTTGGCCTTATTGCTTCAAAGCTTTTATGCACTAATTCATGCTATACAATAATATATAGTTTTAATAAATGGCTGCGAAAATATGCAGCTATAACATAAAATAAAAAATTAACATGAGTAATTGTCTGGTCGTAAAACTAAAAATTTTGAACAAAAGACTCGCATTCGTCAAATAATGCTTTGTAGCTCATGCATAAAGTAAACCTGCTTCTTCAGTTGCTGCTATAAATTGCACTACAAACTATTTTGTACAAAGCATAATTTTGAAAAACGTTTTTTTTTTTCAATTAAAGTGGAAAAAAAGTTGCGCTTTCCAACATTTTACCACAAAACGTGTAGCTAACATAAATCATGAAATTTATTAGACACAAGTGCGAGTATCTTTCACAATGTGTTCTATAACAGGTCAAATGGCTGGTGGTTGCTTATAAGAATTTTTGCAATTTTTTGTTTCGCAACGTCGTAGTGAATATTGTGTTCGAGCGAAATATTTTGAAAATGCAATATTGCTTATTTTACATTTTTGGGTTTCACATTTTTAGATTTTTTATTGCGTGCAGCTATCTGTCACAAACTGACATTTCGTGTTTACATGTCAAAATGAGAAAAGAGTTAGTAGTGCAGCATTCAGACAACTAGCTAAAAATCTTTCCCACATGTACTTTTTTTTTTGTAGAAGAGCAGCAACTTTATAGTAGGAAATGAAAAAAACGGAAAAAAAACAACTGTCTGAAATCAGCGAAAACTTGTGGCAATGCTGTAAGTCAGTAACTTGTACAAAGTGAAATACGCGCAATGACGGCAACGGCGTGTAATAATCATCTGTCATGTCACGACAGACAGACGGACAAGAATAAGCAAGAAAGCGCAAAGAATTGAAAGAAGCGAACATTTTAAAATGTCTTGTTCTATTAGAGTGACCAACATTTTGAACATTTTTATTTGATTTATTTCAGCAAAAGTTGTGCTATAGTTGCTGTTTGTTTAAGATTCGTAAACAGCCAATTTAAAAACTGCTTGAGGAATAGCAATTGTTTTACAAGTAAACAGGTATAAAAATTTCTAAGAAACAATTCTAATCGTATGTGCACACGGACTTATATTTTCGACCCCTGAAGAAGCCTGAATCTAACGGGTGAAACGTCGCACAGTGGCGTCTTTTGCGATATCGCGTTGCTAAAATCATAACTTTTGAACGAGTAAAGATATTTGAGTAAAGTTTTTTGATTTTGGTAAATTCTGTAGATATGACATATATAAGATTCAGGTTTGAGGCTTAGCTATAAATACTTTTAAAAAGAGGTGAAAGTCAAAATTTCGAAATTTTTGGTTTTTAGTGGCATGAATTCATAAAAAAAACTTTTTTTGTATAAATTTTAGTGCGCTTTATTCAATTAATGAACTTTAAATAATTTAAAAATTTTTTAAATACTTTTTAAAAAAAAAAAATTTTTTTAATTTTTACTAATTCATTCAAATGCATTTATTTTTTTTATCTCTTAACATAATTTATAAACAGTCTTTCTCAAAGGCTAGAAAAGTTTTAAAAAAAGGGTTACAATAATAAATTAAGTAATTTCCTTAAAAAATCAACAACAATCTACAATTCTATAAAAATATCATCATTATTTTGGATATCTAAGAAGCTTTAAACAGTACTACAGAATTTATCAGTCAGTTCTTTTCATGACCTAACGTGCCTAAGTGATGAAATCAAAGGGTCTGAAGATGCTGAAAGTATATTGAACAAGTCCTCATTCTGTCGAATACGTGAAATTTTACATGTATTGCTATATCTGTACTTCTTATAATCTTTGTTTTTAGACTCTTGGGCTTCTTCTGATAATTCTCCTATGGGTAAGGCTTGATAATTGATAATTTGTCCACTATGAGCTAAGGTATTATGGACAGAGGGGGTCAGTAATTTTTGGCTGTATTTATGTTCTAATATGTCTGCAGTTTCCTTTGTATACTTTTCAAATTTTTCTACTTTAACGGGTTCTCTATATGATAGTACGTTTAAAATAACTTGTAATCTTTTTATCACGTCCTCATCGACTCCCGTTATTTCTGAAGTTGTTTCTGGTTTCTCAAAAAATCGCCTTGCTGTGTTTCCGCCATATCTACTATAATACGCAATTTTTCTCGAAATTGATCTTGTATTATTTTTTTCTTAACTTTTGGACTGAGTTATTGAGCCTTAAAATTTGACTTTTATACAAATACAGGTACAAAATATTGTGCTACAAACCTCAAACATAATACTTGTTCAGCGAAAAAATTTAACTACCTAATAAGCTAAATTCCTTGTCTGATATCTACCGTAATAAGACAGGTCTCTATAAAGTTGGCCTGCACTAGAGTTCACTGTTATCAGAAGTGCATCTACCTGTTATCTATACAAAAAATACAGCTTTATTATATTTGACATTAAGAGTACTAGATATTTTTAAATTGCATTAAAAACTTAGATATAAATATCTTAGGCAAGTATTACTATTTCGCTATACAAAAGCAAATTTTCTTAAAAAGAGTGAAATGATTTGGAAAAAGTGACAAATCAAGCGTTTTGGAGGTGGGGTAAAGCCCATATTATATGGACAGAAGTTTTCTAGGTACTCTTTACATATGCGTCAAATAGTTTTGGAAATAGGAAGAATAAATTAAGAAAGGGGCGTGGTAACGTCCATACTTACAATTTTTAATTTATTTTGAGTGATGTCTATATTCGCTAAAAACATTCTATCAAATTCAGATTAACAATTTCCAAGTCAAAATATCATAGACTGAAAATCGTCATCACACAACAAATTCAGTTTTATGCATATCATGTCACATAAGTAGCTACAACTTCTAAATGGGCAAATATATGCAGGTAAGACCTATATAATTTTTGTTGGCAGATATGTCAACTATAATTTCTCATTCAGCAATTCTTGATTGACATTGATTTGTGGATTATACGCCAAGGTAAATTTGAAAAACTATGCTAAAAACGACCTTTTTCGAAAAATTCATGAAAATTACTAACTAAAATTTTTTTTCTACATCTTGTGAAAATTATTTATTTTAAAATACCTTAAATTCAGAGAGCGTACTTCAAATTCCTATGTTTTTTCAAACTTTTGAAATTTTCCATTTTTAATATTGCGAAAAATGTAAAAAAAATGCTATTTTAATGAAGGATAAAAAGTTATCCAACTTTGAGCACCCATAAAAACCAAAAAACTTGTCACAAATCAAAAAAGTTTTCGGTTTTAAAACCTTTGGTCAATTATCTTTTAAATAAAAAAAAAAAAGTTTCGAAAATCAGAAATCGAAAATTTGATTTTAGCAATCACTTTTTGAAAATGGAGCCACTGTGCGTCGGGTAAAATGTTTTAAAAAAATTTTGTTTTTTAATTCACCACCACAAAGCCCAAAAAAGCTCAAGAAAAAAATTTTTGAAGTAATTATCATCAACAAAAAAATATATTGGTCAAAATAAAATCTACATTTATTTATTTCTGCCGAATTTGGTTAATTTAAATTACTCACTCACTATGTTGAGTGGAAAATTTTATTTTTTTTTATTTAATTAGTTTTGTTGCAACTAAGGGCTTTTATTTTTAATAAATATTTTATTTAATATGTTTGATATAAGCACATGAGTTTCAGAAATGGCCTGAATATGAAAATTAGTGAAGTTATTTCAGGTAAAATTTTTTACCAATTGAATAAGTGTGAGGTCTTTCCTTCAATATAAGCTTCTTAACTTAGTTTGCTAAAAGTCATGGTGATAAAGTTAAAGATTTGAATGCGACAAAGAAATGGTAGTTACAAAAGTCTAATATTTTTAAGTATTTCAACTATACATAATTAATCAATTATTTTTTTTTTTAAATGGTCACTTTAAGATATTTCAATGTAAGTGCCTCTACTTTTGTCATTGAATAAATCTTATCTTTAAGATAAATACTACGCATACATCATGTTCAGCTAAAATAGTAATTTTTATTTCAATAAAATATTGAATAATTCTTAAAATTTTTAATAACTGATAGTAGCTGATAATTGCATAATTGCAAGCAGTAAAACAAAAACCCTAGCTAGCAAACTTTCCAAGCCACATTGAAAAAAACAGCTTTTCGATTGGGCAACATTGTAAACATAAGAAAATCTGCACTCAGACATGAAAACTAACCAGCATCTTTTTGTGCTTATCGTGTTTTGTTTTCAAATATTTACTCTAGCTACGTCGCAAACATATTATTGTGTCATTTTATTTCTGCGCTATGGTTCATGATCTGCACAACGCTTCCTGAGCAATGTTTTTATTGTTCACCTTGCTTTTGTGGTTATCTTACAGCATTATAACATAAAAGAATAATTTCGCATTATATCATACGAAACTTTATTCCTCTCAGCTAAAACTTAAATGTTTTAAATGTTTATTGTTTTTGTGCATAATCCAATAGGACCTACGAAATCGACAAATATGTACCATATGGATTGTCTGTTCGACGATGTTGAACAATAAGTGATATGTAAACAAAAAAACGTATAATGCGTTTTAGAATTATAAAAATATTATTGTGCAAAATCATGAGTTACAATAGTTACTATGCATTTCAAAATTATAATTTTTTTTGCTTCTCAAAGCCAAAAACTTAAAAATTCTGCTGCAAAAAAAATAAGAGAAGGAATGTTTCCTTTGATTAAATAAACATAATTACATTTCAAGGCATTTATAAGTTCATAAAAACTTATCATTATTCACTTGCTTGCCAATATCGAAGCTGAGATTTTAGTGTTTAAGTTTCAATTATTTGCAATTAACATGACGTATGAGCAATATTTTTTAATTATGTCTCTGAAATTGTGAGGTTTTTCAGAAGCTTTTGAGCAGTCATAGCAAGATTAACAGAAATAAATTTTAAAATCGGCTCTTTGCTAACAAAGCAGCTGCAATTTAAGACTTGAAAATGAACGCAAAGCAGACATGTTTTGAAGAGCAGAACTTAGAAATTTTTCAATCATATACCGATACCGCTCTTCATTTACGGATACAGCACTTCCATCTTCATTTTCGAAGCAGTAAGGCCCAATGATGTTTTCAGATGTAATGCCGTACCATAGTGTACACCTAATTGGGTGCAATTGACGTTCATGAATTTTCAGAACCTCAGAACTTGCAGTTCTGTTTGTTAACAAAGCCATTCAAATGAAAATGAGCTTCATCACTCATAATCAAGTTTTCAACAGATTTTCTTTGCGTTAAAATAATTAATCGCTGATTTAAATAATAAAATTCTATTATTCTGGTTCTCTGTTCAGTTTTGAATCTCTCCATTATTTATTCCCCGGGTGTTATTTATATAATCTGAAAAAAAAAAATAAAAAAAAAATATATAAACGAAAAAGTTATTAAATTTTTTAACCCCATGGTGACTTTTGGCCCACGCTGTATATATATAAATATATCAAGTATCATATAAAACGTTTTATATATGGGCATTTCCACGAAAACTGAAGCTTTTGTCCCGTGCGACACCTTGGTTTTTTGCAATTATCTTAAAAACGAAAAATTGCCCAAATTCAACCTTAGCACCAATTATAAAGCTAATTAGGAGCTACATATAAGTAAACCCTATTGTAAGAATAAAAATACCTTTTTTTTGACTTTTTTTTACTTTAAATGTGTCTACGGTCGAACGGTATCAATGGAAATGCCCATATCGTTGTTTTCTTAACTACTAAGGGTTTAACTTTTTTTTATAAATTAAATTCAAATATTATTTTGCGGTCATCAAGCTTTAAGTATATTTTTTCAATAATTCGAAATTTGAGTTATTGATCGTTGTGGTGCTAACACGATTTACTTGAGCAATTATGTTGCAGATACATACATCGTTTTTACATAATTTTTAAATTTTAGCTAAATTTTCGATACGGCATAGAATGCATAGTGAAGCATCCCAAAATAACATTTTTTATTATTATATTATTATTTTTAAAATGACTTAAGTTGTTTGTACACTACTTACATCGCAACGAGAACTTAAAACAAAACCTATAGAAAACTAAGCAAAAAATTTTCATTTCGCTTAACATGACAAAGTGAATTTTAAATAAAGTAAACTTTTTACTGTGTATCAAATAAATACCGCTAATAAATTTTAACGCATTGCTGCTGTTTTTAGGCGCACAGAATAAAATGCAACGCAAACACACACAAAAAAAAACCCCGGCAACGACAAAAAACCAACAATGTATTATGTTTTATATTTTGTCATATAGCTCAAGCTGCTTGAGTTTTGCATTCCCTCAACTCATGATGATAATTTCTATAGCATTTTGCTATTCCATAATAAAAAAAGAACAGCGAAATCTTTTTTGCTGCTACTGCAGGCTGTTTTCTCGCTCACTGGTACTGTTGTCGTTGCTGCTGCTTTTGTTGTTACAACAGTCCCTTGTCAACTAAAGGACTCACAAGTAAATGTACAAAAACTTTAGAAAAAAAAATGCCATTAATGTTGTTCACTTTTTTGTGAAGTAATTTTTTTATTTCATTTTTTTTTTTCTGTTGCATACTTTTAGAAGCTGTTGTAAATTTTGAGCGCCATTTATATTGCAGTTAGTAAAATGCAGCATAACGAAAACAAACAAAAAGCTATAAAATTGCATAAAAAACTGCTTAATGCAATGTAGTAAAAAGTTAAAGCGCACTAAAGTATGCAGTTAAATTTTTTGTTGAAATCTTTTTAGAAAATGTTTTGCATTATTTTTGGTGGGAGAAGCCAGAAGATTATTTTTTTTTTGTGCTAACAGTCCAAAAGTGCATTAGCAAACAAATTTAAAATATTTCACGGCAGATTTCGCAACATAATTTTTGTATGACAACGCAGCAGTTACGTTTTAAACTTATATTTTACTATGGATAACATAAATAATTAAAAACTACGCTTCGAAGTTGTATCAGAAATTCGATTTTTGAGTTTTAAATTGTATATAATGTGACATATGCGTGATCTTTCATCATAAGATAACTGATTTTAAATTATGTATTATAATAAAGTGCCTTAATTTATACAAAAATAATAAACGAAAACCAAAATCTTAATTGCATGAGTAAAGAAAATGTATGTTAAAAAATGTATGACATTATATGGCAAAAGTCAAAAAAAAAAAACAATGTACTGCATATGCTCTTGAGCTAGGTGATTGTCTGAAAGCCAACGGCTTACGTATGCCAGTGAAGTACTATAAATTCACATTAAATTGTAATTTAAAAATATATTTCACTTTCTTTTTAAAGCTCACGTGCGACATCGCGTTGAAAGAAATATTTTACCATTAAGCTTCACACCGTCACTGCAGACCGCTGCCGTTTGCGCCTAGTTTTATGCAATGTGAAAACTTTGCTCATAGAACTTCAGTTTTATTATATGTATGATATGTGCTGATTTTTTTGGTCTTCACTATCACATATGCCATATGCATATGTATGTCATATATTGTTTAGTTCAGCTAAAATTGAGAATATTTCCAAGATGCTCTGAACGTGCTGCTGCAACAGTATCAGCGTACTTTCATGACTACAACAAAGTCATATACTCGTACTTTACACTGTATGAGTGTCATTTTTTATGATTTCGACGTTTTACTGCATTGCAGCTGTGTTTGAATTCTTTCTTCGTGTAACTGTGTTGGTGCTCTTCTTTTTTTTCGGTAAGGTCTTGTTAAGCCCTCAGTTATGTTTGAAGTTTTATATCGTAACATTTAATAAATATAAGGCCAAGGTAGAATGTTAAAAGCATTAATATTGGAAATATATTTTTTGTACAAAATTTCCCATAAATCAAGCCTTAGTCGTATTATAACTTCTTCTTGACATCCATTATTGTAAGACGTGCATATATAAGTAATGTTAACAAAGGTGATATAAAGTGAAAAGTGAATAGATATGGGCATTTCCGCCAAAAGGCCAACCATAACAGAAAAATTAAAAGATTTTATAAAAGTGTTACTATCTGACATTATCTAAGGAAAATATTCAAATTTTGTTAATTTAAACAATTTACACCAGAATTCATTTATCACATTGAGCAAACCACCTGCAAACTTGCATAAATGCAGTTTCTCTTTTTTTGTAATATTGAATAGTATTTTGCCCTATTATTTAAATGTGTTTGAGAAGATATAAATCATGATAGTCTTTTCGAAAAATCTCTCTTCCAACGTCAATTAGCTAAAATCAATGCAAAAACATCAAACAATCTCTATTAACTGTAAAATTTTAACGTGCTTAAGTTCATGTTCTAAAGTCACAAACAACATAGAAAAACATCATATGTTCTCATTTCAAAATTGATAACAGCAGCAAGTGTGTTAAAATTTTTGCACGAACAGAGTTTTATGTACATAATTAAAAAAAAAAAAAACGAGTACCAAAAAAATAAAATTTTAAATTTTTGGAGCTGTTTGAAGTTGGTCATGTTCGCAAAATAAGTGTAATAAATATGCAGCTGAAAACGGTTAAACCAGCTATTAACTGCCTTAACACAACATAATCGCATCATTTTTTTTTGTTTGTTGGAAAGGTTGTGAAGAGAAGTAGGAACATGTAAACTTTTTCTTTCAATAGAAGATGGTGCCACGCCCCTAACGGGAAAAACATTAAATGTTTCTCATACGACATGTGCAACTACCAATGAGATCACTACGTCAATAAGACTCTAAAGCAACATTAGCAGTAAATTTTTATAAGTGAGACGAATTTATGTCATTTTTTCGTGGCTACCAAAAGCAGTCAAAATTTGTGTGTCTTAAGCTGTTTCTGTAAAACTTGTTTTATTTTTAAAATTATGCATACTTGAGATCTTCTCATAACTTTTTACCGATATGAATTTTGGCCTTATTGCTTCAAAACTTTTATGCACTAATTCATGCTATACAATAATATATAGTTTTAATAAATGGCTGCGAAAATATGCAGCTATAACATAAAATAAAAAATTAACATGAGTAATAGTCTGGTCATAAAACTAAAAATTTTAAACAAAAGACTCTCATTCGTCAAATAATGCTTTTTCACAATGTAGCTCATGCATAAAGAAAACTTGCTTCTTCACTTGCTGCTATAAATTGCACTACAAACTATTTTGTACAAAGCATAATTTTGAAAAACGTTTTTTTTTTTTCAATTAAAATGGAAAAAAAGTTGCGCTTTCCAACATTTTACCACAAAACGTGTAGCTAACATAAATCATGAAATTTATTAGACACAATTGCGAGTATCTTTCACAATGTGTTCTATAACAGGTCAAATGGCTGGTGGTTGCTTATAAGAATTTTTGCAATTTTTTGTTTTGCAACGTCGTAGTGAATATTGTGTTCGAGCGAAAAATTTTGAAAATTCAATATTGCTTATTTTACATTTTTGGGTTTCACATTTTTACATTTTTTATTGCGTGCAGCTATCTGTCACAAACTGACATTTCGTGTTTACATGTCAAAATGAGAAAAGAGTTAGTAGTGCAGCATTCAGACAACTAGCTAAAAATCTTTCCCACATGTACTTTTTTTTTGTAGAAGAGCTGCAACTTTATAGTAGGAAATGAAAAAAAAAACGGAAAAAAACAACTGTCTGAAATCAGCGAAAACTTGTGGCAACGCTGTAAGTCAGTAACTTGTACAAAGTGAAATACGCGCAATGACGGCAACGGCGTGTAATAATCATCTGTCATGTCACGACAGAAAGACGGACAAGAATAAGCAAGAAAGCGTAAAGAATTGAAAAAGCGAACATTTTAAAATGTCATGTTCTATTAGAGTGACCAACATTTTGAACATTTTTATTTGATTTATTTTAGCTAAAGTTGTGGTAAAGTTGCTGTTTGTTTGAGATTCGTAAACAGCCAATTTAAAAACTGCTTGAGGAAAAACAATTATTTTACGAGCGGATTTATATTTTTATCCAGAAATGGTTTAACAGTCTATTTCTTAGCTCTAACAGCTTGAGAAGTTTTATCACGTTTATTGAGTAAAAGATTCACAAGTCGACTTTGGGTTTGTTTAAATTATGAACTAAATTTATTTCTATCGAATTTGGTTAATTTTAAGTTACTCAAATGAGATGTCAAGCGAAATAATTTATTTTTTATTTAATTAGTTTCGATGCAACTAAGGGCTTTTATGCTTGATATTAACACATAAATTTCAAAAATGTCCTGAATATGAAAATGAATACTTAATAACTATCAACTGTTTTCAAATTCATTTTAATTTAAATTATTTCATGTAAAATTGTTTAACAATTAAATAAGTGTGAGGCCTTTCCTTCAATGTAAGTTCTAAGCTTAATTTGCTAAAAGTCATGATGATAAAGGAAAAGATTTGAATGCGATTAATGCGATAAATAATTGTTGTAAAAATCTAATATTTTTAAATATTTTAACTATATATAATTAATCATAAGTTTTTTATATGGTCACTTTAAGAAATTTCAATGCAAGTGCATCTACTTTTGTAATCTAATGTTTCAGCGGGCAGTCAGAATTTTCAAGAAATCAATTTTTTTTTGCATTTTCTCAAAGTATTATATCTTAAAGATATATTGTGAAAATTTTCAGTCAATCCGACAATTGCTTATAGAGTTATTCGGCAATAACCAAAAGGCTCTCTCTATCTCTCATTCATGTGTTTCTCGTCAGTCTGTGTGCTGTAGTTGAACTTTTAAAGCATTTTTCTTAAAACTATGTTTTCGAAACTGGTGACCACTGTAACTCGAAAACCGCTCGATATATTGCAATGAAATCAACACAGTTTTTGAAAAACATAAAAAGCTAGTGTCTGCAAGAAGAATTTTTTTTTTAATATCGATTTTTTTATGATTGTTGGAATTTTCCCGAAAATCAGGAGATAAATTTCCTGTGGCCGCCATTTTGTTGATTTAAAAAAAAAAATTGATCTGACACTACATTACTTATTTAAATATCTAATTTTTCATATCCGATTGATTTTAAACGATTTTCCAAGGGTTTGTGATGGTCAAGGCACTCCGTATGGGACAAGGTCCAACACAGCCACCTAAAACTTTTTTTTTTAAAAATTTTTTTTTTTAACTGGCGTCAAGTCAAGTTGAAACATAATACAATGATGCCATACCATCACTTTTATTAAATAAATTAAATTAAAAAAATTATTGAAAATTATCTATTTTTGACGCGTTCCCCTTAAGTTAAATATTACGCATACGTCATGTTTAGCTAAAATAGATTTTTAAGTAATTTTTATTTCAATAAAAAATTGAATAATTCTTAAAATTTTTAAAAACTGATAGTAGCTAATAATTGAATAATTGCAAGCAGTCAAACAAAAACCCATTTATACGCTAGCAAACTTTCCAAGCCACATTGAAAAAAACAGCTTTTCGATTGGGGCAACAATGTAAACATAAGAAAATCTGCACTCAGACATGAAAACTAACCGGCATCTTTTTGTGCTTATCGTGTTTTGTTTTCAAATGTATACTCTAGCTACGTCGCAAAAATATTATTGTGTCATTTTGTTTCTGCGCAATGGTTCATGATCTGCACAACGCTTCCTGAGCAATGTTTTTATTGTTTACCTTGCTTTTGTGGTTATCTTACAGCATTATAACATAAAAGAATAATTTCGCATTATATCATAAGAACTTTATTCCTCTCAGCTAAAACTTAAATGTTTTTAATGTTTAATGTTTTTGTGCATAATGCAACAGGAGCTACGAAATCGACAAATATGTCTATTCGACGATGCTGACCAATAAATTATATGTAAACAAAAAATGTATAATGTCTTTAAGAATTATAAAAATACCAGATTATGAATTTCAATAATTATTATGAATCTTAAGATTATAATTTTTTTTTTTTTTTTGCTTTTTAAAGGTTAAAAATTTTTTAAAGTTTTGCTGCGATAAATAATGAAGAGTAAATATATTTCCTTTGAGCGGCCATTAAACAAACGTACTTAATTACATTTCAAGGCATTTATAAGTTCATAAAAATGTATCGATATTTACTGGCTTGCCTATATCGAAGCTGAGATTTTAGTGTTTAAGGTTCAAATATTTTCATTTAATTTGAGTAATATATTTTTAATTATGTCTCTAAAATTGAAACGTTTTTTAGAAGCTTTTGATCAGTCATGGCAAGATTAAAAAAAATAAATTTTAAAATCGGTTCTTTGCTAAAATAGCAGCTGCAATTTAAAACTTGAAAATTCAATTTTTTCATATATTTTGTAGTATGCAAAGCAGTATTTTTACGTTGTAAAAATTAGAATTATTTTAATTTTGTTCAAAATCTACAGCAACGACTATCGAGATATAAAAATTTTTTTAATTTGATCTGTTACTGAGATAATAATTTGCAAAAAGTTTGTATATCAAGTATCATATAAAACGTTTTATATATCATTGCTTGTTAAACTTTTTTTTAAATTAAATTGAAAGAATTATTTAACGGCCAAGAAGCTCTAAGTATATTTTTTGAATATTTCGAAATTTGAGTTATTGATCATTGTGTTGCTAACACGTTTTTACGTGAGCAATTATATTGCAGTTACATACACCATTTTCACATAATTTTTAAATTTTAATCAAATTTGCGATACGGCATATTGTCCCAAAATAACACTTCTATTGTATTTGATAAGACTTAAGTTATTTATACTCTACTTACATCGCAACGAGAATTTCAAACAAAACCTATAGAAAACTAAGCAAAAAATTTGCATTTCGTTTAAAATGACAAAGTGAATTTTAAATAAAGTAAACTTTTTACTGTGTATCAAATAAATACCGCTAATAAATTTTAACGCATTGCTGCTGTTTTTAGGCGCACAGAATAAAATGCAATGCAAACACACACAAAAAAAAACCCCGGCAACGACAAAAAACCAACAATGTATTATGTTTTATATTTTGTCATATAGCTCAAGCTGCTTGAGTTTTGCATTCCCTCAACTCATGATGATAATTTCTATAGCATTTTACTATTCCATAATAAAAAAAAAAAACAGCAAAATCTTTTTTGCTGCTACTGCAGGCTGTTTTTTCGCTCACTGGTACTGTTGTCGTTGCTACTGCTTTTGTTGTTACAGCAGTCCCTTGTCAACTAAAGGACTCACAAGTAAATGTACAAAAACTTTAGAAAAAAAAAAATGCCATTAATGTTGTTCACTTTTTTGTGAAGTAATTTTTTTATTTTATTTTTTTTTCTGTTGCATACTTTTAGAAGCTGTTGTAAATTTTGAGCGCCATTTATATTGCAGTTAGTAAAATGCAGCATAACGAAAACAAACAAAAAACTATAAAATTGCATAAAAAACTGCTTAATGCAATGTTGTAAAAAGTTAAAGCGCACTAAAGTATGCAGTTAAATTTTTTGTTGAAATCTTTTTAGAAAATGCTTGGCATTATTTTTGGTGGGAGAAGCCAGAAGATTATATTTTTTTTGTGCTAACAG
This sequence comes from Tricholauxania praeusta, assembly GCA_949775025.1. Lineage (NCBI taxonomy): Eukaryota > Metazoa > Arthropoda > Insecta > Diptera > Lauxaniidae > Tricholauxania > Tricholauxania praeusta. The sequence goes on along the minus strand of OX459030.1, from coordinate 112,753,807 downwards.
TCCAAAAGTGCATTAGCAAACAAATTTAAAATATTTCACGGCAGATTTCGCAACATAATTTTGGTATGACAACGCATCAGTTACCTTTTAAACTTATATTTTACTATGGATAACATAAATAATTAAAAACTACGCTTGCAAATTGCATCGAAAATTTGATTCTTGAGTTTTAAATTGTATAGGTATAATATGACATATGCGTGATTTTTCATCATAAGATAACTGATTTTAAATTATGTATTATAATAAAGTGCCTTAATTTATACAAAAATAATAAACGAAAACCAAAATCTTAATTGCATGAGTAAAGAAAATGTATGTTAAAAAATGTATGACATTATATGGCAAAAGTCAAAAAAAAAAAACAATGTACTGCATATGCTCTTGAGCTAGGTGATTGTCTGAAAGCCAACGGCTTACGTATGCCAGCGAAGTACTATAAATTCACATTAAATTGTAATTTAAAAATATATTTCACTTTCTTTTTAAAGCTCACGTGCGACATCGCGTTGAAAGAAATATTTTACCATTAAGCTTCACACCGTCACTGCAGACCGCTGCCGTTTGCGCCTAGTTTTATGCAATGTGAAAACTATGCTCATAGAACTTCAGTTTTATTATATGTTTGATATGTGCTGACTTTTTTGGTCTTCACTATCACATATGCCATATGCATATGTATGTCATATATTGTTTAGTTCAGCTAAAATTGAGAATATTTCCAAGATGCTTTGAACGTGCTGCTGCAACAGTATCAGCGTACTTTCATGACTACAACAAAGTCATATACTCGTATTTTACACTGCATGAGTGTCATTTTTTATGATTTCGACGTTTTACTGCATTGCAGCTGTGTTTGAATTCTTTATATGTGTAACTGTGTTGGTGCTCTTCTTTTTTTTCGGTAAGGTATTGTTAAGCCTTTAGTTATGTGTGAAGTTTTATATTGTAACATTTAATAAATATAAGGCCAAGGTACAATGTTAAAAGCATTAATATTGGAAATATATTTTTTGCACAAAATTTCCCATAAATCAAGCCTTAGTCGTATTATAACTTCTTCTTGACATCCATTATTGTAAGACGTGCATATATAAGTAATGTTAACAAAGGTGATATAAAGTGAAAAGTGAATAGATATGGGCATTTCCGCCAAAAGGCCAACCATAACAGAAAAATTAAAAGATTTTATAAAAGTGTTACTATCTGACATTATCTAAGGAAAATATTCAAATTTTGTTAATTTAAACAATTTACACCAGAATTCATTTATCACATTGAGCAAACCACCTGCAAACTTGCATAAATGCAGTTTCTCTTTTTTTGTAATATTGAATAGTATTTTGCCCTATTATTTAAATGTGTTTGAGAAGATATAAATCATGATAGTCTTTTCGAAAAATCTCTCTTCCAACGTCAATTAGCTAAAATCAATGCAAAAACATCAAACAATCTCTATTAACTGTAAAATTTTAACGTGCTTAAGTTCATGTTCTAAAGTCACAAACAACATAGAAAAACATCATATGTTCTCATTTCAAAATTGATAACAGCAGCAAGTGTGTTAAAATTTTTGCACGAACAGAGTTTTATGTACATAATTAAAAAAAAAAAAAACGAGTACCAAAAAAATAAAATTTTAAATTTTTGGAGCTGTTTGAAGTTGGTCATGTTCGCAAAATAAGTGTAATAAATATGCAGCTGAAAACGGTTAAACCAGCTATTAACTGCCTTAACACAACATAATCGCATCATTTTTTTTTGTTTGTTGGAAAGGTTGTGAAGAGAAGTAGGAACATGTAAACTTTTTCTTTCAATAGAAGATGGTGCCACGCCCCTAACGGGAAAAAACATTTTCACGGCTATGAACCAAGTTGATGAAATTTTGCTTGGAGATAGATTGAATCTTAAGAAATATTATTAAAAACTCTGATTCTTTAAAGACGGCGCACAGTGGCTCCTTTTTCAAGAAGTGATTGCTAAAATCAAATTTTCGGTTTCTGATTTTCGAAACTTTTTTTTTTTTTATTTAAAAGATAATTGACCAAAGGCTCTAAAACCGAAAACTTTTTTGATTTATGACAAGTATTTTGGTTTTTATGGGTGCTCAAAGTTGGATAACTTGTTATCGTTCATTAAAATAGCATTTTTTTACATTTTTCGCAATATTAAAAATAGAAAAGTTCAAAAGTTTGAAAAAACATGGGAATTTGAAGTATGCTCTCAGAATTTATGGTATTTCAAAATAAATAATTTCCACAAGATGAAGAAAAAAAAATTTTAGTTAGTAATTTTCATGAATTTTTTAAAAAATGTCGTTTTTAGCATAGTTTTTCAAATTTACCTTGGCCTATAATCCACAAATCAATGTCAATCAAGGATTGGCGAATGAAAAATTATAGTTGACATATCTGCCAATAAAAATCATATGGGTCTTGCCTGCATATATTTGCCCATTTAGAAGTTATAGCTACTTATGTGACATGATATGCATAAAACTGAATTTGTTGTGTGATGACGATTTTCAGTCTATGATATTTTGACTTGGAAATTGTGAATCTGAATTTGATAGAATGTTTTTAGCGAATATAGACATCACTCAAAATAAATTAAAAATTTTAGGTATGGACGTTACCACGCCCCTTTCTTAATTTATTCTTCCTATTTCCAAAACTATTTGACGCATATGTAAAGAGTACCTAGAAAACTTCTGTCCATATAATATGGGCTTTACCCCACCTCCAAAACGCTTGATTTGTCACTTTTTCCAAATCATTTCACTCTTTTTAAGAAAATTTGCTTTTGTATAGTGAAATAGTAATACTTGCCTAAGATATTTATATCTAAGTTTTTAATGCAATTTAAAAATATCTAGTACTCTTAATGTCAAATATAATAAAGCTGTATTTTTTGTATAGATTACAGGTAGATGCACTTCTGATAACATTGAACTCTAGTGCAGGCCAACTTTATAGAGACCTTATTAGGTAGTTCAATTTTTTCGCTGAACAAGTATTATGTTTGAGGTTTGTAGCACAATATTTTGTACCTGTATTTGTATAAAAGTCAAATTTTAAGGCTCAATAACTCAGTCCAAAAGTTAAGAAAAAAATAATACAAGATCAATTTCGAGAAAAATTGCGTATTATAGTAGATATGGCGGAAACACAGCAAGGCGATTTTTTGAGAAACCAGAAACAACTTCAGAAATAACGGGAGTCGATGAGGACGTGATAAAAAGATTACAAGTTATTTTAAACGTACTATCATATAGAGAACCCGTTAAAGTAGAAAAATTTGAAAAGTATACAAAGGAAACTGCAGACATATTAGAACATAAATACAGCCAAAAATTACTGACCCCCTCTGTCCATAATACCTTAGCTCATAGTGGACAAATTATCAATTATCAAGCCTTACCCATAGGAGAATTATCAGATGAAGCCCAAGAGTCTAAAAACAAAGATTATAAGAAGTACAGATATAGCAATACATGTAAAATTTCACGTATTCGACAGAATGAGGACTTGTTCAATATACTTTCAGCATCTTCAGATCCTTTGATTTCATCACTTAGGCACGTTAGGTCACGAAAAGAACTGACTGATAAATTCTGTAGTACTGTTTTAAATTTCTTAGATATACAAAATAATGATGATATTTTTATAGAATTGTAGATTGTTGTTGATTTTTTAAGGAAATTACCTAATTTATTACTGTAACCCCATTTTTTAAAACTTTTCTAGCCTTTGAGAAAGACTGTTTATAAATTATGTTAAGAGATAAAAAAATAAATGCATATGAATGAATTAGTAAAAATTAAAAAATTTTTTTTTTAAAAAAGGATTTAAAAATTTTTTAATGTTCATTAATTGAATAAAGCGCACTAAAATTTGTACAAAAAAAAAATTTTTTTTATGAATTCATACCACTAAAAACCAAAAATTTCGAAATTTGGGCTTTCACCTCTTTTTAAAAGTATTTATAGCTAAGCCTCAAACCTGAATCTTATATATGTCATATCTACAGAAATAACCAACCAAAATCGAAAAACTTTACTCAAACATCTTTACCCGTTCAAAAGTTATGATTTTAGCAACGCGAAATCGCAAAAGGCGCCACTGTGCGGCGTGGTATCGCTCCAACTAGGAAAAAACGGTATCATAGCTGAGCCAGTACACTGATTTTGATGAAATTTGGTATGTAGATAGATTGAAACTTGAGTAAAAATTAATTTTTTTTGGTGGGCGGTGCCACGCTTCTTACAAGAGAAAATGTTTTAACAGCAAATAGAATAGTTTCATATTATTTAAACTCATTTAAAACCACACCTTTTTAAAATCAAAAATCATCGAATTTGTGTATTTCGTTTTTATGAAAAGAACATAAGATACTTATAAAATATGAAAAAATACAAAAAAAAAATTAATCAGTAGGTTTTTGAGGCTGTTTCCAAGCGGGTACAATGGCAGAATATATTAGCATTCTTTCGATTCAACTCATTAAAACTAGGAAAGCACACAAGTGTTTTGCACTGAAAATTAAGTGTAAACTTTTTACTTTAATTTTAATTTTTAAAAGCCTTATGAACACTGATATCCTCAAAATACGCAAAATTGATAAGGAAGTATCAAAAAAAAGCAAAATATTGAAAAACGTCATTCGTTTTCCCTTCTACGTGTGGTTTTTAAATACTGATTGTATAATGAAATTGCGCAATAACCTTTGCAAAATTTTTTTTTCTGATTGAATTTACAGCTATTTAAATGTTCTGTACCCAAGCGGGTACAATGACTGTAAATGGGTTAATGAATTTGATCCCCTACGACCAAACAATATAAGCCAACCGGCTACAAATTTATTTCATCTTGATCGTAGGGGATCTTATTCAAATGGCTGTAACTTTGCGAGGAAACATCAAAGATTACCACTTGAAAGCTCATTTTAAAGAGAAAAAACGGTACTAAATGATGTTATGCGATGTTATGATGTTATTATTAAAAATAAGCTGAAAGTGTTTGTTAAATAAACATTTATATTTTGTTCAAATGTGGTAAATTTCCTTTGCCTGGTAAAGGAGGAGATGGGGTGTTCCCACTCAATTTTTGTGGCGTCTTAGGGCTCATTTTGCTTAGAAATGTCCAAATTATGGATTAAAAAAGTTTCAGATGTATTCACCTAGTTTGAAAATTTCAGTAAATGAGCACGTCTAAAACCAGAAAATTTCAAAAATTCCTCATATATATAATAATAATAATTCAAACGAATTTCTTTCCTACATCAAACTGCTTACCCCAGAACAAAAATAATTTTTAACAAAGCTGTATTCTTAGATACTTATGGCACGGAAAAAAACAAGCAATGTGCAGTAAAAATAGAAGAACAACATTTTTATATGTTTTTAAAAGCGTTCCCAAAAGCTGAGTTATTCCAAATCAACCTAATTCAATAAAAATTGCAAAATCTTCTGAACATGAACGCCTCGAAGTAATCTTATTTTTTAACACAAAACAAAAAAAAAAAAACTGCAATAACTCGGAAAAATACAGATTTAGTCAAAGCATTGTTATTATTTTAGGTCCCTCAGCAGAGTCGACAACAAATAATGCAGCACTAACAAAAAAAAACATTGCATACATAATAGCGCGAAAGGGCAATCAAGCTGTTGTTACTGACTGCAACTCCATAGAGTGCAAGAACCATATTTTTTGCAATGATGCTACATTGAAGTTCACACAGTTGCTTGTTAAAATCTAAAAAAAAAAAACAACGCTTTTGGCATTTATTTTGGCTACGGGGCATTTTTTGGGTATAAGCTTATTGCAACGATAAGAAAATGAACAACAATGGGGATTACTACTACCGCAACGCCACACAACACAGTTGGTTATGTTGACTCAAAGCAAAATATGCGCGTGTAAATCATAAGCCTGCAAACAAATAAACGAACGAACGAATGAGAAAGCGAAAGGGTAAGGTTTTGTGCTCCAGTGTTCTTGCAACAGCGAAATTTTTCTTCACATTTTCTTCCATATTTATAGATTAATTTAGATGCAACTTTTTGCGTCTTGACTTTATGTGAAAAAAAAAAATAATGCGAAAAAAACTAAGTACCATTTGTTGCATACTTTTTGGTGGCCAAGTAATTAACGATTATTACTTTAAATTGAGATTAATGAATTCATTTTTATTAACACGAGAAATTTATATCATAAACTATAAGAAAAATATGAAAAAATATATTTGTGTTACGAAGGCAAAATGTTTTTAACTTGCTTGAACTTCTAAAAATGGAGCAGTCACATATCATAATTTTAAAAATTTCAATGAATTAGTGGTACTCAAAATTGATATAAGCATAAGAATTCTAAATTATATCGAAGCTAAAGCAACAAAATCTAAATGAAAATTCCTTCAGTTCACCTTGACGTATGAGTGACTTTTAATTATTCTTCATTGAATTGTTTTAATATAGTGAATTAATTGTTTTCAACAAAACTTAGATTAATTAAATTTTATTCACTTACTCTCTTTTGAAACTTCAAAATCGAAAATTTAAACACATTTGCAAAGTAATAGCACCATCACTGATATTAATCTCTGATTTGACATATCCGTTGTATGTCAAAAATCTCTTGTTTACACTAACACTTTTGAAGCGCACGTTAGGATATAGCAACGCTTAGATCGCAACCGGATACCTCAACTTCAAAAAGTTAAACATTGTAAAGAGCGTTGTATGCGCGTACAGCTGTCTATCTTTATGATTGCTTTCACACACATGTGTATGTGTGTGCGTGTATTTGTTTGTATATTAAGTTGAGTGTAGTGGTAGCGTTGCTTTAAGTTGCTGCTACTTCATATGTACATTTATGCAAATATTGCACATTCTTCTCAATGCGCTGTTAGTTCGCTTGTAAGCGTTCGCTCTGCAATGCAGTTTGGCTGTGCAGTGGAGTTTCCATCATGACGCCAGGCAATGGTTGCATGCAGATAATATTTAATGCAGCAACGAAAAGAACGATGCCACTCAGTTTTAAAGCGCACCAGAATTGAAATTATTTTAAGCATTATCTTGAATCGCGGCTGGTACACTATAAAAAAAAATCAAAATCATTTGGAGATTAATTAAAAAAACAAACACAAAAGAAATACTAGAATAACCTCTACATACACAGCAAGTGGTAGTTAGGTGTAGTTTTTTGGCTGGTGGTCTCATTTGGCCATATTTTTCCGGAAAGTGATGCTGCTGCGATCTTCTCAATGAATGCATTCCAATATTGAGTTATTTTTTTTTAGCCTGGAACTTATGCTTTGGCCGTAGACGGCGTTTATTTTCTGCAGTCACATGCTACACAGCTGACGAAACAATGACTCTATGGCGTAGCAAATTTTCTGGATGACAGATTCTCGAAACTAGAACTAATATTGATCGCCGAGATCGTACAATTTAACACCATGCGACTTTTCACTCAAGAGTTATGTTCAAGATAAAGTTAATGCCAATGCTACAATGCTCTACCAGCGACTTAATCATTTTAACAAGACGTGACGAACAATTTCATCAAAGGAGTGAACAATTTTAAACGGAGCTGCGTCAAACATTTGGCAGATAATCTATTTCATTACTAAAATATAAATATCACCATTTTTCCCAAAAAAAATGTAGCGTTTCTTTTTTGTTTCAAAATGATACCTCTTCTTGGATGATTCTGCACACATTTACATTGTGACTCTTTAATCCTTGAACTTAATTCATTACTAAAAGCTGTCTTTTAACTTATGCCTAGGAAAACAATGACAACTGAAAAGCTACAACTCTACATCCACTATTCACACGAATTAAAGTAAGCGAAAAATAAGTCCAAAAAGTCTCGAAATGGAGCAAAAGACCCTGCAATATTTGTATGAAAAATTAGCTTTAGTAAAATGATCCTATTTTTTGCAGAGAGTTTTAGGGCTATTGGAGAAAAGTTTCACTGGGCACGAGAAAATCGTATGAGAAAATTTTGAGTTATTTTCCCACAAAAATCGCATTTTACGTACCTAGATTTAAGTATCGATATCTCGAAAACCAATCGAGATATTGATTTTTTTTTAACATTTTCGATTAATTTTGACGTGCTTTATAGAAAATCACTATGTATCGAAATTGTAATCGGGATCTTTGGGGCGCATTTTGAGCAGATTTTGATTTCCGTGGCGCCGCAATCTAATTATGATTTTTGACAGAAAAAAAGCTAATAACTCAAAATCCTGTCACTTGATTTTCTCGTAGCCATTGAGACTTCTGTTGAAGATGCCAAAATTTAGCTATGTGCAAAAAATGAGAGCAATTGATTGAAGCCCCATTTTTCATACTTGTCAACGGTTCAATGGGTAATGGAAAAAAGTGAAGTGAATGCCAATTTTTCGAAAAAAAGTCATCTTAACCGATGAGGCGCATTTCCATCTGAATGTCTTAGTGAATAAACAAAACTGTCGAATTTGGGGCTCAGAAAATCCTTATTCGATCAATGAGAAACAAATGCAACCACAACGAGCAATTAACTGGCGCGACTTTCGGTTAGGCGGCGTGATTGAGCCTTACCTTTTTAAAAATGGGGCCAGAATTGCAATGACTGTAAACGGCATTCGTTACAGAAACATTACAACGGATTTCTTGTGGCCCAAACTGAACGGCATGGATCTGGATGGCATGTGGTTTCCGCAGAACGGCGTCACCTGCCACACCGCGCATGAAACAATCAATTTATTGCAGCCACGATTTTCAGACTTAATCATCTCACGAAATCCTGACGTCAACTGGCCACCCAGATCGTGCGATTTCTTGTTTTAGGGTTTCGTATAATCACGGACTTATGTGAATAATCCAGAAATAATTCCTGAGCTCAAGGCCGAGTTACAATGCGTCATCGATGAGACACAGCCACATCTTTGTGAAAAAACCATTGAAAATTTCATGAAAGAAGCAATATCCTGTCATTAGAAATGCTGTGGCCATTTGCCGGATATTTTATTCCACACTCAATCGAAACATGTCTACTATATTTCGCACACATATTAAGAAAACTTCTTTTATTGCACTAAGTGCAAAAAATACAAATGTTCTCACTTGAATTCGAAAACTAAAACGTATCTTTGTTTTTTCTTCATATAGTGTACTAATCAACATGAGGCTTTCGAAATCGAAGTTATTATGTTTAACAAAGGCCTCGGAAACTCAATTGTGTAGTATTAAAATTCTTTTAGAAGTTTGCAAAAACAAATCTAAGCATTTAGTTTTTTACACAAATATGCGACTTCAATTAACTACTTAATTAGCTACGAAAGGACAGATACTGTAGATATGCTGTATGTATGATTATTCCACCACCAGCCATTGGCTGAAGGGATAAACATAGATCCTATATTCTCAAAGAAAAACATAAAGAAATTGTCTATTAAATGCTAAGATTGAATATAAATAAATATATAAAAAATATGCTAGACGGGTGCTAACGTTCAAAGTTTTTTTGATCTATTATCTTTTACAGGGTTACACTTTTTGCCATAAGCTTAAAATTTTACAAATTCACTTTTAACATATTGAATTTTAGTATATCGAATTAACTATTAAAATAAAAAAAAAAAAAAACTTTCACCTTTTCTCTAAGTGTCAGTATTTTCACTAAGCCACCGCATCCTACTCTACATCCTTCATCACATGAGTATACAGGTGTTGCTGCATACCTTGCAAATTTAGTAGCAGTTGCTGCTGCAAGCAGTTCGTGCTTAACTCCTTTTTTTTTGTGTTTTTCTTAACATCGCTTATTGAGTTGAAAGTTTTGATATTAGTGCTATAAAGTGTTGCTGTTTTTTTTTTGTTGTTCTTGGTGCTATTTATCTGATATTAAGATTTAGTTAAATCTGTTGGTAATTTTGATTAAAAATGTTGCATTTTAATTTTAAAAAAAAATATATATATACAGTTCATGTTAAATACAGTAAACTGAGATTAAATTTAGCTGCAGATATTTTTAGTTCAGCAGTAAAATTATATATGCTGATTGAACTTTCATTAAATTGCTTCAATTTAATTTATTTATTTATATATTAAATGTCATTTAGACTTAAAATCAAATCACACTTAACCATGATCGGCTAAACTTATTACTATCTGCACACTTGCATAAGCTTTTAATTAAAAACACAAAAGCTTTAAAATGACCGTCTGTGCTAATTTATCGCACATTAACAGTCGCGATTATATTGAGCAAATGTAAACGCTATTGTGTACTTTAACCCATTCTCGATCGGTTGTATTTGATACCCAGCAGTTGTACCGAGTATGCCTTTATATTAGAAATTCTCTTAAATCCAGAACTTAGATTTATCGAAAGCATTTTAATCTAAAACGAATAATTGATGTTCAACATTTTTCAACTACTATCAGAAATGGGTTAAATATTACATCAAAATTTACATGCGTTTGCCTTCGTGCGTAAACAATTATGTGTGCGTGTATATATGTATATGAATACATAAACTGCCTGTATGCATTTGCATGTGCCTTTTGACATTAATTTTCTATGTCGTGCATGCATTCAAATGACATTATACATTTAATAAAATTGGAAAACACAAAAATCAAATAAAATTAAATTAAAATAAAATTAAATTAAATTCTGTAACCAGAAAATAAACTCGTATCCAATTAAATTAAAAATGAATCGTATTTTAGCGTTAATTTTGTTTTTTTTTTCCTTTTTGTTTTAATTAACATGTCTATATTACATATATAAACCCAGCGAACAATTGTGTAAAGTGTGTTTCTTACATATGTATATGCCAGCATTTGTAAGAGCTTTTACAAAGCATTGGAAAATTTTTATTTTGAATCAAAATTATGCAAGATATGTTTTTGACTATGACCCAGTTGAAGAACGCCCATTGCATGCTCATAACAATGCCTTCGTTTCCTTCCTTCAACAACAGACGTATAATAATGCCTTCTAACAGCAGACGTGCTCTTATGCAAATGGAGAACTACCCCATTTATATTAAAGATTTTACATATTTTTAAAATTTTATATATTGCAATGTTTTATGATTCCATATAACTTTTTCGTTAGCTTTTTTGTATATATACGACATCAAATGTACATGTATACATGGTCAAAACTGTGTTAATATGTTCAGCGTACGTAAAAAATTTGCATTTAAAAATCGTGCTGAATAGTATTTCTTTCAGGCCTTCTTCAGAAGGCATGTTTTATCGGGTCATTTCATATGAACAAGGAAGTACGTTTGAAAAGTGTTGAAAAAGCCTGCTAATATGAATTGATGTTATAAGGTCTGCTGCTGAAATGCAGCTTTGAAAAGCTTCTCGTGTATGTGGTACATGAAGGCCTTTTTTTCATGTTCCTCTGTTGGCTCTTTGTTGACAAGCAGTCTTAGAAATCCTCTTCATGCAAGCGATATAATAAAACCTGCTTAAGAAGTCCTGCTAAGCAGCTCAATTCATTTAAAAATGAAATGTTGCATACAAAATGTTTTGCGAAAATAGACGTTTCTCATGGACACTGTCACAGTTTTCTAATATATCTCATTAAGTACCTTAGTTGTCACAATGATGTTCATTAAAATTATTGATTTTTGCTTATACTTGCCACTTTTTATTTATAAAGAAATGTTAACAAATAGTCTGCATGAGAAGTTCATATACATATGATTTTCTTTTTGAATACATACAATAATTTTGCTTTTTTTTAATACAAATTATTAACATATATTTCTAAATAAAATTGGCCACACTTTGTATTATTCATAAGCCATGATTGTATTTTGGATCCATGGAATGTAGGTAGAAACATTTACATAAACACCTGGAGAACCAGTTGAGCCACATTCGCCTCCAAATGAGACAACACCAAATTCGTAATAGGGCTTACTTCCATCAGAAGCTGGTAATTGCATAAACAATGGTCCACCAGAATCACCATGACATGAGTCTATATTAGTTACTCCTCCAGCACAAATTTGAGACTCACTCTTGAAAGTAAAATTGCTGATTGCTTCACACTTGTCCGCTTCCCATATTTTCACTGTGGCTTTTAGTAAATCTTTGCTATATTCTTTATGTTCAGTTTCGCCCCATCCACTAATAACTGCATCCTTGTTGAAGAGGTTACTACCACCTGCTTGGTTATCGTAAGGCAAACAAATTGGTTGAATAGCCTCAGAGAATGTTACCGCATCTTTCAGTTGTATGAGCGCAATATCATGGATACCTACTTTTACATCAAAATTTTCATGTACAATTTTTTTGCTTATTTGAACCTTTGTTCCACTTATTCCATTTATATATGCTATGTCAGCATCAGCTAAAACAAAGCAATGCGCAGCTGTCAAAACCCAACGCGAGTTTATGAAAGTGCCACCACATCCCATTGGAAAATACACCATCCATGGGAATTCGTGCTGTTCGACCTTGACACCACCATAAATGCGTCCAGTAGAATTTTGTGGTTTCTTACCAAAACCGCAATTAGGAGGTACTGGGAAGTTGTCACTTTTTTGGATTGCCAATTGTGCCGAGCTTTTATATTGCTGGAACTTTGAGTTATTCTTAAGTATATCTGTAAAAAGAATATTGATTATACTAAGGACTTTCACATTAAAATAGTAATCGATTTTCAGTAAGTAGAGTTATTTATTTCCTCTACTATGAAATATTTGCTTAACCGGAAAGTTTTCAGTCCAAATCCTATAGCCTCCCAGCAATATAAGCAGATTTCGAGAAAAAATAAATTCTTTTGGTCTCGTAAAAACTTTATTTTGCATGACTGAAGCTGATCTCAAAGCTTTTTAAAATTTTTATTTTCTTAAAATGAACTAATTAGGCACGAAACACTCGCTAACACAAAGAAACAAGCGTCAGAAAATAGTTCCGTGAAAACCTTTTATTATTTGGTTAGTAGGTACGTATCAGTTGCTAACACACTACTGAGAAAAATAATAATTAACTACCCACAAGGACTACAAATATTTAATTACAATATTTTACTTACTTGCAGAAATTCCTGAAAAAATGCAAATAAGCAAGGCCAAAGAACTTAATACTCTCTTCATGTCGACTACTTTGCGAAAAAATTACTGTAATATTCTGAAAATCACTATTACCTTTTATACAGAAAATTCGACCTTGATGTCGTAGGAAAACAAATAAACTCGATTTAAAGTTCGCTTACCACACAAATGCAAACTTTTTGATTTATAATGTACCTGATATATGTGACTCCATGACGAGGTTCATTAATCATCTCCAACACTTTAAAATATTAAATGTTGTTGATAAGATCTATTGATTTATTTTTAAACAAATAGAAATAGGTTTGTCCGGAAACCAATAATTCAAAACTACAAAATAAAATTTTGGAATGTTCGCATATTACGTGATGTGAACAGAAGAGACGTCAACTTGTGGCAAAATGTGTCATTGAAGTGGAAGTACTAAAATATTTTTTTAAATTGAAGCTTTCAACGTCCAAAATATTAACATTTTTCCAAGGAACAAAATATATGAAAAAATATTTTGACTCTTTCAGTATTAATGAAATTGATGAATTTTTTGAATTTCTAATCAACTGGAAAATTTCATTTAATTCATTTCGAACCCGATCATATTTTTCTATATATATAAAAATCTTTTCTCAATCTTATTTTGTATACAAAACTTTCCAAAAATAATTTTATAAATTTGGGTGCCAGAACACATTTTAGTGAAAACATAATCTTGTAAAAAATGGAATCGTATGAACAAGCGTAACTTTTCAAAAAAATAATAGAAGTAAAGACAATGGGTGACGTCATCACCATTAAAATGAAAAATGGGACTGGAAAATTAATGTGCTACCTGGATTTTTAAAAAAAAACTTTTGATGAAATTTGTTTAATTTATAAACATATTTTCAAATATCTATATTTCCACTTAACTTTAACTAACAATAAAAAAATAATAACTGTGTAAACCTAAAATGAAATGATGCGAAGTTATTTGGAGGCTCCGATAATATTTATATTATAGTGTGATATGCAAGAGAGGGCTCAAAAGAAGTTCTTAAGTCGCGTTACGTTAAAAGAATTCCCATCTAATAATTTGAAATTGAAAAAATCCTACTGATAGTTGAAAATAATTGGCTGATAATAAAAAAAAAGGTAATTGCAAGCATTTGTGGTATTATGGCGAACTAATGATGTTTCGTTATATTAGTGTAGAAAATTATCTTGCATTATTACAAAGCAACGAAAATGATGAAAAAGTATAAATAAAACTGAATATAGCTAGTAATTTCGAATAATGTTTAAAAACATTCTTCCTAACTGTCCAGAACGCAACATAGATGTCTAGTAAAATCTTCCTTCCAATCGACAGTTTTTGATATTTTTCGGTACTTTTGGCTGTAATTGATATTTAGTAGTAAGACTTTTCAACTCTCAACTTTTTAGGGACATTTCGGCATTTATCACTTGCTCGCCATTTATAGAATTTAAGTTCCTTTTACAGACATTTCGACATCTTCTACGGGTTGTGCCTTATATTTTAACTTGACTATTAACTCATAGCGCCCGTGCCGACTTGAAACCGAACATGTTGTACAAATTTTTATTGAATACCAAGTGCGGGATGACAAAATAGTTTTATTTATTTTAACAAAATATCCATTGAACTATGAAGTAGTAAAAAAATACTTTGTTCGAGGCACACCACCATACAAAAGGCTGAAAACTTCCTTCAAATTGACAAGTTCTTGCAATGGTTTTTTTTTTAAACATTTGTTGTGTAAAATTGAATTACAGTGAAAGTGTCATTTTAGTAATTCACGAGTGCATTCTTTTCTGGGAAAAGGCGAAACTACCGACAAAAGAATTCCCAAACTGTGTTGAAAATTTAGCTGATGATCATGTTTAGCCATCATAAAAACGGTACACGGTGGGTTTTAACCAAGTTTAAATGACAAGTCGAGTTACTAAAAAAACTTGAATGGGGAATTATTTTGAATGTTATTTATAGTCGATATACATCAAAAGGAAAAAAATCCTTTGAGTTTTTTTTTTATTCCATATTTACTGTTTTTTAATGAATAATATTGCAAATATGAAATACGTGTATCATACGTATGCAATTTTAAAAACATCCAATTTTGCTCATCAAAAACATTCGATTACCTCCACAACAGAAATTTCAGTTCCCTAGATAGTCGGAGTTATGAGTACTTATGAGGTCAAAGTTTGGAAAAAACGTTACTTTTGCGAGAACTGCCGAATTCAATGTCGCGTATCTTTGAACCAGGCCAACTATTTTCACTGTGTGATATTTTATTCATCACTTCTGGGGGGTGAATACTCAACTGTATAGTTTCTATCTTTTACTGAAAAAAAAAAAAACAAAGGTCATTATTTTTGGTTATGTAAACTTGGGCAAAAACAATAAAGAGACCTTCTACATTAATTCAACTCTATTTATTCATTCTTTGCTTATTTGCATAAATGTGACACAAATATGTTCTGATTCAATCGAACAATAACTCTTCAGTATCACAATGAAACTTCACTCTTATAATGAGTTATCATCTGTAATATATACTACATTATTAACAATATATTCAAATTTAATTCGAAATTGTTCCAATATTTATTCAAATTATTCCGAAGTGTTGCCAGCCACTGCAATGTTGATGTTTCATTCAATTGACTAAAACAAATTATCGTACGACTGTTGAGGTAATAATTATAAATTGTTCAAATGTACTGAAAATGTATTGAAAATTCTTCAAAATGACCCAAAAGTACCGAGTGTACTGAAAACTTTACGAATGTACCGAAAAAAGTACAAATGTACCGGAAATGCCATCACTGGTCTAGAAGCTTAAAAATATTTTTTGTGTTTAGTAGATGACATAACAAAAATAAAATGATATCCATAACCTTAAACTTAGATTAGTGGGCTTTTAAAACCAAAATTTTTAAAACGGACTAAATTCGGCTATTTTCAGGCCAAAAAAACAACTCTTTCTCAGTACCCCGACCAGCTAGACTGTTGATATTTGGAATATGGTGCTATCTAATTAAGTACTTTGATGTGTAAAAATTAGAACAAAATCGGTTTTTTTTTTATTTCATACGTATGTTTTTCATGTGTAGAGTAACTTCGGCTATTGTGATATGGTCGGGTTTTTTATGTGAGTCATCTATCTGGCTTTAATATGTTCCGCTTTTCGCTTATTGATCCAGTTTAAATCTAGTTTCCATTTTTATAGAAATTCTATTGAAAGATGTAATATGATTGCATTTTAAGTTCCTACTGTTTTATACTTGTTATGCTTTTCATGATTGTATATCACATTATCCGAATGCTATATATCACATTACCCGCCAATTTCATTAAGGGGTGTCACTTGGCTCTCTTCCATTTTGTTGAAATAGCTTTGGATTGGCTCACGCCAGGCCCGTGCGCAGGAATCATCCATGGGGGGGGTTTTTAACTCGGACATTTCATGATAGATTATGTTCGTAAAAAACGTCAAAAAACGGTGTAATTTTAATATAGATATTCGAGCGGGTCTATTTGTATGAAGCAAAATAACGTCAGCCAGACAACGACTCAATAAAAAAGGACACTTAAAAACGATATCAGTGTCATTTTGTTTTCGTTCCGAGAAAACCAATGGATCACTTTTGATTCTCCTGAAGGTCCTTTTCGGCTAAAAAAAAAAACTTGCTCATAACTTTTATTTCTTTACAGAATGGATACCAGAATTTGCTTGAAAAATAAAAATTGCATTATTGCAAAAAATTTGACATTAAAAAATTTAAAATTTTTTTGCTGTTATCGATAATATTTAGTCCAAAAATTCGATTTTTTCATATAAAAAATGTGAAAAAATCGAATTTCGGGTCTGAATATTGTGTATAATAAAAAAATATTTTAAATTTTTTAATGTCACATTTTTTGCAAGATCGCAATCTTTATTTTTCGACTAAATTCGGGTATCCATTCTGTGAAGGAATAAAAGTTACGAGCGGTACTATATGCCTACTTAATAGAATCGGGTTTTTGAAAAAAATTCTCCCAAAACCTAAGCTTCCTAGATCAAACCTGCGAACGGCGCTTCCACTTTGTTTCCTATCATTACGTAAGTAGCTAATTCTGCGAGGTACTTGAAAAAACCCATCCAAAACTCTTTCATTATTAATTTCGATATCGCGATGTATATTTAGCGAGGCTAAACCGTACAGCGAACTTCGGAACTAGTTGATCTGAGGTATGTCCTTAGACGACGTAGCACTGAAAAGTAGCGTTCATTTGTTGCTGTTGTCACAAGCAAAGTTGCCATAGCACAAAGCATTTTTTATGTCTTGCCCGGCAATGCGTTCACGCCAAAGTTGAACTTCATTTATCCACATGTCACGTGAACTATCACATAAAATTGAAATATATGGCACAAATAGATTTGTGCATGAATTTGCATTAAAGCTAATTTTATTGATGCCGGAGCAATGCTTGGATGCGCATTAAAAAAACGCTGGTGTTACTTAGCCTTAGTGACGCGCAGTGATCCTAAATCGTATTTTTTGGTTCAGAAATAGCTAGAGAGCGCAAATCTTGTCGAAAATGAAAAACTTGGGCTCCGACGATTTATTTGCATTTTAGTTCTTTCATTTAAAAAAAAAAAAATTGTTGTGCTTTTTTGATTTTTCGTTCAAATGTCAATAAAAACCTATGTACGAAAATTCCCCATGGGGGGGGGTTTGGCTCACGCTATAAAGCTCCGAAGTCGTAATATACTGCACAATGCATCTACAATCCATTATACATAAAGAAGTAGAAGCTATGCTATAAAAGTGACGTGTAATTTAAAATACAAAAATATCCATATCGCAATACCCGAAGTTACTCTAATATCTTAGAAAAACATAAAATATGGAATTAAAAAAAAAACTCTTAGGATGTCGATTTGCAAAAATATCAGGTTTAGGCATCGTTGAATTTAAAACTGTGGCTCATTTTACAAAGCTCTAATATTTCCTTCCTAAGCCTTGTGTAAATGGACATTTTTTTGAATGTGAGGCTAAAATTTTAAACTTAAAAATAAAAACTTTGCATTTGTTCGCAATAAAATTTGACTGAATTGTTCTATGACAATATCTTTTATTCTTCTCGATAAGACTTTTTTTTTGATTAAAAGCGATTTAACAATGCGATGATATTTTACAAATATGGAAGAAGTAGCTAAAAATGCTGGAAAAACTGTACATATCTTTGTAGAACTGAAACTACTTACTAAATACAGTTTTAAGAATATTAAGTACTTTTTGTTTATTCAAGCAAAATTATTTTTCACGACAGAAATGTTAATCAAGAGCATACTTTAGGAATTTCTCGTCATATATCTCTGGTGCACCATGTACGATTGTACGAATTTAACGCAATGTCAAAAATGCATGCAAAAACAAATGAAAAATGTTAACAATTTGCTTATTGTCATAATTTTTTTGTGCAAAACATACCTTAGCAATAGCAACAGCAGCTACACTATCGAAGAGTAAAACGCCTAAAATCCCAAACCATTCGTCTGCATATTTTTGGCGCGAATTTCGTTTATAATAAAGTGAGCACTCTCTTGTACTGTTGGTTGCTGTTGTCTGTTGTTTTTTGTTCTTGAATTATTTACAAATTAATGTGTTTTTGTCTCTAAGCAATAGGACGCTGAAACGAAAATTTGAAATGCAACAACAATAACCGTGACAACAAAAACCACACACAACAAAAAGGGTGTACGTATGTGTGGTGGCACCACGACCGCAAGTTGTTGCATATGTAAAATGTAGTCGTCTTCCATTGTTGTTTGTACATACATATGTGAATGTTGAAATGTAAGCAAGTATTTGTGCGCGTGTATGTCTTTGGTGTGAGTAGCTTATTGGTGATGTTAGCGTGAACAACGGATCTGAATGAGTTGAATGAGTAAATGAAGTGGTATGAAAATGAAGTGTCGTCGAGTGGCTTTAAGCGTTATTGGTGTTGGAGTTGGTGGTGGTGGTCGAGTTGTTGTCGTTGGTGGCAGTGATGCCGTTGTTGTTGTTTAGCGCAACATGCCACAAATTCCAACACTTGACTTTGAATCTGTTCTCTGCTGTGTTGGCATCAGCAGCATTTATTTGCTTGAATTCAACACAAGTTTACACTCAAAATGTTCCATTGATAAGAGGCTACTTTTCTTATGTACTTTTTTCTGCTGAGTTCGAAAATGAAAATGAAAACTTTTTGAATGGTATATTTTTCGAGATATGTTGTGGTTTTTTTCATTTTTTTGACCTTCTTTCACTTTCAAGTTCATATCTTGAGTTAGGAATATCCAATTTCATCGTTTCTGGTATTAGATATGAATTTTAAAGTGAAAAGAGGTCGAAAAATTTAAAAAAACACAGTATCTCGAAAACTATACTATGAAAAAAATTTTCATTTTCGAACTCAGCAGAAAAAAGTACATAAGAAAAATAACCTCTCATTAAAGGAAAAAAAAAATGTTATCGTAATAACTCAAAAAATTGTTGAAAAATTGAATGCTTTGCAACTGAAATTAGCTTTGAAGAAATATCAAACTATTTCAGTGAAACAATAACTTTGAGTTTAATTTTTTGTTACTTTTATTAACTTCACTTATTGCTGATTTTTTACCAAAAACAAAAATTTTATTGCGTTAGCTAACAACAACAAAAATGTGAGGTAAACAAAAAAAGCGAAATTTCAAGAGCTGAAAACATGCGCAACTCAGCACAATACCAAGAAAAAACGCATAGCCCGTCCAATATTAGGTTCTGTGACCGTTGTTTCCGATGAGTGATGACATCTTCTGGACATTGACGCATAAATTTGCTTATTAATAAGGTAAAATATCGTTCCAATCTTCTTCTATCTCAGCGAATAAGTCATTACCACTTTTGAGCATTTTCTGACCGATTATGTGATTTACCACCATCCATATGTATGTTCTCAATCGGGTTGAGATCGACAGACTGCGTCGGCCATGATATGAAGTCAACTCGTTTTTCCACAAGCCAAGATTTTATAAGCCTTGAATTATGATTTCGATCATTACCAAGTTGAATTGTCCAAGGAAGTGGCATGTTCTAGTCAGCAAATAGGAGAATAACATTGCTTAAAATGTTATTGTAGCCAGCTGCCATCATCGGACTGTTTCTATCGATATCTTTTGAACCACATATTCAATTAAATTTGTACTTATACACATTTCTTTGCCATTTTATTGTCTTTAATTTGATACCAATTGGACATTTTTAGCTCACTCAACTTTAAAGTGAAAGGAAATCGTAAAAATGAAAAAATCACAATATCTCGAAAACTATACCATTCAAAAAATGTTAATTTTCATTTTCGAACTCAGTAGAAAAAAGTACATAAGAAAAGTGACTTTTCATTGAAGGTACAAAAAAATAAACATTTTGTAAACTAGTGTAATTTCTAATTTTGTGTGTGCTCTGTTTGCTGATGAATTTGTCAAAGTATTAAAATAAAAATAGTTCTCACTGTATGAAAATTTCAGTAAATAGAATCTGTTGCAAATTATAAAAAACTGTCAGATTTTTTGAGCATTATTATAGGTTTGGAAGTTTAATTTGAAACCCTTTGTAGTCTCTAATGAAGACAATACTTTCGTAAAAACTAAGTCGTTAAGTGGCTTCACTGAATTGGATGTAGAAAATATATTTATACTTTTGTTGTAGTTAAAGAAGTTTTTTGCCTCATTTATTTGCGATTAATTCAATGAATTAAAGTTACAAAAAGTGTAAAAAATAAAGTCGTAGGAAGGCAATAAAACGCAATACTAGAGTTCAGCTAAAGATTTTTTAAAGATGTGCAAAATAAAGGTTTTGTCTGAAAAGAACCCACAAAAAATACCGATACATGAGTCAGAAACTGGTTTAAGTTGATATACAACTGCTGAATATATCAGAAAAACACTTTATTTAGCGACGATATAACTTTTTTGAATTTATAATTTTTATTTGTTAATAAAAACAAATAATTGGAAAAATATTCCAATCAAAAGTATGAATGCAACGTAGTTTGAAACTTTGAGAGAATACTTAAATATTTTAAAACGATTAAAATCTAAATATATGTTTTGGTAACAAATTCTTATAAGTCGGAAAATATAAAATATATAATTCATAACTTCGAAAGTGATCGAAATCAATTCGTTGTCCTACGGATGATGCTTCTCTCATTTTATATCTCTAATGTAAGTTTCATTGCATGACCTTGGAAAACTTTTCCTATATATTCGCTTTTCCAAGCCCCAGAGAAATTTGAGCTATTCGAAAAGTGCCTTAGCGCTATATATATTAAATTATAAAATTCATGTAAGTCGGTCCTCGGATTCATTAATTTAGTTTTACTTTAATTTTCTTATGAATTCATTTAGTTTTATTCCATTTGGATATCACATTTTGCCGCCTTCAAAGCCTTTGAGTTCCGGACAGCCGCTCTCCTTGCACTCCCCGTTCTTAAGGACACTTAAGTCAGCAAACAATATTATGAAACGACTTTTGACGCAATAACCTATGGTACTAGGTTTGTTTCGACACGTTGTCAATATTATTGGTGTGAAGCTTTATCAAAGGTCTCCTAACCACCAATATTTCGAAAGAGGTTTTGACGTAGTGCAAGTTACCGGGTTTGATTTGAAGTGGTGTCAGTATTGAAGTGAATTCATATTAAAGATATCTCAGCCACCTATGTGACGATAAAGTTTTTAACATGGTGCGCATCTGCAGGTTCAATTCAACGCGGTATAAATATAGATGTAAAGTTCTTTTAAATTTCTCTCTCAGCGAACAATATTGCAAAGTGGTTTTCGCAAGCTCTTAAAAATTACTGCCTTGACGGACGCCACATAGTATCGACTAAAATGAATAAGTGTCTTCAGCAATCGAATCAGACGCACGTTGGATCTTTCTTCCACAGTGTTGTCTCGCTCGGCTGTAATTTATTTTACTCCGGGTAATTTTAGCTTAAGTTTATTTTTACATAGATAATCTTCTATATAAATAAAATGATAGCTGTTTTCGATGAACGGGATTCACGCAAAATCTACTGAATCAATTTTGATCAATTTTTTTTAGTCATCTTTTTTAGACGCTTGGTCCCAACATAGAATTAAAATTATCACGATATTCCTGTTAAATATCACAATATTAAAGTTTTTTTGTGAACAATGAAAAAAAAATTACAGTACGTTCACACATAGAAAACACACATGCTGTCCTAAATGGCTTGACAACATGTGTGTCTGTCAATATTTCTTTGCGTTCACATTTTCGTGCATGCCATCAAACATCAATTGCAGAAGAGAATTTATGAGCGTTCACATTAAAGTGAATTGTATGAAATCCTATTTAAAATGAAAAATGTTCACTAGGCTTGACAGTCAGTTTACACAGGTTGTATGGTTGGAGAAGCCAGCAGGAAAATCAACAATTTTTGAATTCCATCCAACATGTGTGTCAAGCGGTCGTTCCTAGAGTTCACATTATCAAACATTGATGTTGGACAACATGTGTGATAATGTGTACTAGGCTAATTGAATGTGTTAGTTTGTGTGTGTGCTTTGTTTTTGTCTTTCGCATGGCAATGAAATGGAATATTTATGGAAGAGAAAACAACAAGAAATCTAGATCTGTGAAGAAGAATCCAAAATTGACTGTAGTTCTATTTAAAAAAAGTAAATTGTTTGCCTTCGCAGCAAAACAGGCTACGCGTACAAAGTCGCGGGCATCTGCTAGTTTATAATATAAAAAAACAATTTTGTTTAAATAAATGACTAAGTTTGGGCATTGTGGGTACCATTTTACTTTATAACTAGTTTCACTCAAAGTAATGGTCGATGTAATTGTTACAATGTCATGTTTCCGCATAACCGCTTTGAGCAACATTACGAATGGAATCACCAATTTTTACTTAATTGTTTTTTATATAAATAATTTTTTTAAGCCTTAGCTTTATCTACATTCAAAAATGGATTAAAAATAAATGCACAAATTTACGCAATTGACTGTGTAAGTGTATGTCATTTGTGTTTTTGTCAGTGCTAGGACGTTCGGTAAATTTAATTTCTAACGTGCCTTACTGCGGTGCCACTGCTTTGTTAGATTATCATAGTCATTCTTATGCTTTTTTTCTTTTCCCCTTCGCTACTATTTGCTTATCTCACACACACTTTTGAGTTTCTCTGTTTTTTCACATTTGTCATGTTGACAGCTAGTAATTTTTTGTTTTATTTTTTTCAACAGCGTATGTATGTATGTATGAATTTTGTATTTTGAGTGACATTTTTGAAATTTCTTATTTAATCGAAATTCATACTATGTACTTGCAATTTTGCTGGCTGGCATTTTAATGAAATTGTCGTAATATAAAACATGAAAAATTATAAATTTCTTTTATACTCAATTTTAATTCCATTACTTTTTCTTCTCTTTCTAGGTATGTTTTGAATGTATAATTTATGCTTAAAGCAAAAGAAAGTAAGTTGAAAATATTTTAATTAAATTACTTCTTT
This sequence comes from Tricholauxania praeusta, assembly GCA_949775025.1. Classification (NCBI taxonomy): domain Eukaryota; kingdom Metazoa; phylum Arthropoda; class Insecta; order Diptera; family Lauxaniidae; genus Tricholauxania; species Tricholauxania praeusta. Next base: position 112,730,180 of record OX459030.1, on the reverse strand, counting down.
AAGAAAAATAAAAAGATTATAGCAATTTCAGAAATGTATCAATAAAAATCAATGTATAGCAATATTTTTTTTTTTCGGTTAGTCTGGTACACATTTTTCAAAGGGCAAGGCTTCAAGAAAATTAAGGATGAATTTTCTTTGAAATCTTTCTTAATTTTACAATTTCTAAAGAATTTGCTCGACAGTTTTATATGAGTGCTCTACTCTGAATCTAAATGAGTTATGGCATTGCATAAGGATTAACTTCGCTATCGGACTCTTTGATTTTGATAAGACCGTCGAAAACATATTTCTATTCGCGCAATTTTTTCAAAATTTTTAATTGAAAGTTCTAGCATGTGCAATAGATTCGTCAGTGGTGATGATACTTAATTAAAAAAATTACGACTCATAACTCAAACATCAATTCAGGATGTGGAACCCAAAATTTTAGGTTAGGTTAGGTTAGCACTGGAGATGACAATTGTCATAATAACCTAGGCCGCAATTGAGCCCATTGTATACCCTGTTTATAACTTCGTTATCAACTTATTCAAACCATTTCGAAATTTTTATAAACCTCAAAATGGATTTTGGACACTTTTGAGCGATGTCTTCAGAGAGTCGAAGAAGTGGCATTCAAATACCTTAAACCGCCGATTTGTCAGCGCTGGGCATTCACAGAGATAATGAACGACTGACTCTTCGACGTCCGAAACTTTACAACTTCTACAAAGATCCCCTACATCAGAAAGCCCTAGTCTTGCGGCATGTTTACCTATAAAATAGTGTCTTGTAATGACACCGACAAAGATACTCAGGGTTTGTTTGTCTAATGAGAGCACTTTTCGCGTTCTATTAGTATCATAATAAGGCCAGATTGCCCTCGACGAACAACATGTTGTCATGTTAGACCATCTCATATTAGCCCACTTTATACATTTTGAGCCAATTTTGGCACTAACTAAGGCACTAGCCTTCATAATATAAGGTTTCATAATATAAGGTTCAAAAATTGTGTCAGACTTAGAGCATTTTCTAGCAAGTTCATCTGCAGTTTCGTTGCTAATGATGTCGTTATGTCCAGGAACCCAACATACGGTTAAGTTGCATTTCCCGCCAATTTCACAAAGTGATTTCCTGCAATCTAGGACCAAGCGAGATTTGATTATATTAGAGCCGAGGACCTTAATGGCTGCTTGGATATCGACGTATATAACAAAACTGTCACTACATTAAAAAAATTTTGATTTAATAATTTGGCATGCCTTCCAGACAGCTAAAACTTCCGCTTAAAATAGCTAAAGTAACAGGGTAAAGAAAAAGCTTCACTAGTGCTAAGTCACTGGAAAAAATTTCAGCCCCAGTACCAGAATCCATTTTTGAACCGTCAGTGTATATTTCTTTGGAATTCGAAATAGGAGCCCAGCTGTTTCTTTCAGGTATTTTCACTTGAAAGTTGGCTGAGAACATAAGAGTGGGGGTGATATAATCAGTCCCACTTTGAATGTCACAGCACAGCAAAATGAGCAATAATACTTCCATGGCCATAGGGTTTTGATTTCCAAAAACCACATTCCATACAAGAATTCCATATGTCAGAATTGGTCTGATGATGGCTTTATACATCCACATAAGTATTTTTGGCTTAAGGCCCCAAGATTTGTTGAACATCCTCTTACATGTATAAAATGCAACACATGCTTTTCGTGCCCTTTCTTCTATATTTAGCTTCCAAGACCAAAAGGTTAATTCAAGTTAATTTAAGGCAAAAATAACTAACAAGGAGACCACCACCCTTATGTGTCACCGATTTGGCTCAAATTTTTCCAGATGGTAGTACACGTGAAATAAAAAACCCCATATATCACAGTTTTTCGCACTTCTCAAGGAAAAGCGATCAAATCACATTCGAAGTTTTCCCTTAGTTGTTATATACAAAAAAAGTTTACCTTCTTTTAAGTAGCAGAGTAGCATATTCGGTAACGAGTTAGCGTATAATCCTGGGGGTCACTAATTTGAGCCACCGCTGAATATAACATTTTTTTTAACTTTTTTATTTTTTGTTCTACTTTTATTATTATAAAAAAACTTTCAAAACTACACACCCAATTTTTTTTTCACGATATTAAAATAACACGGATCAGAAACAAGAAACACGTTCACACGAATTTTTTGTTTAAGACGAGTCCCAAAAAAAGATTTTTTTTATTTAAATTTTTGCAGTGTCTACAGCGACATAATACAATTGGGGGAATACATGAACTTATAAGGGGAATACCCGAAGTAATATCGTCCAAATCCGGCAAATTATCAATCTTTTAAAAAAAATACTTCAAGTTAAAGACAATAAATTTTTATTGTTTATCGACTCGTGGAAAGGACAACAAGCAAATCCAATGTTGTACGATGAAATATTTTAAGACGAAACCAAAAGACCTACATGTACATAAATAAATAATTTCTATCAACTACTATTCATAGTATATTTTATGTTAAAAATACTACGAGTACAATACGCCATTTTTCCCACTAGCCGTGTGCGCACAAAAATGAGAGGTCGATTTTTTGACCACAATATCAAGCGATATCAAAAAATGCGATATTATCTGATATGTACAAAAAACGATTTTGTATGGAAAAAAATTACTTTATTGAATGAATATTGATGAAAATCGTTCTTTTTGTTTGTGGACAACTCTGACAACGTAACTGTACATTGCATTTGGTGCATTGCCATGGTGCATGCTTCTGGAAATCTTGCAAGGATGAGATCTTTGCAATCTTCAAGATTCCATGCTATATTTCATCAGTACGGATATCGTTCGAGGCGATGGTTTTGGTCATATTAGACGATTTCGTTTGAGTATTCTTTTGATCAGTCAAGCTGAGCCCAATCCTGAGCAGGTAAAAAAATTTAAGAATCAAAGCTCAGACCTACGATCCAAGTGTAGCCTCTGGATGAAATTTCATCGATTTTGGTCTAGTAGCTTAGGCTTGGGAATTAATGGGTTAAGCTAATTTCTTTTTGAAATTTTATTATCTTGAAAAATTATTATTTTTTTTTTAAATATAAAACTTTTTATTTTGAATTATTTCAACTTTATGACTTAGCATAATTTCAACTTCTTGTTTTTTTTTTATCTATATCAGTTTTTTTTAGCCTTCAGTTTATGTAAGATTTTTTATTTAATTTTCGTGATTTTCAAATTAAAATTTCAACTTAATTTCCTAGTATATTTTTAAATACATATAAACCGAAATAGTGACCGCCCATATATTCAATATGTCAGAAATTTATTGATGATGCTTTTTCTGTTATTTGCTGAACACAAACACACACAGACAAATGAAATGCAGAGGGCATTCATTACACACAAGCACAAAAGAAGAGAGCAAGAAAATTGATTTTTAAATTAATAAACGTTTTGGTCAGCAACAAGAATTACAAAATTTATAGTGGTAAAATACAGAAGGAGTGAAAAAAAAAGAAAAGAAAAAAACACCAAAAACATGTAGATACCACAGCAGCAAGCTTTTTGCACATAAATCTTTACCATACAGCAATGTTACAAGTATACCATACAATTTTACTATTCACGTAGTAGTTGTAGTGGAATTTTTCCTGTCTCCATCTTTAGTTATATCTCTTTCTCTATTTCATTTTTATTGTTTTCTTTTTTTTTTTGTACTTTCATGCTAATATATTTCGCTTTGTGGTTTTAATTCTATTTCCACTATAAATTGTTTCGCTCTGCTAACATTTTTTAATGGAATTTGCGTTGCGGTGAGTTCATATATTTTGCGAAACTGCAAGCTACATAAAAAATGAAACTAAGGGCAGTAGAAATAAAACAATAAGTGAAAAATTTAAGGGAAAAAAAATTGGGTAACCGAAATATTTATTGAAAAATTCCGTAAGCGAAAAATTTGTTACGGAACGAATGGTCACAATGAAGTCAGACAATGATAAAGTATGCATAGATAGTAAGACGGTAAAATGTTTGCTATGCAACTAATTACATTTGCATATGTATTCACTTTGGTCCGTTATTGTCGTCTGATGGTCGTAAAATATTTAAGAGTCACTGATTTTATTTGTGAAAAAAATGATAAAGAAAGAAGGGTAAAAGCTTTCTGTTACGTTTTAAATTATGCTTTTGAAATTCCTTTTAAAAATGTAGGTCCTTAGGTAAGGTTAGGTTTAAGCGATGGCTAAGCACCTTACATAGACCAAGATAGTTCCAAAGGGATACTGCAGCATCCTAGATGTTGAAGGTATTCAAAGTTTTATTATAAGGAGTAAGAGCATTGAATGTTATTGTCAAGCTCTGTAGCAACTTGTGGTCTCGCCAGATTTTGCCTAAAGGTCAAAGTTATAACGATATTTTATTTACTACCTATTATTAATTTATTGTGGAGAATGTATTGAGAGGGAGAACTTTCTATCGCTGCAAATTTTTACATTGATTTATTTGTAAAAAAAATTTGAAATTCTTCCTATTTATAGAATATGTTAACATCTCCTATCGAATTTCGAAGTATTTACGGGTAGCTGTGAAAATAACCCGAACAAATTCTATGATCATACGGGAATGTGTATCACCCTAGTAGCAACAAAAGGTGTTATATCTTCTTTTAAACGTCTCTTCAGAAACAAAATGTAGAAATGTAGTATGTAAATGTATTATATTGATAAATTATTTATAAGGGCTTATAGGAGTCATTTGGCGAATGAAGTATAAAGATATGTTCGCCTCAGTACGGTTATTTATCTTCTTATGGTTTTAAAATACAGCTTACACAGACTTTAAAAAGAGAAGAAGGTGACGTTGAAATTGTTTTAGAGATAGTACATGTAAATTTTATACCTTTATTATATTTTATATTGTAATCAAATTAAATTTTTATTCTGCTTACGCCAAACTCGAACCCGCGTGCCAACGATCCATAGTTCTTCACGTTACCCACTAGGCTATATATGATATATTTTACTTAAGGTTAAATGCAAATCAAGTTTTTCTGACATTTGTTTAAGTAAAGTGCCTTAGAAATACAAATAATGTATAGTAATATCCCTAGTAACATAAAAAGCTCTTATAGCTTATTTTATAGGCCTTTTAAAGACAAATAGAAAGACAACATTTTATATACATAAATTTTTTATAGGGGCTTATAAGAGCCATTTCGCGTATGAAGTATAAAGACACTTTCCCCTCAATGTTATCTTTCAAGAGACTCGGTAAAGTATCTTTCTGAGCTGTTTAAAAGACACCTTAAAAGCAAAAAAAAAAAAAATATCCGTGTCTTGTAAAACTTTGTTATATATAATTTTATTTTATTATCATATTATTTAATTAATATGCAAATTGTATAAACTTCATTATACTTAATTTGATTTTATCATCAAATTTAATTTTTACTTTCGATTTACAAATTTGTAATGCTAGTCTCGAACCCATGTCCCAGCGATTCGTAGTCCTGCGCGCTACCTACTAGGCTACCTGTCATATATTATATTACATGTCAAAGGCGAATCATATCTTTCCCTCATTTGTTTTGGTAAAACGACAAAAAAAAATGGGCAATAATGTGCCCTATCTCCTGTCTCTAAAAACATCAAACGTCATGTTTATCATGTGACTTATATGCCTACAGTATTAAGACATAAGAGACATGCGGTCTCTGTATCATGATTTTATATCTTGTTCTAGCAAGATATTATAGAAGCGAATTTCACTACAAAGGCGAATTCTCTTATTAAATTTGATACACAGCTATTTAAAAGACATCACTGTTTGCTAAGCTAGATTTTTTTCTTCATAATTTTCCCTAATGCTACTAGAGATGCCCTCGTATAAAGACATATACGAGCCATGACAAGGCATGTCTCGTATGTCTTTTAATCCTGTACATAATGAAATGATTGCAAAGATATGAGTCAACATGTCTTTCAAATTATGTTTATGGCTGCAGTGTAAATACACACATGAACGTTTTGCTATGTTCAGTATAAAGGCAGATACGAGAGCTGCCACCTAATGTCTCTATAATCAGCTTTAAGAATGTATATTAAAGACATTTTAAAGTCTCTACTTAGAACGGTTTTACATCTGGCTCTAGCAAGATTTTATTGGAGCAAAATTTCCCTTCAAAGGCAAAGTACATATATATGTTTTATATGTTTACGATCAAAAGCTATTTTAAAGACATACCCGATTTGAAAGCTGGGTTTATGACTTGCTAACTTCCCCGTTTGCTGAAGGTGCATTTTTTTTGTCTACATTGTCCCGAAAACACTAAAACATCCTCTACTGTATGAGCTTCTACCTATTTTTTTGCGAAATTTTCTAGTAACGCAGTCAATAAGGTGGGGTGTGACATACCCCAGCAGTGTTTGCCAGCTGTAGGTTGTAGGTTATCTTCAGCTACTGAGAGCACGGGCGCAAATATTCATGTGAGGAGAAACTTGTTTCTGTTTGAAATCACGTGTTTGTCACACCCAACTGCATTAACGACGGGCTAATGTAGACGGTTTGATATGCTTTTTATGCCTAGATATTTTGTGAACGAACTAAGGGAATGTCTCAAAGTTTACTGTTATTACACTAAAGAAGTGAATTTAAGATATTATATTTAATCGAATGGATCTTGGAAATGGGTTCGTGAAACATAACATTGAAGATAATACCTTTTTTTCCTAAAATCAATTTCATCACTCTTCACTCTTCAATTTGCTCACTCTTCCATTTAAATTAAAGAACAATTTTTTTTTTTTAGATAGAAAATTTCTATGTGTGCGAAATTTTTGATACAAAAACCTTTTATATATATTTTTCTAGAACGATATTGTTTCAGTGACAATGCTTTAACTTTTCTGCGAAGTTTCAGGTGCCGTGACATAATCCCCACGGACATAATCCCCATTTTTGAAATGGGGATTATGTCCGAAAATTTTCGGACATAATCCCCATTTTTGCTGTGGGGGTTATGTCCGCAAAATTTTCGGACATAATCCCCATGGGGATTATGTCCGAAAAAATATATTAAATTATGGGGGTTATGTCCGTTTTTTTTTCGGTCATAATCCCCACTTTGTGTTGGGCTTATAACAACTTATAAGAATGGACATAGCCGGAGTTGCATATTTTGGAGGATGTAAGTCCTCAGAAGCCACCATTGGAATTATGTCCGCATGTTCAACACCGGCTTCGCTAGCTACAGTAATTCCACATAAAAGTCAAGGTAAGAGGGCGGCCTTCGGCCGCAGCTCAGGATTTAAAACTCCCAAAAATTCAACACCGGCTTCGCGGCAGCCTTCGGCCGCGGATCTGTCTATAAAAGATCCAACACCTTGTTTGCTAGTCACAGTAATTCCACATAAAAGTCAAGGCAAGTGGGCGGCCTTCGGCCGCAGCTCAGGATTTAAAACTCCCAAAAATCCAATACCGGCTTCGCGGCGGCCTTCGGCCGCGGATCAGTCTATAAAATATCCAACACCTAGTTTGCTAGCCACAGTTATTCCACATAAAAGTTAAGGTAAGTGGGATCATAAAAGGCCGCCGAAGGCCGTTGGTGTTGGATATTTTATAGACTGATCCGGGGCCGAAGGCCGCCGTGAAGCAGATGTTGGATTTTTGGGAGTCTTAAATCCTGAGCTTCGGCCGAAGGCCGCCCACTTGCCTTGACTTTTATGTGGAATTACTGTGACTAGCAAACAAGGTGTTGGATATTTTATAGACTGATCCACGGCCGAAGGCCGCCGCGAAGCCGGTGTTGAATTTTTGGGAGTTTTAAATCCTGAGCTGCGGCCGAAGGCCGCCCACTTACCTTGACCTTTATGTGGAATTACTGTGGCTAGCAAACTAGGTGTTGGATCTTTTATAGACTGATCCGCGGCCGAAGGCCGCCGCGAAGCCGGTGTTGGATTTTTGGGAGTTTTAAATCCTGAGCTGCGGCCGAAGGCCGCCCACTTACCTTGACTTTTATGTGAAATTACTGTAGCTAGCGAAGCCGGTGTTGAACATACGGACATAATTCCAATGGTGGCGGATGATTTGTCAAAATAGCCCATTCTTAAACTTAAAAATTTCCTATGACAAAATTATTGTTATGGGGATTATGTCCGTCACTGATGCGGACATAATCCCCATAGCTTTGGGGACTATGTCCGCTTTTTTATGGGGATTATGTCCGAAAATTTTGCGGACATAACCCCCACAGCAAAAATGGGGATTATGTCCGTGGGGATTATGTCACGGCACCGAAGTTTCATGACAAAAGTATTGAAGTGTTTATTGAAAAAAAATTTAAAGCATATTTCCTCAACAACACATACAAGAACTTTAAATTTTACTTTAACTTAATTATCAACCGAAAAACTTTCATTTGTCAGTTTAAATTGAAAAAGGTGGAGCAGACAAAATATAGCATAATAAAATCAACAACGCCTACAAACATTTATAGTTGATGAAATTTTGCTATTATTTTGAGCAAAAACTAACAAAAACAATAGCATTATTTATGAGTTCAATTAGTAAAACCGCTTTAGGCTAGCAACGCATAAATATAGGCAACACAAATTGTCTGTTTTTTTTTTTTTGTAAAAACAAACGCTGCAACATTAATTATAACAAAATCATAGTCAACAAATTATATTAATTGTTCAAAAATATGTATCATCTTTTTTGTGCGTACAGCAACTATATAATTAGCTGAAACAAGTAATTACGTAACAATACACTAACTGACTAATTGTGCACGTTATACAGAAATTAATTGTCTGCCTAGTTTTGGGCGCATATTGCAATGCATTAATTTAAAATTTCAAAGATAGAACAAAATATGAAATTAAAACCTTGCGATCAATCAAACTTATTACAAATCAACAGCATTGCCACGCATGTCTATCAACATGCTATTGGATATGTGAGATGGCACACAAGCTCTTCATGTGTGTGTGTGTGTGTGTGTGTAATTAATGCAGAATTTACGTGCATGTTTCCGGCGTGCCAGTTAATTAAACGTTAAGCACTGCAACAACATGCTCGCATATATGTAATTCAAGCGATTCATTTTCGAAATTGAAAATTGAATTGCGCAATTGAAACAAACAAAAAAAAAAGTAAAGCAGCACCAACAACACATGGATTAAATATTAATTATTTTAAATGAAAAATGTTAAAAATGCACACATCCACCCATATTGACTCAATCGTTCACTCGGTGTGTCACACTTAACCCCATTCATATGTGAGTGATTTCGCAAAAATTTTAATGAGAATTTGTTGATTGTTTTAATGCGAAAATGATGAAAGTATTTTGTCATTTGTGTGACATGTTTTGCATAATTTACGGCTCACTTTGTAATTGTGAAAATCTCAATCTACATAAGTGGTTTATTTAATTCATATATAAAACAAGTGAAGAGCATGTAAATTATTTAGCAGTTGACGGAAATTTAATTACTTAAATGGAATAAGCTAATATTGGTGGATTTTCAAATAATATTAAACTTCACTTAAGAAGATGATAATAGACATTGTAAATGAGCTTGCATTAGAACTTTATATATCTACATGGAAAAGAAAAAATGGCAGTTCACTTTAGAGTCTTACATTACTTCATACTGAAAATATCTTGAAATTTCAGAATGATAAGGACAACTTGTTAGAAACTTTGCCAATAACTAATTTTTCTTACAAAATAATACTCGAAAGCTGTTAAAAATCAAATCATTTTTGCCATTATTTCTTTATATATTATGTTTTATCATTTGGGGCCATTTTTCTATAGTTTAAAGAGAAATTTTATAATGAAAAAGAAAAGTATGAAAGCAAGTAATGAATTCTTCAACCTAATAATATACAAAAAAAAGTCAAAAAAATTCCTTTCCATGGGCTGTTCATTAGAAATATTCGAAATAACCTCATGCTCTAGCTCTTTTCGAGAAAGCTTATATCGAATATAATTAAATAACAAATATATATGATAAAATGTCATTACTCTCAATAATAAAAATTGTAGTTTCACGTTCACTTACTCTGTCCCTTCCTTAAGTTTCAGTTTATCTCCGTATCAAATTTCATCAAAATCAGTTCAATAATATAGCTGTAAAAGCGAATTTTCTCATAATGGGTGTGGCTTCGCCAGTTAAAAAACAGGGGTTTTAGGGGTTCAATTTATGTCTGTATGGTCTGTTATTTCAACAGTAAAAACGTTTTTGCTTGTTGGAGATGCAAAACCATCACTTTGGGGCGGTGTCACGGCCATCAAAAGAACACATTGTTTCTGATACCCTTCGTAAAAGTTCACTATATCTTTCTACCAAGCCTTAATAAAAATAGGGTGCATTACTTCAGCCGTATAAATGTATTTTGTAGTTTAAGGCGTGGAACCGCCCACTCCACAATTTTTTCAACATTTTTTACATCTTCCCGACAGATTACGTAAACTGGAAACGGAGTTATATAAAAGAGAGTGAGTGCACTGAACCGCACACAAAAACCGAAATTACACAGCTGGGTGTAGCCGAGGCGGCCAAAAGAAATCACTTTCTTAAAAAAATCCGTAACAAACACAGCCGTTATTTCCTTTTTACAGTGCGCTGAAAGTCCATTCTGTTGAAACCACAGCTTTGGACCATCAACTCAATCCATTCATTTGCGGTAAACAGCAACATTGGTTTAAAAAGTTTCCAAGCTCTGTAGAAGTTTGAAGGATAAGGCTTTCTTACAACTCAACATAGTTCAAAATCCAAAATTTTGTAACTCAATGTAAATAAAAAAAAAATTTATTAAAATATGTTGCCAAAATGATTCCAATTCAACCCAACATCATGGTGACTTTAAGTTTTTAAGTTATTTGCAAAAATAAAAAATTTTCATAAATTTCCACCAAATTTAATAACATAAATAAAAACTTCAAACAAAAAATAAAGAAAAGAAAATGTTTGCACCAAGTTACCAATTTTCTTCGATTGTAAATCTACCGCACAATTAAGCAACAAATTTTGCCTAATAAAATATACTCGCAACCATAGCTAATTCGATAATTTGTTTCGGATTACCACCAGAAATGTTTTGAGTGGGAAATGCGAACGGAAACGCTATTCGTTGAGTAAACCGACCACTAGGCGCTGGTGTATAGAAAATAAAAAAAAATCAGAATTTAACAGCAAAAGGGAAAATTTATGTTTGAAAAGAAAATAAATAAACTCCAGAATTTTTTTTTTTTTTTTTAGTCTAATATCGTAGTCACAAAAAGCTGCAACGAAAAACGGCCAATTGTTTTTTGCTTTTATTTTTAGGTCTTTTGATATCACAATTAGGGTTTTGGCCAAAATTGCGAGTAGGAGAGTAAAACCCTAAGAAAACAACAATAAAGACATAAAAAACTTGGCAAAGAAAAATAACATGAAAACAGTCAGTCCGAGAAGGAGTGTAAAGGAAATGTAATTTAATAAATAAATAAATAAACAAAACGAAATGAAATGAGACTAAGACAAATAACAATAAAAATACGCAAAGACAATAAGATTTATTAAGTAACGTTGCTATGCTACATAGCATACTTTTAGGCGCTTTACTTTATTACCACAAAAGGATGCTCTGGATGTTGTGAGGAAGTGTAGCTTGCATAAGATATTGGTTCTTTTTCCGCTCTTGCCCTATGCTAAATGCTTGTTAACAGTTTTACAGATTTTATGCTTGGCCAATGTGCTCAATAAAAAAGATTATTTTGGTTTATTAAAGTCGTTGCAAATAGATTAAATATTTTATTACCTTATTTTCGGTGTCCTCAAGAGTACATACGCTGATAACGAGTGTATGTGGGGAGTCCAATTGAAAAGGTTGAAGCATTTTGTGGAATACTGCTGTTGTCCAGAAAATGGATTTTAAAATACTTTTAGATAATAAGTTTCTTCGAAATCAATAATTTATTCTAAAGGCTGAAATAAATTGTACATAAAAAAAAATCGAATATAAAGGGTGTTTAAATTTAAGGTACCTATTTGAAATTTGAATGGAGGACATAAATTGTGCGAAGTCTCTGTTTATTTTTGTTGGCAAATAATTTACATTTATTCCAGTTAATGATGAAAAAGAATTTCGCTCAAATGACTTCATCTACTGATTCGGTATGCTGTCAATCTCTTACCAGATTTTTGAATAACTTTTTCCAATAAGTTTTTGCACAACTCTCATCTAATGTCGTCTTCCCAGTTCGATTAGTTAATTGCAGCAAAGCATCAATAGCTAAAATTTATCTGAACAATAAGAATTTATGAACGAGATCGCTGCTGCTTTATTTTGGAGTTTATTTGGCTCAAATATTTCAAACAGTAACTACAGCTGTTGCTAAGCTAAGCTATATTGTTATTTTTCAGCAAAAATTTTAGTTTCAAAAGCTGATTTATAGCCATGAACTAGCATAAAGAGCAAACTCTCTTAAAAACGTAAAAATTAGAACGAGCAGAAGCTAAAAGAGCGTTTTTGCTCATGGTAGTGCGTATCAGTAAAGAGAAAAAAAAAGCGTGTGAACTTTTTTTTAGCAATAATTTGGAGTGCGCATGCAAAATAAAAGCTATCAAATATAAGTATTGCTTCTACTGTTAACTAACTTTAAATACGACTTAATAATTGCCATGAATTTGTGCTTTGCTCTATGAATTCTTTTAACTTAAAGGCGAAATCAAAATAAATAAATATAGTTGCTTCTGTTTAGTTATAATCTTTTCGCTAAAGTTTAGTTCATAGCTAAAGAAAATAACAACGAAGCTATGTTAGTTCTTCACGTATATTTTGGCTGTACTAACGCTTCTGAAGCAGATTGAGAAAATATTACGAAGCAATGCTAATATTTAGCTAGAAACAAGCTGTGAAAGCATTTTTGAAGCACATCTTTTAAATAAAATCAATTGCATTAGAAATATTTCTACAGCATACTCCTAACAATTGTTTTAATGCTGCTTAGGAAATCATTAAGTGCCTAACTTCTAGCAATGCTCTTCAATTAAATTCCTTTTATATGTTTTTGATTTAAAAATAGTCTTTATGTTTACGCTCAATTAAAACGTTTCATGTACGGCGCTTTTTTACATAAAAAATTTTGTTTTTTTTTTCAGCACAAATTATAAACATACATTTTTGAAATAAATTCTCAATAATATGTACTATTCATTAGCTCTTATTGTATTTCGGATCCATTGAATGTAGGTCGAGACGTTTGCGTAAACATTCCGATTACCATGAATTCCACACGCTTCTCCAAATGAGACAATACCAAATTGGTAATAGGGCCTGTTTCCATCATTTGCATCAGAAGATGGTTGTTGCATAAATAACGGTCCACCAGAATCACCATCACATGCATCTATTCCACCACCTATTCCTCCAGCACAAATTTGAAATTCGCTCTTTATCATATTGTTACCCTTACTGGGGGTTGCTTCACATTTATCCACTTCCCATATATTCACTGTGGCTTTCAGTAAATTTTTGCTTGGCTTACTGTTGTGTGTGTCACCCCATCCACTAACAATTGCATTGGTATTAACTATGTTTCCACCAGCACCTTCACTATCATAAGGCAAACAAATTGGTTGAATTGCCTCAGAGAATGCTACGGCATCTTTCAATTGTATGAGTGCAATATCATTGTAACCTTGATTAAGATGAAATCCTTCATGTATAATTTGTTTGCTAATTTTAACTACTGTAGCGTTGGAATCACAAAAGGCCATTTGAACTTTGCTATTGTATTCGCATTCCGTTGCACCTAAATATGCTACAGTTGCAACAACCTTAAAGCAATGAGCAGCTGACAAGACCCAACGAGAGTTTATTAAAGTGCCACCACATCCCACTGAAAGATATACCATCCACGGAAATTCATGCTGTTCAGTCTTAACACCGTGATAAATACGTCCAGTTGATATTTCTGATTTCCTACCAACACCACAATATGGGGGTACTGGGAAGTTGTCACTGTTTTGCAGAAAATTTAAGTTATTTTTAAGGATATCTGTAAAAAAGGATATTAAATAAAAGTTAGTAAAGATATTAACCGTAAGAATAGTAGAGATAAAGGTAATCAATTTTTACTTTGTCAAGTAATTTTTATCTGATTCTTCAAAATAAATACTTAAACAGGAAAGGGTTCACTTTGAATTCCATATACACTTCAACACTCATGCAATCAGGTTATATTTTCGAAAAAAAAAATCGTTCATAGTTATATCCTCAATTCAGTAACCTTTCAGTTTATTTATTATTAAAATCTTTCGCATTCAAAATTCATAAGTGTCCTTACTTTAACAATATTTAAAATAAACATCTGGGTGCTAGAGAACGTCTTATAATGTATTCGAAATTATATAATGTAAAAAAAAAATATTTCAAAAACGATTCCTTTTAGTACGTTCGAAATTGAATAAACAAACACTTCTGTACTGCATTTTGTTTTAAGGTTTTTTATTTTAACAATTTTATCATTATTTATTTTGATTTTATTTTATTGAAAAAATCGATACAAAATACCCAGCACGGGCTATGTTCCCATTTTAGTTTGGTGTTTTTTGATGGATTACTGTATAAGGTGTTTTTCGAAAGAATAATCTAAATGATTCGCTCAAAGTATAAGTAATTTTGAGTTTTTTCTTTCGAATTAAGCATTTGTTCTTCTTTGATTGTCTTGTGTTTTTATCCATTGCCAATTATTTAGAAAAATTTTTAAAAAAAAATAAGTTTTGGTTTATCGTTAAAGAACCAATAAACTTATTCCTCACCCACAGTAAATGGTAGTTCACTTAACCAGTTTTAGTGTTCACATTTAGCACGATCATATTTAATAAAAAACCTGAGCTTTGGACTTCTTAAAAATAATGTGGGTCCTTATATGGACAAAGTCAGCACAACTACGAAAAAATGTTAGAAAATAATTTCGTAAAAGCTCTATTTACCTTGATTTGATAGTAGCTATGCATAAGTTAGTATCAGACAATCGAGGAACATTAGAACTTACCGCTCACAGGACTTAATGGTAATTACTATTATTTACTTACTTGCAGAAATTCCCGAAAAAATGCAAATTAGCAAAGTCAAAAAACTTAGTACTTTATTCATGTCGTCTACTTTGTGAAAAAATTACTTTAATATTCTGAAAATCACTACCAGCTTTTATACAGAAAATTCAACCTTGATTTCTTTGTAAGACAAAGAAAATAGAGTTGGAGTTCGCTTACCGTATCATTATTAGTTAAGCAAACTTTTTGATTTATATCCTTCATGATATATGTGACTTCATGCCGAGAATCGTTAATCATTTCCACTACGTTAATTTATTTAAATGTTAAAGATAAGATCTATTTACTTAATTATAAACAACTTGAAATATATTTTTCCAAGGACCAAAAACTAGAAAATTCAATTTGAACTTTTATGACGATCATATATCACGTGGCGAATAAGGAGATCCTCGAATTTGTGCCATGGAAGCAGAAAGGCTTGCAAAAATTTTACTTCCAAACAAAACTGTTTGTCCTTGATATATATAATTTGTAATACGTTTATTGTACTTTCAGTATTAGTCTGTCATTTAAATAGAACTGTTTCGATACTCGTATCAACTGCAATATTTAATTTTATTGATTTGAAAGCAAATTATATTCTTCCCATATTTACATAACAATTGCGTTAACATAGAATACACTATATAAGTATGTGTATTTCACTTTATATGTATTGTGCACAAGTTCAAATACTAGTTGATACAAAAAAGATTTTCTTTTTTTTTTTCAATTAAATAGAATTTCAAAGAATTATTTAACAGGTTAAACAAAAATATAAAAATTCAAATATCTGAATTTTAATTTTCAAAATCAAAACATCCGATTTGGCTAAGATGATCAGTGCTTTATAGATTTTTACAAATTCTGCAAATTTAAGGCGAAAATAAATTCAACTTCACCATCATTTGATCTGACTATCCTGCAATGTTCCTGATTTTGCCTAAAATGATGAAGGCTGCATAGATTTTGAGGAGGCATATGTAAAATAGCATAAGTGATGACATCCAGATCCCGTCTTTACCATAATTGTCCTGATCGGTTAATGACTTAGCAGCACTGATGAGTACTGTACGAAATTTTCTAAAGATTTCTCAAATAGGGTTACAATTTGGTTAACCTTTCCTATACCAGATTCGGAATTCTTTAAAAAATTTTCAACTTTAAATACTTATGTGATTTGCATATGATTGCTTTTAATAGGGTCCACCATTCCTAACTTGATCCAAAGCTAGCTACGTATGAGTTTTTTCTGAAATCTCAGAGAAAAATTTTAAAAGAAAAACTATCTATTTTTCCCCATAAAATGCGAATTTGCAATAAAAATATTAGTTGGTATTAAAAAAAAATCACAGAATCATTATTTTTCATGTTTTTTTTTAATCGAGGACTTCGGCTTAGCCGACTTTCTTTATCGGTATTCATTCTTTCAAGGGCATCAATATGTGCGTTGTCAAATAAACTATTTAAGTCCTTTGGGCATTTATTCTGCCCCGCTGTCGATGATTTTCTTATTTATACTGTTTTTCTTTTTGCTCCCACTAAATATAATGATCAATCAACTAGTTTTTTTCACACAGTTTGGAAATGATTTTGTGGGTATTTGCGCCTTTTCCCAGTAAATACTGCAGTCGCAAATTATTAAAATTACACTTTCACTGTAATTCAATTTTACATCTTGAATGTTAAAAAAAAAACACATCAAAAGAACTTGTCGATTTGACGGAAGTTTTGATGGAGTGCCTCCCCGACATAGAACTTTTCACATAATATCCTTTTTTTACAAATTAATAAATCCTTGTTGTCATTCCACGCTTAGTATTCCATAATAGTTTGTATGAACATGTTCAGTTCCAAATCAAACGAAATTTGCTGAACGATTGCATTATACATACACAAAGAAAACATAGGCCTATGCGTTAAAAAATTATCAAGTTGAAATAAGAGGCACACCCCGAAGAAGACTTCAAAATGTTTGGAAAAGACATTGAATTTTTATATACCTACGGCGAGCAAGTTGATAAATGCTGAAAGGTCTCTATAAGGTCTATAAATGTCGAAATATGTTGAAAAAGTTCAAAGGGATCTATATGGTCTATAAGTGTCGAAATATGTTGAAAAAGTCGATACTACAAGTATCAATTAAAGAGACAAGTACTGAAAAATACTAAATGATTTCAATCGGAAAAAAGTTTTTATTAGACATCTAAATTGGGTGTTGGACAGCTTGTAAGAACTTCATCGACATTATTTGATATTACTAGCAGTATTCGGTTTTATCGATACTTTTCCATCATATTCAATACTTTGTAACACTTCATGATAATTTTCTACATTAACAAATTGAATTATCATTAAGTTCGCCATAATACCACAAGTGTTTGCACTTACCTGCTTTTTTATCAACTAATTATTCTCAGCTATTAGTAGGATTTTTCAATTTCGAATTATCAGATAGAGACTCTTTCTACGTAACGCGGCTTAAGAACTTTTTTTTGAGCCCTCCCTTCCATGTCACACTTATTCGAATAATGTGAAAAGCTACAAATAACTTTGTATAATTTCAATATAGGTTTACACAGCTATTATCTTTTAAGAAAATCTATAAGTTTTTGATTTATTGCTAGTTAATGTGTAGAGGAAATTTTTCTAAATCAAACAGACTTAAAACTTTGCTTAAAATTCAGATGGTGCATTCATTTCCTTGGCTCATTTTTTATTTTAATGGTGATGGTGTCATCTTTTGTCGTTACTTTTAACATTTTCTTGAAAAGTTACACTTGTCCAAACACTCCCATTTTATTTGCCAGAATAAGCTTTTGTCAGACTGTTACCATGTACCTAGTCTTACTTTGGCAAATTTTATACCTACAATTAGATTGAGCAAAGATTTCGAATATGGTAAAAGTAGGATTTGGTTTTAAATGAATAAAACACAATTTTCCAGTAAATTTAAATTTCAGTTAATTCCTTATTAGATGATAAACTAATCTTTTAAAGACTCAAAAACGTATTTCAAATAATTTGTTCTAGGACGATAGTCTTATTTGGTGTTGATAGCTTCAATTTAAATTGAAATTTAAGTAGACTCTTACAGTTTCATATTAATTTTTGCTATAAATTAACAGATCCCTGGGTTACGTAATACGCAAACGTTCCAAAAGTTTACTTTGTAGTATTTAATTATTGTTTTTCGAAAAAAAAAAATAAACTTCTATTTGGTTAAAAATAAATCAATAGATCTTATTCGTAACATTTAATATATTAAAGTAGTATAGATGATAAATGATTCTCGTTATCGAGTCACATATATATCATGTATGATATAAATCAAAAAGTTTGCTAAGCTTATAATGATACGGTAAACGAACTCCAACTTTAATTTCTTTGTCTTACTAAGACATCAAGGTAGAATTTTCTGTATAAAAACACCTTGTGGTTTTCAGAACATTACAGTAATTTTTTCGCAGAGAAATCGACATGAAGAGAATACTAAGTTCCTTGGCTTTGCTAATTTGCATTTTTTCAGGAAATTCTGCAAGTAAGTAAATAATTGTCAGTAGATGCTAGTTATATCCATTTCGTCCAGTGGGCGGTAAGTTTATAATTTTCCTCGATTACAACTTATACGTACATGCTTATATACAAACCCAATCAAATAGAGTTTTCTCGAAGCAATTTTCCGACAATTTTTCCGTTGACGGGTGTTTCACAATATATTCAATGAGTCCATATTTTAAGGAATACCAATTTTTAACAGCATAGAATTTAGCTCAACACCAACTTTTTCCTTAAATATGATCATGCTTAATGTGAATATACACGTGCTAGTTAAGTGAAGTTCCATTTCCTGTGGGTGAGAAGTAAATTTATTGGTTCACTAACGAAAATCGCAAATATAAGTTTTAAAAAAAAATAAATTTTCAAGCAAAGAACATTTTTTCGAAAAAATTCATATGCAAATAATTTAAGAATTTTTCGGATGTACATTTACAAAAATATTTAGTTTCTTATTTCGACTGAAAAAAAAAACTCAAAATTACTTATACTCTGAGCGAATCATTTGGCTTGTCATATCGATCAGGAAAGATCAAAAATGAAATTTGAACACAACCAGTGTTGCCAAACTCTACAAAAAAAATATCTTCAATAAAATAAAGTAAAAATAAATAAAAAATTCATAAAAAAATGCACATTATTTGATTTTGAATCAGTTAAAAAAATTAAATTTATGACATACAATACTTCAAAAAAATTAAATTTTTCGAAAAAATTAAATATTAAATAAATTGAAAGGGTCACAAATAAGTTTTGAATATAACTATGACCGATTTTTTCTTGCGGTTACAATTTTATTGAATAAATTTTTGGGTGTTTCTGTGATTGGGACCAAGAATTTTCCCGTTTTTGAATTTTATAAGACTTAGATATTAATCACTGGACTTATTGAAAACCTTTTTTATTTTATCATTAAATTAGATTGTCTTTTTCGCTACTATTTTCAAGAGAGAATCTTTAATATATCTTTTTACACAGATATCCTGAAAAATACTATAAATTTCCAGCAAAACAAATTATCAGCACAAATATCAATTCAAAAAAGTGACAACTTCCCAGTCCCCCTAATTGTGGTTTTGGTAAGAAACCACAAGTTTCTACTGGACGTATTTACGGTGGTGTCAAGATTGAACAGCACGAGTTTCCATGGATGGTGTATCTTCCAATGAAATGTGGTGGCACCTTAATAAACCCACGTTGGGTTTTGACAGCTGCCCATTGCTTTGATGGGGTGAAGCCTACTGTAGCATGTATAGGTGCAACGGTGTAACATAGATCAAAAGGAATATTCCGACTCCAACTCTACAGTAGTTCAAATTAGCAAAGCAATTATACATGAGGAATATGATAAAACTCAATATTACAATGACATTGCGCTCATACAACTGAAAGATGCAATCACATTCTCTGAGGCAATTCAACCAATTTGTTTGCCTTATGATACTCAAGGAAGTGGTAGCAAGATATTCAACAAGAATGCAATTATTAGTGGATGGGGTAATACTGAAATCAGTACGTCAAATAAGAATTTACTAAAAACCACAGTGAAAATATGGGAAGCGGATAAGTGTGAAGCATTCAAGGATATTGGCCATTATGTTATGAAGCATGAACTTCAAATTTGTGCTGGAGGAATAGCTGGTATAGATTCATGCCATGGTGATTCTGGTGGACCATTGTTTACGCGATTATCACCTTATGATAAAAATGATGAAAGTAACCCCTTTTACCAATTTGGTATTGTCTCATTTGGAGACGGGTGTGGCAAACATGGCTTTCCAAGTGTATATGTAAATGTTTCCACATACATCCCATGGATCCGAAATACGATCACGGCAAATGAATTATAAATGTGTAAATTTAAGTAACAAATGTGTGTTAATAATTTGTGTACTTTTCAAAAAGAACTTCACGTATAAAACATTTTAGTGCAGACTTATGTTAAAATTTTTTAAATGGAAAGTTGTCTAAAAAGCATAAATCAAGATGAGCATCATTGTATTAAGTTGGGTTTTTAATGATTTATATTTGAAAACAATAAAAGTGTCCACGAAAAATGCCAAGTTTTCCAAATTCGAGGATAACTTGAATTTCTTTTTCTGTATGCAATTATATTTATTAAAATAAATTAGCAACTTTAGTACCAAAGAACAAAAGTTCAAATTTTCAGTACAAACTGAGCTTAAAATGCATAGAATAAAATTTGAAAATTTTTAAAAATTTTTAAAAAGAGTAGATTACATATTTAAATGTTGACATAGTTGGCAAAATTATTGAAAAAGTTGCTTCCGAAACCTGCTCTCATAAAGAACAAGATAATTCACAGGAAATTATCAACACTTAAAATAAGTAAATATTTAGATATTGCATGATTCGTTCACAGTGCGATTCCATTGGAATATTTTGTCTTCCGAAATATTTTCCAATGAAAAATAAAACTATTACTTGAATAACAAACATGATAACTCCCAAAGGAAACTCTTTATTATAAAGAACATCATATAGTGTTTAAGAAGAAAGATAACTTCAATCCGATATCATGAAAAACGACAAACCAAAGAAATATCAGTTTGAGTAAGATAACTTAAAATATCCATTAACCCTAATTAAATCATCATGTAGCTTACTCAAATATAATGAATTTTTAGTTAGAGTTAGAAAAGAAATAATTTATTTTTAATTAATTTTACATAATAAACTTTAAAAAATAATAAGAGCATGCATAGGAATGCCAATGCAAAACTAAGGAATCAATATAAAGCATTCCATGCCAAATCACCCAGGTTTTGGCCCGACCTTCTTCGGTTTTGCTAATTTTTTCATGACCACCAGTGCAGATAATTCAATCATAAAAAACAGATATAAAATTTTCAAAATTCGAAAAAAAATAGAAAAAATTGTCAGAACCACAGCTTAAAAGTTGCGCAATATACAGTTTAATTTTATATACAGAAAATTTTTAAGAAAAATCTAATCAAAAATGTCGATTTTAATCTTTAAAACTTAATAAATAACTGATTATAATTACATATTAATTCGAATATTTTTTTTATATTTTTTTTCCGAAACTACATGCAAATGCAAAAAAAAAATGATTACCTACTTTTTATTGATATCAATATTTATTAGTAGTCTATCGTTAATTGAAAATTTTTTGCCATAAAATTTAAAAAACCGATTACTCAATTACGGTTTCGAATACAAGTCTGGAAATTGGTGTACTTGTTGCTTTTAATATGCACTAAATCATATCAAAAAATTACCGAAATTGAAGAGGGTCGTGCCAAAATCTCGGAGATTTGGCATGGAATGCCCGATGTACATTAATGTACATCACTGTAATTCCTTAAGTAACTGCACACTTGATTTTTATTTTACCTAATTGAGCACTTTTTTGCACGAAATATAATCAAAACTATGGGGAACAAATGCTTAAGTTTTATAAAAAAAACATTATAAAATGCTTTCAAAGTTATGGCGCAAAATTCATTATGAAAGCAGACATATCCTTAGGATTGATTTAAGAAAAACATGTGAAAAAAAAACAATATGTGTTTCTAACAAATTAAATTAAGGTTTTTTTATTTTTATCACAAAATTAAAGCATTTTTAAACAAAAATAAACCGAAGAAATTTTATTCCATTCCTTATAGTTTTTGAGATATTTTGTTACAAAATATCTTAAAAAATTTAAGAAAAAAACAAATGGTGCAGTTATTTAAAGAATTACCTATTAGGTATATGGACGAAACCAAAACAGTTTCATTCCTCTTAAAAGACGATGCCTTAACAAGAAAATACGCTGTCAGGGCTGAATCGCTACACCGGGTTTGATGGAATTCCTTAAGGTCGTCTTAGCCAACTTATATAATAAACACTAGTTCTGACAAAAACTGATTTAAAAAAGTTAATTTTACTTCAATTGTAACAAACGCCTACTAATTCAGAATAGATATCAATAATTATTGAAATAACACTAGTTTACAAATTTGGGCTTGATCTCGAGATCTGGTTTCTCATAGATTTTTTTCGATGTATTTTGGGGCGTAGATTCCAAAAATGGAAACCATTTTTTTTTCTTAAGAATCGTTTTCGAGATATCCCCAAAAAACCCCTTTTTCGGCACTTTTTTCATTTATTTAACTATATCTCCATGAATTTTTTTTCGACTCAAAAACGACTTTCAGTTTTCGAAAGATATTTGTATTTCCTTTCTAACGATATGCTTTTTGTTTGAATCGGATAATATTTGATGGAGTTACAAGCGCTCAAAGTTCAAAAAAACTGACTTTTTTGGTCTTTTTTAAAAATCACTAAATTTCAATTGCTCCATTTGAATGAAAAATTCCTTCTTTTTCATATTTTTAAAATTTTAAAGGATAAACTATCCTTTTACAAATATTTTAAGTATAATTTGGCGGAAATCGGACAAAAAATGTAGAAGTTATTCGAGAAAACAGTAAAACACTTGCAATAAAATTGAACGAAAATACATACGATTGTGTGTTTGTGAAGTTCTTTACTTTTATTCTCTTTTCTTTTTAGATAAAAAACTTATGTATTTTCGTTCAATTTTATTGCAAGTGTTTTACTGTTTTCTCGAATAACTTCTACATTTTTTGTCCGATTTCCGCCAAATTATACTTAAAATTTTTGTAAAAGGATAGTCTATCATTTAAAATTTTAAAAATATGAAAAAGAAGGAATTTTTCATTCAAATGGAGCAATTGAAATTTAGTGATTTTTAAAAAAGACCAAAAAAGTCAGTTTTTTTGAACTTTGAGCGCTTGTAACTCCATCAAATATTATCCGATTCAAACAAAAAGCATATCGTTAGAAAGGAAATACAAATATCTTTCGAAAGCTGAAAGTCGTTTTTGAGTCGAAAAAAAAATTCATAGAGATATAGTCAAATATATGAAAAAAGTGCCGAAAAAGGGGTTTTTTGGGGATATCTCGAAAACGATTCTTAAGAAAAAAAAATGGTTTCCATTTTTGGAATCTACGCCCCAAAATACATCGAAAAAAACCTATGAGAAACCAGATCTTTTTTCTTGTAAACTAGTGTAATAGAAAAAAGAATTTTTAAATTTTTGTAAGCGAAGAAGTCTCATATGTGCCTGAGTGGATTAGGTACATTTTTTAGTTTTTTTTTTTGTTTTCTTTTTTTTTTTAAGTGAAACTTCTTTAGCACGGGTGTGATTTGCAATTTGGTGTGTATACTGAAACACAAAAAGCGACAATATTTGTTTTAGCCGTGCTTTCACTCAGCTTAGTTTGTTTTGCTCAAAGATAAGGCTTAGTTGACGGGAAATCTGAGACTTAACCGTGGAAAATTTCCAATTTTTTTCAATTTTTTCAAGCATTGCGCTGATCAACTGCAAAAGCCATGTCATAGCGAGGAGAAAAAATCTACATACTCAATCTCTCTCTCTCTGTAACTTTTATTGTTTCCCAATTAACCCGTCGTCAATGAGGTTCAGATATATTACTCGGCCAATGAGGTGGGGTGTGAAATAACCCAAAAGTTTTTTCGCAACTATAGTTAACGCCATATTTTATTCTCGCTGTCGGTAATAATTTTGATTGTGTACCATTTCAGTTCTTATATAATTGAGCCTTATTATATGGAAAGAAATCGTCAATCGTTTCGTTAAGCAGTTCGTTTTCGTTAAGTTTACTGAAGGTTTCACTTCTGCCACGTGTGAACTGCAAACTTGATTTTTTTTTTTCATAAATTAAAGCTAATTAAAATGCCAACAAATCGACCGACCGACCGTGCCTGAATTTCTAGTCTAGAAAAAAAAATTGAAAAATATTTTTGGTTCAAGAATGGGTAGAAAGCGCAAGTATTGTCGGAAATTAAAAATGTTTTCTTAAGTGAAAGCATACAAAAATTTTAAAATTTCCTCGGAGCTCGAATTATAAAAAACAATTGTTCTAAGTTAAAGGCCAAAAGGAATATTGTTTTTACCGTGAAATAATACAAAACAAATATTTTTTTTTATAAGTCCGGGCTTCGACGATCTGTTTGCATTCCCGTTGGCTTTAAATAAAAAAAAATTGTTCATATCCGACAAGATTTGCACTTCTAGCATTTTTTGAGCCAAAAAACTAAAAGTTAAATCCAAAAGCAATTTTTTTTTTTTTTGAATATTTTTTAGTTCAAAAATGGCTGGAGAGCGCAAATTTGGTCAAAAATTAATAATTTGTTTTATATGAAAGCTATCCAAAACTTCAACGAATTATTGGAGCTCGAACTAAAAAAAAAAGATTCGTTATAAATTAAACGCCTAAAATGTTTAACTTAACATAGTTAAAAAAGTGTTCTCTGTTTCAAAATTCGGTCACCGATGATATGTTTTTTATAAAAGTATCATTTAGTACCGTTTTTTTTCTTTAAAATGAGCTCTCAAGTGGTAATCTTCGATGTTTCTTCGCAAAGTTACAGCCGTTTGAAAAAGGCATGAACTTGATCCTTCAGATTCAGTTTGAAATTTTGTTTATTTGTGGTCCAAAAGTAATTAATTTATTAAAAATGCTTCAAATGAATATAATTGTATGTACTTACATACGCTAATTACAGAAATATTCACAAAAAGAACAGACATAAGTTAAAATCGAATTTGGAGTAATGTACATATTATCGTTTCCCATGGTCACTGACAGATTTTTCTAACACATTTCATTAAATACCTAACTTCTAGCAATGCTTTTCAATAACTTTTTTTATGCTTTTTATTTACAAATAATCGTTATGTTTACTCTGCATTAAAACTTGATAAATAAAAAATTTCATTTTTAGTACAAAAAATATGAATATATATTATTTAAGAAGTTGACCATAATATGTATTATTCATTAGCCGCGATTGTATTTCGGATCCATGGAATATAAGTTGACACATTTGCATAAACACTTGGATGAATTCCACACCCGTTTCCAAATGAGACAATACCAAATTGGTAATAGGGCTTGTTTCCATCATTTTCATCAGAAGATGGTTGTTGCATAAACAACGGTCCACCAGAATCACCTCGACATGCATCTATACCAGCTATTTCTCCTGCACAAATTTGAAGTTCGCTCTTTATCACATTTTGGCCAAAACCGTCGGATGCTTCACATTTATCCGCTTCCCATATTTTCACTGTTGTTTTTAGTAAAATTTTGCTTGGCTTATTGCTTTCTGTTCTACCCCATCCACTAATAATGGCATTCGTGTTGAATATGTTGCTACGAGCACCTTGATTATCATAAGGCAAGCAAATTGGTTGAACTGCCTCAGAAAATGTTACTTCATCTTTAAGTTGTATGAGTGCAATATCATTGTAAGCGTGACTAGGATGAAATCCTTCATGTATAATTTGTTTGCTTATTTGAACTTCTTTAGCGTTAGAATCACAAAAACCTTTACCACCTTTCGATTCACATTCCGTTGCACCTATATATGCTACAGTAGCTTTAACTTCACTAAAGCAATGAGCAGCTGACAAAACCCACCGTGAGTTTATTAAAGTGCCACCACAGAACATTGGAAAAAATACCATCCACGGGAATTCGTGCTTTTCAACATTAACACCGCCATGAATGCGGCCAGTAGATATTTCTGGTTTCTCACCAAAACCACAATAAGGGGGTACTGGGAAGTTGTCAATATTTTGCTCAGAATTTAAGTTATTTTTAAGGATATCTATAAAAAATATATTAAATAAAATTTATTAAAGTTGTTCACGTAAGAATAATAGAGATAAATGTTATCAAGTTTTATTAAGTCAAGTAATTTATATCTGCTTCTTTTAAATAAATCCTTAAACAGGAAAGGGCTCACTTTGTATACTATAAATACCTTACAATTCTAATAATTTTTATAATTTCGAAAAAAAAATCGTTCATAGTTACATATGTCCCAAATTCAGTGACGTTTCAGTTTATTTAATATTTAAGTCTTTCAAAAATTATATATGTTCTTTTTTTAACAATATGTAAGATAAACATGAAAACGAAATTAAATAATGCAAAAATATATTTAAAAGTCCGTTCGAAATTGAATGAACAACAACTTCTGTCCTAGATTTTGTTTTAAAGTTTTAATTTTTTTTTATTTTAAAAATTTTATTATTATATATTTTGATTTTATTTTATTGATAAAATTGATATAAAATACAAAACACGGCTGAAGTTCAAATTTTAGTTTATTCGTTCACTTAAGCAGTTTTAGTATTCACATTTAGCGCGATCATGTTTAGTAAAAAACCTGAACCTGAGCTATGCTTTTGGCTTTTTAAAATTACTGTTCTTCTTAATATGGACAAATTAAGCACAATTACGAAAAAATGTTAGAAGATAATTCCGTGAAAACTCAATGTATTTGATCTGATAGAAGATATGCATACGTTAGTATCAGACAGTCGAGAAATATTAGAACTTACCGCTCACAGGACTTAATAGTGATTACTCGTATTTACTTACTTGCAGAAATTCCCGAAAAAATACAAATTAACAAAACCGAAGAGCTAAGTACTTTCTTCATGTCGACTATTTCGCGTAAAAACTTATGGTAATGATCTGAAAAGTACTACGGCTTTTATACAGAAAATTCAACCTTGATTTCTACATTAGACAAAGAAATTAGGTTTGAAATTCATTAACCTTATCGTTATTAGTTTAGTAAAGTTTTTGATTTATAACAAACATGATATATTTGTCTTCATGCTGAGAATCTTTAATCACTTCCACTAAGTTAATATATTAAACGTTGAAGATAAGATCTATTGATTTAATATTAAGAAACTTAAAGTTTGTTTTTTCAGAGACCAGAAATTAAAAAAACTTAGTTAATTTTTGTGACGGTCACACATCACGTGGCGCAAATAAGAAGATCCACGAATTTGTGACATGGAAACAGAAGGGCTAGTTTCAATTTTACTTCCAAATACAACTGTTATCCCTAGATACATATATGTATATAATTAATTTTAAATACGTTTATGGACTTTGAGGATTAGTCTGTCCTTTACTGAGGGATTTTTTAATACTCATATCATCTGCAAGATTTAATTTTATCAATTTAAAATCAAATTATAATTTTCCCATATTCACATAACAATTATGTTAACATGTCATGCACTTTATGTGTGTTTTTATTTCTATATATGTATAGGTTATGCATAAGTTCAAAACCCCATTGGATACAAAAAAGATTTTCTGTTTTTTTTTAACTTAAATAGAATTTCATAGAATAATTTAACAGGTTAGCATGTTACATGACGCAGGTTAGAATAGAATTGAAAAATTCAAATTTCTGACTCTTAATTTACCAAAATAAAACATCCGATCTGGCTAAGATGATCAGGGCCTTATAAATTTTTACAAGGTCTGCAAATTTATGGCGAAAATAAGTTCAACCGCACCATCATCTGATCTGACTAGTCTGCATTGTTCCACAGTACAGTAATACAAATTACGTAATTGAAGAATTTTCAAGCCTACAAACAGTGACCAAACCAAACCATCCTTTTTACATATTTTGCTCAATACGATTTAGAGATAATGAATCCTACCAAGACAAGCACCAACCCAATATGCTATACCATACTGTAACTTGAAAGGAAAATACTATAATAAATAGTAGACAACAACTTGGTATACATTTCGTAAATAGTGAAAAATTCTCACAATAGACCGTAAATATTGCTTAAGACATTCTATTTGACTTAGCCAGCTCATTTTGGAGTCAATTATAAAACCCAGATACCTGAATTTTTTGACAGCTTTGACCTTGAAACAATTATTGCTACAACTCTCGTTTTGGCAGAAAGTTTTTTTAAAACAATAATTTCTGAAACAATGAGTAGCTGGTATTCAGCAAACTAGTTCCTCAACAAATTCAGATCCTAATTAAAGTCAGCAACTAAGTTTAAGGGATTTTCAGAGCCGTGGGTACACCCAATATCATCAGAAATAGAATTTATAAAGATAAGAACCCTGTTGAACCCGTAACTTTAGAAATTTAAAATTGCTGATTATATCTTGCATTATAACTCTTTGGTATCTGTTTCTCAGATAAGACTCGAACCAACTCAACATGAATCCTCTTATTCCCGCATTTTGAATTTTATTTAAAAAAATTTCATGATTTACCACGGCGACGACTTTAATTAGTTCGATAAATAAGGAAGCAGTTACCTTTCTGCTATCTAAATTTTTAGGGAGTATTTTCCTTTCTTTACTGTTGTTTTTTGATTCGTTCAAAATATTATTTACCACCTTTTATTCATCTTTAAGACTACACACACTGAATTAAGTTGATTTCTATAAAAAACTGTTGCGGCATCTAGGTATTTATTTTTTTTACTTCAGAGCACAGCTTTTGGTATTTGTTATACAAAACCGTGTTATTTGGTTGTTTGGAACATTCAATTCTTATTTTGGATCTGTATAGTATGCACTTAACTTTTTTTATTAAACCATATTTTACAGCAAAATAAGTACAGAACCTTACAGAAGAATTCTTTTCTACGTTCTTGCTCACACTAATTACTTACTTCATATGCCTTAAAGAAAAACATAAAAAAAAAATATATGATATATGCTTTTTCGATCACTTTTTATTACAAAAATTGTTAACAATTAGTTTGCATTAAAACATTATATATATACATATATAGCGCTATTTGTGAAAAGAAGACATATGCATTACATACAAATGTTGTATTCTTTTAAGAATTGTCAACAAGCATTTGTATATGAAATTGACCACACATTATGTATTATTTATTTGCCAATATTGTATTTCGGATCCATGGTATGTGGGTAGAAACATTTCCATAAACACCTGGCTTACCATCACCACCACAACCGAATCCAAATGAGACAATACCAAATTGGTAATAGGGCTCGTTTCTATCTGTCCATTGCAATGGCATAAACAATGGTCCACCAGAATCACCATGGCATGCATCTGTACCAGCTATTCCTCCCGCACAAATATGCTGCTCACTCTCTAAGGCATCCGAGAAATCTTCGCAACGTTCTTCATCCCATATTTTTAATGTCGTTTTTAGTAAATGCTTAATTGGTTTATTGTTTTCATTTTCACCCCATCCACTAAGAATTGCGTACTTATTGACAATGTTATAGCCGTGATTATCATAAGGCAAACAAATTGGTTGAATTGATTCAGAGAATGTAACTGCATCTTTTAGTTGAATTAAAGCAATATCATTAAGAGGAAAATCATAGTCTTCATGTAGGATTTGTTTGCTAATTTTAACTTCTTTAGCGTTGGAATCACAAAAACCCATTTCAGCTTTGTCATTGTATTCGCATTCCACTGCACCTAAATATGCTACAGTTGCAACAACATCAAAGCAATGAGCAGCTGACAAAGCCCAACGTGAATTTATTAAAGTGCCACCACATCCAACTGAAAAATATACCATCCACGGGTATTCATGCTGTTCAGCCTCAACACCGCCATAAACACGTCCAGTTGATATTTCTGATTTCTTACTAAAACCACAATAAGGAGGTACTGGGAAGTTGTCACTGTTTTGCTGAAAACTTAAGTTATTTTTAAGGATATCTGTAAAAAAAGATATTTAATAAAAGTTATTGAGATGTTCACGTAAGAATAGTAGAGATAAATGTTATCAATTGTTATTAAGTAATATATTTCTGCACTCGCTCAACCACTCATGCAGTAACGTTATAATTTCGAAAATATATCGTTCATAGTTATATCCAAAATTCAGCAAATTTTCAATTTATTTAATATTAAAATCTTTCGCATTCAAAGTTCATAACTGCATAATAATGCAAAAATATTTCAAAAAACGATCACCTTTCGTACGTTGGAAATTAAATAAACAACAACTTCTGCCCTACATTTTGTTTTAAAGTTTTTCATTTTTTTTATTATGACAATTTTATCGTTTAAGTACCAACAAGTTTACTCCTCACTCACAGTAAATGGAAGTTCATATAACCAGTTTGAGTATTCACATTAAGCATCATCATGTTTAATAGAAAAAACTGAACTTGAGCTATACTCAAGGCTTTTAAAAATTAATGTTCTTCTTAATATGAACAAATTAAGCACAGTTATGAAAAAATGTCAGAAAATAATTACGCGAAACCTCTTTTTGACTTGAAGTGATATTACTATCACTTATGCATAAGTTAGTATCTAACAATCGAGGAATTTTAGAACTTTCGGCTCACAGGACATAATAGTAATTACCAGTATTTACTTACTTGCAGAAATTCCCGAAAAAATGCAAATTAGCAAAGCCAAAGAACTTAGTACTTTCTTCATGTCGTCTACTTCTTGTAAAAAATTAAGGTAATGATCTAAAGAATACTACGACTTTTATACAGTAAATTTGACCTTGATTTCTTAGTAAGATAAAGAAATTACATTTATTTGGAATACGTTTACCTTATCGGTGTAAGTTTAGCAAAGTTTTTGATTTATAACAAACATGATGTATGTGACTCGATGAAGAAAATCATTAATCATTGCTTTTACGTAAATATATTAAGTGTTGAAGATAAGATCTATTGATTTATTTTTAAACAACTTGAAGTTTGTTTTTCCAGAGAGCAAAAATTGAAAAATACATAGCATACTTTTGAAACATTCGCATATTACGTGGTGCGAATAGGGGTGATCTATGAATTTGTAAATACAACAGTCTGATATAAGCATATTTTGTAAAAAAAAAATAGACCGTTTGGACAAGTAAGTTTGACAGCGCCAATAGCATCAAAGCTCTTACATAAATAACCCAAACTAAATCAAAGCAATTTCAGCAGTAATAACGTAGGTGACGCCATCACCATTAAAATGAAAAATGGGCTTGAAAAATCAATGTGCGTTCTGCATTTTTAACAACCAATTCTATTTGTACATCCTATTAAATTAGACTAACTTATAAATCAAAAACATATAGCTTTTTCTAAAAGGTAATAAGCTATTTAAACTTATTGTAGAAATTTACGAAGTAAATAAGATGTCTTTTAGTTATTAGATTGTCTTTCTAATATAGAATGACATTGAAGATTGGGCTTAAAAAAATGTTTTAATGTTGATATTTCCAAAATAAAACAACGATTTTGATAGCTAAGTTAATTATTTTTCGTTAAATTATCAAGCAGTCTTAAGAAGCATCTAATGTTTCTGAAAAGTTTCGACTAGTAATATCAAATAATTTCGAAAAGTGTAAAAAAAGTCGTTGTAGGAAGCTTTCATTCAAAATTGCATGTTGCAAAGTTTGGACTCGCATACAAGATATGTGTTCTCTTGAGTTTCTCAAACATACTCACATAATTCTGTGTCCGATGTACAGGTTTTTCCCACAAACTTTTCGAAAGTATTTAATTTTCTTTTAATGTCTATTTGATCAACTTTTTGCTAGTGCTTTATTTCGGTGAAATACGCAATTTTTGAATAAGCCTCTGCTTCGAATTTGGTAGAGATAAAACCGAAATTGTTAAGCTTTTTCTCAAACTAAAGAGTATTTTATGGTGTAACAAATTTCTTGGGATTTTTTTTTTCGAATGAAGAAGAGACGATTACTGAATGATATTTTAAGTATAAAGCATAATTTTGGGTTGGTTCTGATACTTTAGATATAAATTCATTAAAAGCCGTACACATTCAAATTGAAGTCATATAAAGAAGTCATTTTTGAGGGTTTCAATAAAATCTTAATACAATTTTATATTGTTTAGCAATTTATTTGCGTTGTCCTTCTAGCTCAACCGTTCAAGTTACATACAAACGAATAGAGAAATAACGTAAACAGCAATTTATTCTGCACTTTAAAATTTTTTGGAGACTTCGTATTTATTTAATAACTAGCATTACCCTGTGCGCATCGCTTCACCTCAACCGTGGTGTATTTTTGATGTGCAGTCTGCGTGAAAGTTCTATTTAAAAAATACTTTTGTATGAGGACCACCCTAAGTATGCACTTTAAATAAAATTTTTACAACCTTATCTGTGCCTCTTAATATAAAAGCCATGTGGCGTAAATTCCATGAGAGTCGGCTTAGCGGTCTTCGAGAAAATGAAATTTAAAAATAATTTTGTGTGAGGGCCACCCTACATTTGCACCCTTAATAAATGTCTTGTAGCCTAAGCTATGCCCCTTAATATAAGAGCTACTTGGTGTAAATTCGGAGTGAATCGACTAACCTGTTTTCTTGAAAATGATATTTGAAAATAATTTTGTATGAGGATCACCCTAAGTAAAATTATTTTAAGCTTATCTGTGTCCTTATATAAAAGCCATGTGGTGAAATTCCAAGAAAATCGATTAAGCAGTCTTTGTGAAAATGATATTTAAAAAAATTGTTGTATGAGGGCCACCCTAAATAAAAGTTTTGTAGCCTAAGCTATTCCTCTTAACAATCTGTCTTTGTGAAAATGATATTTAAAAAAAAGTTTGTATAAGGGCCACCCTAAGTATACACCCTAAATAAAACTTTTACAATCCAATCTGTGTCTCTTCGCATAAAATCCATGTGGTGTAAATTACAAGAGAATCGATTTAGCGGACTTCGAGAAAATTATAATATTTAAAAAAAAAATTTGTATGAGGGCCACATTAAATAAAAGTTTTGTGGCCTAAGCTATGTTTCTTAACATAAGAGATACGTAGTGTAAATTCGGTGTGAATCGATTTATTTGTCTTCGTGAAAATGATATTTAAAAATATGTTTGTATTACGGTCACCCTAAGTATGCACCCTGAATAAAATTTTTACCATCCAATCTGTGCCCCTGTAAATTTCATGAGAATCGATTTGCCTGTCCTTGAGAAATTGCAATTTTTAAAATATTTGCGAATGAGGACCACCCAAAATATGCATCCTAAATAAAATTTGTATAGCCTATGACACCCGCCTGATCGATACTAACATACTGTAATAATTTCATCAAAATCGGCTGGACAGACAGACAGACAAAGAATGAATTTTATATAAAAGATTGGTATAATTATTTATTTTTAAAAAAAATCAATATTTTTTGAAAAACTTTTACTACACTTTTGATAAGTAGAGCACGTTCTTTAAAAAATACATCAAAACTGTAGCACTATAGAGTGTTATCCTTTTTACTACCTTTTTCCTTGTTTTATTAAATTTATGCCTTTGCGGTCGGCAGCAACATTTGATCGGAAAAAAGTCGTATAAATGGCACACTCTTTTTTGACCACAGTACAATCTTCGAGTGGTATCGTCCCAAATCCTTGTCAAACGCTGCTTAAACCCATTAATTGTTCAGCCTTTTGATGACCTTACTTTAACTAGCATATAGTCCTATATTCAAAAATCAAATGTCTTGAAAGCCGGTAATGATGTTGGCCCTTCTTCCGCAGAAATGAAATCAGGCAAATATATATTTCGACCCTTTTCCTATTTGTGATACTGCTCCCCACACCTTGATTTTGGTCACGTTTTGATATCGCTCAGCAGTCAATTCATCTTTTGGACCATTTTCAAAACTTCTTGCGTACACACGGTTATTCAGGCTGTCTTGCAGTTTTTCATCTGAAAATTGCTTTTGCTTGTTTGCTATCCCATAAGTTAGCCATGAGGCCTTGAGTCGTAGAGCATTCCTGATAAGAAGCTGCTTGGAAGTTTTTTTATATTTTCACATCCCTTTCCACAGAAATGGCTGATAGAGCAGGATATCGTCCTCTCTCTTGTTTTACGATGTTATTTGTTCGCACAGTCCGACTGCGTCCATTTTTTTTTTTTTTTTTTAATTTTCCAGCTTCCCGTTTCCTTATATCGTTTTTTTTTTGTCCTATGTACGAATTTTTCGTGTTTTATTTTTCTTAAAAAAATGTATAGCTTAGTCATGATTATATGCCATGGCGCTTTTGAGTTTGATATAAAGAATATTTTTATTGTCGTGCACTTTCGTTGTGTACAATAAAATTTTGAAAAGCAATGCATCCTTAGATTATAAAAAAATTCAGATTTTCAAATTTTTTAAGAACAGTGAAATTTACGGAAATTTTTTATGAAACTTGAAATTATTCAGTTTTTCCTTGTTTGTTGTCATATTTTGCGATGCTTTTCATCAAAAAAGTTGTGTGGTCAACAAAAACATTTGTATGAAATCTTACAAACTTTTCTTTCTTGAATCAATTTTCATACAATTTGTGCCCACTGCTTACAGCCTTACATTTTCTCCCTTCTCTATCACACACAAAAAAATAAAAAACGAAAAATGGCAAAAAATCTCCACTTACATTTAGGTATGACATAAATAATTTGCAATTAATGTTACGAAACATGTTATTTTTATCACTATGCACAGCAATAATGTTATCGTCCATACAACTGCCTCCCACTTCTCGCTAGACACTTGCACCCTTGCAAACTGCCCGTACACAAATATCTGTTAACCTATAATTTTTACCACTAACTGCTTTAATTTTGCTATTTTTTTTTTTTTTTTTTTGGGTTAAGGCGCAGAGAGCTTCCCACAAGCAAACTTTATGGTTTTTTATGCGTCCATTCATTCATCCCTCTCCCACTTTCAATTCTTGTGGACTTTGGCTTCCCTTGCTAAAGGCTCAAATTGCACAGCTGCCATTACGGAACAAAAAAAGAAAAAAAAATTACCAACCATCAAAGTACAGATTTATTGTGTACAATTAACACCGCACGGTAATAGCTTTGTTGGTCACATGATATTTGTTGTTGTTGCTTACATTTTTATCACTTTTATCTGCTGTTGCTTCCACTTTCTGTTGTATAGCAGTTAGCGTTCATTATGCATTTTCACTATGCTGTTCGTACGCTGCAACATTTAGCAAGGCGAGTTCGAGGCTTGAAAATGCGCCTGAATTTATGCAACAAAAAAGCAGAAAAATTGAAATGATCGCACAACATGCAATACAAAACAAAAACGTGTTAACCAGTTTATTTATCATAATAATAAATAAGGCTTGACAATAAAGATAAAGCTAATTTAATTTCACTACATGACGCAAATAAATGGCAGAGTGGATGGATTTTTTTTTTTGTATTTCAAATTTATGCCAAAAGTGGTAAATTTTGCAATTCTATCGTAGGTTAAAAGTTTTTATGTTCATCAGAAAAATGCAGTTTGAACCTTAAAATTGAATTTTTTTCACATCAGTTAAGATCGATCTTAGATGCCTTGCTAAATATCTCAACACGTCGTTGAAACCTATAAAAAATGCTATTATGATTTAAATAAGAAATATATCTTGCCTATGTGTGATGTTCATTTACAAACAACATATATACTTAAGCGCCTCCTTTTGTATTTCGATTCGTCTCTAATTTTCAAGCCTGATAATATGCCAATATATTTTAAATGAAAGTAAAAATATCTAGCTTATGAAAAATTGTGCATAATTGATTACCAATATAAAAATTGTGGTAGTATATTTTTAGGTTTGCAAATTAGAAACGAATCAAGATGCATAACAAAAGTGTTAAGAATTGTAGAGCATACGTGACGATCTGAGGCCTCAGTCAAAGAAGAGCACGCAGCCTAATTCACTTTAAATTATAACTACTGTCCCGTCATCAAGTCGATGATGATATAGATGGTTCACTCTTCTCCAGCTTAGGCGAAAACACCCTCAATTAGAGATCTGCACTGAAGGACTTCTCACGCAATTCATGTTTTTTCATTGCCAATTCGAAGCCAGTGCAGTTCAGTTGATATACGCCAAGAGATTTTAGGGTGTCTGCAGCGTTCAAGGACTTGTTTGATTATTAAAATGCTAAAAAAAAATGATACTGATTTGTCACGTTATATAACTGGAACAGAAAAAATTTAAAGCATAATCAGAGAAAGAACAGCCCTTAAAGATAATTTCAGAGAAACTGGCACACAACTAAATCAAAACTAGAATTAAAACTAAAAAGCATTACAAGTAATCGAAAAAAGAGCTACAACAGAACTAGAATATAACTAAAGCTATAATAAACTACAATAGAGCCTCAAAAAAAAAGCAGGAAGAGAACTAGAACAGAACTAGAACAGAACTAGAACAGATCTATAACAGAACTAGAATGGAACTAGAACAGAACTAGAATGGAACTAGAACAGAACTAGAACTGAACTAGAATAGAACTAGAACAGAACTAGAACAGAACTAAAACAGAATTAGAACAGAACTAGAACAGAACTAGAACAGAACTAGAAAAGAACTAGAACAGAACTAGAACAGAACTAGAACAGATCTAGAACAGAACTAGAAGAGAAATAGAACAGAACTAGAACAGAACAAGAACAGAACTAGAACAGAACTATAACAGAACTAGAACAGAACTAGAACAGAACTAGAACAGAACTATAACAGAACTAGAACAGAACTAGAACAGAACTAGAACAGAACTAGAACAGAACTAGAACAGATCTAGAACAGAACTAGAACAGAACTAGAACAGAACTAGAACAGAACTAGAATAGAACTAGAACAGAACTAGAACAGAACTAGAACAGAACTATAACATAACTAGAACAGAACTAGAACAGAACTAGAACAGAACTATAACAGAACTAGAACAGAACTAGAACAGAACTAGAACAGATCTAGAACAGAACTAGAACAGAACCAGAACAGAACTAGAACTAGAACAGAACTAGAACGGAACTGGAACAGAACTAGAACAGAACTAGAACAGAACTAGAACAGAACTAGAACAGAACTAGAACAGAACAGAACTAGAACAGAACTAGAACAGAACTAGAACAGAACTAGAACAGAACTAGAACAGAACTAGAACAGAACTAGAACAGAACTAGAACAGAACTAGAACAGAACTAGAACTAAACTAGAACAGAACTAGAACAGAACTAAAACAGAACTAGAACAGAACTAGAACAGAACTAGAACAGAACTAGAACAGAACTAGAACAGAACTAGAACGGAACTAAAACAGAACTAGAACAGAAATAAAACAGAACTTAAACTGAACTAAAACAGAACTAGAACAGAACTAGAACAGAACTAGAACAGAACTAGAACAGAACTAGAACAGAACTAGAACAGAACAGAACTAGAACTAAACTAGAACAGAATTAGAACAGAACTAGAACAGAACTATTACGGAACTATAACAGAACTAGAACAAAAGTAGAACAGAACTAGAACAGAACTAGAACTAAACTAGAACAGAACTAGAACGGATCTAGAACAGAACTATAACAGTACTTGTACATAAGAAATCAGAACAGAAACTAGAATAGAAGTAGAAAAGAGCATTTTTTATAAAAAGAATTTTATGAAAGAGGAATTGAACTGGATCAAACTGAACGGATCTATAACTTTAAAAATAGGAAGTTCTCTGAAGTACATGAATAAAAATCAATGTTTCTACACAAAAGTATAGCTCTTTATTGATAGACAAAAACATCTTTTTTTAGAAGAAAATTTAAGGAAATTACAATATTTTCTAAGTTAGTATATAAAGTAAAACTCGCGCGCGCACATTATTATGCCTCCATAATTTCGAATTTTTACAACACAAAAAAGAAAAAACTTCATTCATGTTCAGCATTTTATGTTCAACAGTATAATAAGCAGCAAATTTTTATCGTCTTCTTTCACCCCACACTCCCAACAATTTTGCAACCCTCATTCATGCATACCTTTTTGGAATTGGTCTCATTTAACCCTTCGCTCTTTTATGCTGGCTGGTCTAATTTTAACATATATTATTCATGCTCTATGTTTTTGCACTTCTTAGAAACCATGCTGAGTAAAAGAAGTTGTAAATTGTGTAGGGCGCGGGTGGGGTAAAATGTGCTGAAATGCATTTTTTCACTACTGCAGTAATTTTCTTTTAATAATTTGCTATTTTCTTTGATAAAGAAGAAAACCATTTTTTTCTTTTTCTTTTTTTATGTAGTAAAGGCGCTTTTTTTTGTGCGCAATATTTTGATTATCATTTTTTTTAGTAGCTGTGAGGCGACAACGAGCAAGTTAAAAGACTGATAAGCGCCGTTAACGGCAATACACTGTGAAAAAAAAACTGACTAAGTCAGCAAAAACATTGCAAAATTTTTGAAAAAATAATTTTGTGTGTTAAATTTTAAAGAAAGTTACCAAAAATTGTTTGTCACTTGAAACATTTAAGTGTAGGTATGGCGAAATGAAAAATTCAGTTCATGTCTACTTAAATGTAGATATATTAAGGGTATTACATTTATGAAGCTTATAAATTGTGTGGCCTTTATTAAAAAAATAAACAATTGCTTAACATCCGTGCTGTAATTTTTTAAGATTTTTATAATTATTAACACTAAGTGAGCTCAAAGCAATAGAATCAAACAATAAAACAATCTTTCCGTGTATAAGTGCTGAGTTACTCCTTCCGTGTAGGGTACTGAAATTTTTGCTGAAAATGTACTTTCGTTTTACGCTACTATTTAATGTAGAAGAACGATTTTCATTTTATTTTTTTTTGTTTTTTTTTTCCTTTTTGGTTCAACTAAATTTTCCTTTCTGTTATCCTTTTTTCGGATTGATGCTAAAAATAATAAAAAAAAAATATATATATGTAACTTTACTGCGGATGCTTATCAAGGGTTCGCCTTTGAATTTCATTTATGAGCGATGAATGACCCTGACTTCTTGAATGGTCAGTTTTCAGTAGTAGAAGTGTGAGTGGATATTTTTGCTGAAGTAAGCTTTGATAGCGTTAGATAGGAAGAAAAAGCTAGTACGTTCGTTTGAAGAAGAGGGAGAAATTTAAGTTAAAAAGTGCTTTAAAGGCATACGGTAAATTGAGTGATTAAAATGCTCCAGGAAAAAAAGGGTTAAAAAAATTAATAAGTTAAAAAAGAAAATTATTCAAATTTTTTACTAGAAATAAAAAATTAGAGCAAAAAAAAGGACACAAAATTATTTTGACGAAATTAAGAGCATTAAAGCGAAATTCAAAATATGACCTAAAACAGAATTACACTAGTTTAGTCAGAATTAATACAGAAGTTGATCAAACCAAGCACAAAACGAAAAAATAATTAAAACAAAAATGGGACAAGACTAAAACAAAAACAAGTTAAGGTGTTATTTTCGGCGAGGCCGAAACTCACATACCCTACACTGCACTGAAAGTAGCTTTTCATCAAATTTTAAGAAGACGTCGAAGAGTTGAATAAGTCGAAAAAAATGTGAAATGTTAGAAACGTTGACAGAGGTTGAAAAATGTTGAAAAGTCGTAAATATATGCAAAATGTTGAAAAAAGATGAGAGAGGTTGAAAAACTCTAAAAAAAATGAAAGAGGTTGTAAAAATTTGAAACTATTCAAAATTGATGAAAAAGTCGAAAAAATAAAGAAACTTATGAAGGAAGTTGAAAGAGGTTGAAAAAGTCGAACAAATACATACAGAATATATTGGAAAAAGTTAAAGGGTTGAAAAAGTCGAAAGAATATGGAAAATGTTGAAAAAATCGAATAAAAATGAAAAATTTGAAATATGCCACACCCACTTCTCCTATTCCGCCCACTTTTGGTTCAACAAATTATATTTCAGCACAATAGCTTGTTTAGTTTGCGATATATGCTGCAGTTTAATTTAAAATTTAGGGCGGTGACACACCCACTGGTACAATCCAGCCCGGTTTTGATCCAGAAATAGCTTTTCATAAACAAACCCCTAAAACCAAATTTTAGTATGATTGCTCACTTATTTCGATAAATATGCCACTTACCGTATTTTATTTGTATGGGAGGTGCCACGCCCACTGGTGCTATTTCATCCACTTTTGATTCAGATATACTACATAGCAACTGAACCAATTTCATTAAATTTCATAGCAATTGCTGCAATAATTTACTTAAATCAGCGCTTTCAAATTTATGTTAATATGGGAGGTGCCACGCCCACTGATGCAATTCTCTCAAAACTAATTTATTTTTAAAGCCTATAGTAA
Source organism: Tricholauxania praeusta (assembly GCA_949775025.1). Taxonomy (NCBI): domain Eukaryota; kingdom Metazoa; phylum Arthropoda; class Insecta; order Diptera; family Lauxaniidae; genus Tricholauxania; species Tricholauxania praeusta. The sequence continues at coordinate 112,689,629 of OX459030.1, read as the reverse complement.
CTGACATCTAAACACCAAATTTTATGAAGATTACTCTCTTAGTACACTATTTATAACAATAAACAGTTTTTGCTTATATGGGAGGTGCCACGCCCCCAGGTAGTATTGTTCCAAACTTTGGTAATAAAAGACCTTACAGAAAATTTATCTACCTCATTAAATTTCATCACGATTACGTTGTTCGTTCTCTTAATATAACGTTTATAAATACTGTGGCGGTGCCACGCCCTTCAGTGAGTTTTTTCAGTTAAGTTGCTGAGCTTGTATTGATGACTGCTTTCAGCGGCATCATCTCCAAAATTTTTATGGAAATCGTCTGTGCCAATTTTGAGATATAAGGAATCAAAATTTTTAACAGTAGAAAATTGCCACGCCCACTTGTTTGATTCCTCCCACTTTTATCTCAACTCAAGACATATTTGATATGTATCCGTTTACCAAATTTCATAACAATATCTTGCACGGCTTACGAGACATGGTGGTATAAAGGTTAAAATTTAGGGTTGTGCCACGCCCCTGTAGGAAGCTTTGAAAACTTGAAACCTAACCTAATCCTAATCTTGTTCACATGTGCATCAAATCACCAATTTTCATCAAAATCGCTGCAACTTTTTTCAAAATTTACCTGGGTATATATACATAGGGTATGGGCGGTAGGCGTGTCAGTTAACCAATTTTGCCCATTTTCAATAGCAAGATGCCTGCAAGAAGATGTGACCTGTGTGTGAAAGTTTCATTCAATTAGCTCTCTTGGTTTTCCCGTAAACCTGATTTCAACAGACAGACAGACTGACGGACAGACAGACAGACGGACATCGCTAAATCAACTCAAGTGGTGACGCTGATCAAGAATATATATACTTTTCCATACCTGCCACGCCTCCTTCTATGTGTTACAAACGGATGGACAAAGTGAATATACCCTCGGTGTAGGGTATAATAACAGAGTTCGAGACCAAACCTGTAACTGAACTAGAATTGAGAACTAGAAGAGACTTAGAACCTGAACAAAACTAAAAAAGAACTACAATATACTAGTTCCGATAAACATGAACTTTAGCAGAACTTGTATAAAACAAGAACAGAGCTAAAACAGAACAGTAACAGAATTTTAAGGAATTTAGATGTAATTCATGGAATGGTCGGAGTTCAAATACTAGTGAAAATTAACCAAAAACTAAACTGATGTATATATGTTTTAGTAAACAAAATATATGTCTCCAATTACCAGTTTTCATTGTTATGTTTGTTTATAAAGCATTAACCTATTTGTGTAAGTTCCCATGAATATCGGTTTCAGCTAATGACTGTAAAATTTTATCATATTACATTTAAATAATTTTTTAACTATGTGTTCGCTGAAAGAATTTCTTTTAAGCTTATCATATGAAGATAATTCGTATCGATCTAAACACTTTTATTAGCCGGCAAGCCAATCAGTATTAAATTTATAGTGATTTAAGAATTAAAATTTTGGAATATAGAAAAAAATGTGAATGAGGTTGGGAAAACTCGAAACTTGAAAGTTGAAAGAAATTGATACAGTTGAAAAAAATATGGAAAATGTTGAAAAAGTTTTATAATGTTGTAAAAGTCCGAATATTTTATAAAAACCAAAAAACAAGAGGGAAATGTTGAAAGAAAAAAATGGAAAAATTTTAAATAAAAGTTAAATGAGGTTAAAAAATCTTAAAATCGTTGAAAACTGAAAAAGTGGAATACATATTGAAAAAGTTGAAAGATGATGAAAACTCGAAAAAAAT